>CM035420.1:55128308-55228308 GCA_020310875.1 Ceratopteris richardii | reverse complement strand
TCTGTATTTCTATTCCTTTGTTGCAAAGAAATCATTTATGATCAGGTGGTCATCTTTCAGCTTAGTTGAAGCGCAGCGTGAACTAGCTAATGTTCTCCTTGCAGACTCAAGTGGGGCTATGTTGCATGTAGTCAAGTCTGAATCGTTCTAGTCCCTGTATTCCTGGACGTGAATTGGACTGCTTGTTGGCACCATGGCCAGGTGGTAGACACGTTGAAAGTTTTACTCTGATATGATGATTTAGTGCGAGGATGTACTAGAAAATCAGCATCTACTTACTGAACCGTTGCTCTAGCTGTGTGCGTTCGGTCTTTATAGATAGTTTGTTGATACTTTGTTCAGTAAATTTTACTCTGACATGTGGATCAGTTTCATAAGCCCATTTATATTTATGTATTCTAATTGCCCAGAGTAAATAAGGTTGGTTTATGTCAGAGCCCATCAGACTTTGTTGCCTGCTGTACTTGTAATGGAAATGCATTCATTCCCCTAAATTCAGTTCTCCTGAGATCGAATGTCTTACAAGTACATGATTTTTACACAAGAATATGTTAACGTCCGATCTTTGCAGATAGTGTGCAAAGATCCGTGGTTACATACATAGTAAACTATCCACCTGTAAAATCTATATTGCTCATATCTATCCTTTTCTTTGAATATTCCAGACTATTTACTAGAAACAATTTTGTGATATTAATTTTATAACTCAGTATAGTTTTCTCTCTCAAAGTGAAATTCTGCAGAAACTATTTTTGTATTATCAAGAAAGTGTGCTGTGTCTAGTTTCTGTAGATGACAGATGGAGAAGGTTGAAGAGTATTGACTATAAATATGCAAATTGAACTCCAGGCTGTATATGATGTATGCTCAAGTAACATGCATATGGTGCAAATTTTGGTATATAGTGAGTGCAATGAAGAAACAGTGTATACAAGCTGTAGGATATGTGATCCAGAATCCCCATGTGTGTGTGTGTGTGTGCATGTGTACACAGAAATATGCGTGATTATAAAAGCAGATATAAACACTTCCAGGCTATTTTAGAGATGTCTGAAGTGCTAGTGTTACCCCATAACTCAGCTTTTCTTCAGAGAGTGTTTGATTTTAATGGAATACATCAAGCAACACGAAGACAGAGAATTACAGGCAATCAGATACTTTGTTGATTGGAAATTAACATCAGGGAAAAGTGTGATTGCAAAATAGAGTCAGGGAAATGCAAACCAAACAGTAGAGTCTCGCGGACAAGCAAACAACAGAGGGACCCCAGGAGATTAATATTGTTCCATCCTTTTCAAAGATGGTAGGGATGTTGAGCTTGCATCATTAGTGAGTGTAAGTAACGGAGGTAATTTTGGAGTTTGCTGACAGGGAGGCGTGTAGCTTTACAAGTGATGTTTCCATAATGGAGATGTATGTGTGCATGCATGTGCCTGACCCTCGGACCATCATGTGATCTATCTCCATCTATTTTGATTCTATACAATACAGTAAATATATGTCTAAAGTTTCAGAGTATGCAAATGTATTTGTTTTATCTACTACAAATAAGAGAGGATTATCGTACATTAGATCCGAAATTTCTTCAAGAGTCTGATGACATCAAGATCAATACAGGAAAAATAACATCCCAATTTTCACAAATCCTTTATTGCAACCATTGGGAGGGATGCATTATATTTAAAAAGCTTTACTTCAGAGGACATACATTGATATGGAGTCTTTGCGCGTAACACTAATGAATAAAATGAGAGTTACTTTAAGAACACATTAAAAAAGGAGAATTCTGAGCTTGTACAAGAGATATGATCACACCCGCAAAGGGCCTTGAAATATTGATAAAGTATTAAGGCAAGCGATATGAAAAAGTGTAGCAGTCTTTTCTATTTTCAAAAAATAAAAAATAAAAAATCCCAACAAAGCACTTCACTTAAAAAAAAAGGGGATGTACAAGAGATCAAGAAGCCTTTCGTCCCCTTCATGAAATAACCATCTACTTTTGTGCTTGATGATTAGAAAAATGATTATTTTCCTTTGACATGGGGGGATCAAATTTAAATATCGAAGAATCCAAGAACAAGCGCTTAAGGGAAGCTACAAAGCACGTTAATAAACATGTTAAGTTCTTAATTCTCTTTCCTAAAAGCATGAGGAATTTCTCTATAGAGTAGTGATTGGGGGGCTACCAAAGTTACTTCCACATCATCCCTTTCATATCTTCCAAAGGACCTCGCTTCTAATCATGTTCTGCTGGGCTATTGCACAAAGGATGGCCAATGTCTTCCACCTCACAATGGAGTCTCTTGGATCAAGGGGTAGAATTAATAATCTTGTGGGATTTAGTATTGGGCAAGATACCTCTATGGAGAATTTTCGAGAGTAGAACATGTTTCCTCATTTCTATTAGAGGGTTCTAAAAGGCTGTAATTTTTTATTCCCATTTAATCCAAAACCATTGGGTGCATCATTTTGGGTTTGAGGTATAATAATATTAAGTTTTTCTACAGAATTTTGGGGATGTCTCTAATGCATTTCTATTAGAGGGTGCTAAAAGGCTGTAATTTTTGATTCCCATTTGATCCAAAACCATTTGGTGCATCATTTTGGGTTTGAGGTATGATAATATTAAGTTTCTCTAAAGAATTTTGGGGATGTCTCTAATATAGGAATAACACCTAGTAAATTATCTAAGATCCAACTAGTGGAAGCTAGCTCATCTATATCTTTGAGAAATTCATTCCAAATATCATGAATAGTAGATAAAATGGCTTTAAAACAATTGCTTAACCATTTTGAAACATCCTTGACAGAAGTACTATAAGATGCAGCTATAAGCCTCGGTTTGATGGGCTCTTATGGAATTTCCAAATTGTTTATAAAAATGGATTCTGATACAATTTGAAACCATAAGATTTACAAAAATCTTGATGACTTGAAATAACTTCTCCAGAAGAAACATTGCAAAAGTGATATGTAGAGGAGTGAGTTTCTTTCATAAGGCACTCTACATAAAACTTTTTACAAGTAAAAAAAACCTTATTAGGACATTTATCTACATAAGTCTATGAAGAATTTTTAGTGAAGGAAGATGGACCCAAAGCTTCTATGAAGAATTGCAAAGGATGGACCCAAAGATTCTTAACATAAGAAGGAAGAGATTCTATCACTTCTTTTGATTCAAAATAGACTTCAAACCACCTTTATATATTTTTGGAGAAGAAAAGATAGTAATTAGTAGAACTCTTCTTGAAATCAAAGGATTATGATAAACACAAGAGGATTTTAGAAAATTGGATATGAAAATTTGAAGTTGAAACGTGGGATTTTTAAAGACTTAAATCATCATGAGAATTTTATTTCAAAGATAGATCAAAGTTTTAAAGAGGACTCTTTTGTTATACTTTTCAAAGATTTTGAAAGAAAAAGACCCCTCTTGCATAATTCTATCTAAGAAAATGAATCTTCTTTTAAAATCACTAAACTTAAGAGATTGATCATTCAAAGAGCTAAACAAATGTTCATTAGAAGATGATGATGGGAAATCCTCATCCAAAGAGTCTAACCTATAGCATGAACTAAGGGAACTATGGGGAGAGGAAATAGAAATGTTCATATTACAATGTGGAACCCAAATTTCTATATGTGGAGAAGATTGGATGGTTGAGGAAAGTTTTGGATATCTATGCCATAACATAGGAGATTTCTTATTGATAAATCTACTCTTACAAAGGCTAGATTTTTCCCTCTAAATTGAAGCGCATAGGGAAGGATCTATGCAAAGTTCACATCCAAAATAATCCCCTAGGAAAACCTGCTTTGTAAAACTCTTTAGAGTTTCTAAAATTACCTTCTATGTGTTCAATAGGAAAACAATGAAACAAATCAAAAACATATTTTGCTATGGATGCATAAAGAGGTTTTACTTTTCCAATTAAATTTCATTTGGAATGAATTTTTCTAGCTTCTCTAACATACTGTTGAAGAAAAATAAACACAGTACTAAAAGTTTGATCAACATATAAAAATGAAGTATCGTAAATATTATAGATTACATAAATGAATTGTGAACTATGAATTGGACTTAATGGATTATCTTGAAGAAAATTCTTTTTTTTTTTAATGCCTTAAATGAAGAAGAGCTTTTATAGAATTATTGGTGTAATCAATATTAACTAAAGACATTTTGAAAGAAGAACAATAAATATAATATAAAATTATTGGTGTAATCAATATTAACCAAAGACATTTTGAAAGAAGAACAGTAAATATAACCATTATCTAAGCAATGCAAAGAATTTAAATTAGATCTAGCTAAGAATTTGAACCTTTCTTTTCCACTACTATAAACACGATAAGGAACAAGATTTTAAGAAGAGGTTAAAGCATGTACCTTGTCAAAATTGAAACTTAAAGTCGATGAATAAGTATCATGAGAAATGTCTATAGTTAGGTGAAAAAAATGAGATTCAATGCCTACCTATAGGCCAAAGATCCTAGGTTAGAGGAAGTGATAACCACACTCCCCATTTGTGTAGTAGGGTTGGTGCCAAGTAGTAGGTCCCTTAAATAAGGCTTCTTGTTACACTCAAGAGATCATCGATGAAATGTGCAGTTGAGTGCACATGATCCTTTGTTGGAATAATTACTTAACTTCATCTGCCACAAGAAATCGTTTATGGCCTTGGTCTAAAAGACCCACCTTTTTTTTGAAATAGAAATCAAAATAATAAATAAAACAAACCTACCACATAAAGAAAAAGAAAGGCTTAAGAACAAAATAACTAAATAATAAAATACCTCACAATAATAACAAACAAACTAACTATCACACACACACACACATACACACACACATAAACACTCAATACATTCATAGAAAACACATAGTCCAAAAATTAATAAAAGATATAAACAAAATAAAAGATTACCAAATTATTTTGAAGAAATAAACCAAATTCAAATAAATAATAATAATAATTTAAAATTCAAATTTATAAAATATATATAAATAATTATTATTAAAAGAACTCATACACGCATACATTTGCACACACTCAAATACATACATACACATACACACCCATATCTGCACATACACAAGTAAACATTCTCACATTCATGAGCTCACACACCCAAACATTGAAGTATGAAGAGATTAGTTGTTAGGGTATGCACCCCCTTAAAAGATATTTCCAATAAACATGAATAGCTGGTCACAATATGGACAAAAATAAAAAGATTTGCATGTTAGCTATGTGACTTTGAAATATACCTTCATAAGTTCAGAGTTGTCCAAGCTTACGAAACCAAGATAGAGAACAAAAACACATACAAATTAGAAAAAACAACAAACAAAAGCAAGAGACTACAAAAAAAATAAGATCAATATAATACATGAAAAATACAAACAAGAAATAAAACCAATACAAAATGAGCCACACTAGAAAATAATAATCAATATTTAAGGTTTTATAATATATATGTATTTAAGATTCTATTTTTCTTTTTTAATATTTCTATGGAGTTTGTTGTGCGGCAATTTTGACAAATAGACTTTAGACTAACAATGTGATTCCCTTCACTCTGCCACCTAATTTTCATTTAAATCTTTACATGTAGTAATGTTTTGATATGAAACTAGTAGAGTGAAGAGAATAGATGTGAATCTCTATGACAACGGGATTGTATGTGGGGACCTTAGGCCAATATCTTAGAGTAAAGGATCCCCAAAATCTAGAACCAAGCTTGGTGATCCCTATAAAACCCTATCGAATGACTATCCCTCTAGTAAAGCCATGGGAGATGTTGCATGACTTGCATAGAGGAGTCTCCCCCCGATGAGTGTGTGAAAATTATGCAACCTCCACTAAGAGTCCAAAAAAAAGGCCAATAACAATTCCATAAGTCTAATTCTTAATTTTACTCTTCAAGCACATGCATCCTCATCAACAAATAATGATATACATCCAAAAAAACATCCAAATACTCACTAATATATAGTGATGACCTCAATCTAGAAGAAGAATACAAATTAATAGATCTTCTACAAGAACAAAGAGATGTGCTCGCCTAGATTTATAAATACCTCAAGGGTGTAGACCTAGAGATATGCACTAGTAGAATCCCTATGATCCCTGATGCGAAGGCTACATAGCAAAGATCATACATATCTAACAGCACATGCTAGAAAGATTAAGGAGGAGAGTGAACCTTTGAAGGAATCAAGATCTATCTACAAAATAGAGCACAATGAATGGGTATCCTCCATTGTAGTTGTTCTAATGAGAACAATAAGTTGTGTGTGTGTGCATCAAATTGATAAAGGCTAATGCTACCACCATAAGAGATAGCTATCCACTCACCATTACCAAACACTTACTAGAAAGGGTCATCAACAAGGAAGTGCATAACTTCCTTGATGGATTTTCAAGCTGCATTCAAGAATTCATTGCTTTGAACGACCATAGGACCACTTTGCCATTAATTTCCATATATATGCATTTAGGGCGATTCTTTTTGGGCTCACCAATGCTGCCACCACATTTGAGTATTTCATCTTCCATGTTTTCAAAGAATTATTGGGAAAGACTTTAGATATCTATGTTGATGATATTTGCATTGTTAGAGTATGATCAATGTCTACCCCTCATGATTGTATGCACATTTTGTAAGGCCCCCTTTATGAGGAGAAGCCAAGCGTGCATTACCCAATTGATGGGAATCCCAACTTGAATGTTGGATGAAGGTCATATTGGACCATGTAAGATATTATAAGGAAAGGGAGTTACCAGGGTCCCCAATTGTGGGGTCCGGGGCAGCGGTGAGCAGCCCCGGCTGGGGGGTCCAAGGGGGCCAGCGGGCCCCCTGGCTGGGGGGTACCAGGGGGCCAGCGGGCCCCCTGGTGGGGGTCCGGGGGCAGCGCCCCCGGCGCGACGGTAAAGGGAATATTCCATGGAATATTCCCTGTCAGAGTCAGAAATCATTTATATTTGTTAGGTCGGTTCAACCAGTCTAAGCCGTGTATGGCAATTACGCGGGCGGTGGCCGCCCACGCTCTACCGCCCATGTATAGCCGTCCATGGCAGGCCACCCATGATCCTATATATACATGACTTCTGCACTACCTAAGACATTGAGTTGAGCCAGCATACCTCTACCTTGTATCTCCCTATCTAGAGTTGTCTAGATCACCATTTAAGCTCTACCTTGAGAGCGCACGGGTGGACAACGCCATCATCTTTGTACTTGCTGCTAGTAGAAAATTGTTGAGATTCTCCTATATCTGTTATCTTCTCTGCTATTGCTCCTGTGTTATATTGCGTAACTATTGTCTTACATGCATCCACTCAAACAAGGAGAAAAAATGTGTTCTTGAGTTGAGAGAGATGTTGGATAAATGTAGGGAATATAGAGTGTGATTAAATCTAGGGACGTATGTCTTTATGATTAGGAAGGGTACGATTTCGAGTCACAGTTTCTAAGAATGCAATTGCAATTTTAATTCAAAAAGAGAAAATCAGAGCCATTGTAGAAATGTCACAACATAAGAACATCTTTGTGAAATTTTGACAAACTTTCATTTGACTCAAGAATGTGAAAATTCATTCTTAGAACTGTTAGTCGGCCGCCGGAGTGGGACAGATGCCAGATGTAACAGAGTTTTGAAACGCGTGCGAAAAGTTGGTACGCACATCCTGTAAAATCTATATAAAGCAATGTAAAGAGAATGGTCAGTTTTTCTGGAATTGCCAGATTGTTCGCCTGAATATTTGTGAGAGTATTGTGTACACTGTTGTGAAGTCTTGAGTACTGTTGGTGTTGAGTATGTTCTGCATCGTCTGCTCATACTGTAGTTCACCGTAACGAGTATTTGAGTGACGGATTGTGTGTCTGATTACTGTTATCGTATTGTATTGCTGTGTGTTCTTCAGTTATTTTCGTACTCTCAGTCGTGTTGAGTAGTTATATTACCATGTGAATTGAATAGGCAACCTGATGCATTGTTGAAGTATGTTCTGTTTGTTTTACTGGATTCATTGCATTCGGTGTTATTATCTGTTGACCCCGAATACGAGGACGAACTAGTGCTTTCGGTAAACGTGAACTTTTATTTGAGATCGCTGTAAAGTGTTGTGACGAATGAATCTATCAACTATAGTATTCGTATCTGGTTGATTTACGACATACTATTGAGTCTGTAGATTGGACTACTGCTCTGTTCCAATAGCAGGTTAGTCTGAAGAAGTTCGGTACCCAGGAACATAGAAATCAAGTATTGTCTAGTTAATGCTAGTAACTGAGCTAAGACGCGTATTCATGCTTTTTATGTTGTGACGAAGATTTGGGGAATAAGTACAGGGCCTCTGTCTAATAGACCCCTACCACTCCCAAGAATCCACGTTGGTCTGGTAACGACTTTCGGATAGTTAGAGATGTGACAATCTAAGAGATACGATTCACACATTTTTAAACATTTTACAATTAACACTTGGCGCCGTCTGTGGGAAGGTGGCATCAAGATTGCCAGTGTCTGTCAGAATCGAACATCCAGATTATTGTTCGATTGATTTAGCAACAGAACCAGATTGTTGCAAATTGTTTCGTTAGTAATACTACGCAATTAGTACAAAAGATGATACATGCCGGTTACTCGATCCGGTGAAACGTATCCCAAGAACCATCAGTCTGGAGTACTTAATGTACTAAAGACAACTTTGGGAGGTAGAAGCACAACTAGGTCTGACCCAGTTGTCAAGAAAGTTAAGAACGTTAGAACTGATTCCGGTCATATTCCGGTGGAACGTGTTACACCTCTGGTACATTCCGGTACTATTTCGGCACAGTCTGTCGAAGATATAGTAATTCAAGAACCTACCAAGACGCAGTTGGAAACTAGTTTAACAATCTTGGAAAAAGATTCAGATTTATCTACGATTAGAAGCACTCTAGTCAAAGAAATCGGCGAAGGCGAAAAAACACCGTATTCGGGCATAATTTCGATTCATTCCGGTGATATTTCGGTAAGAGAATCACAGTTTTTCGGTGACGGTTTAGCATTTTCTGCTGAATCTTCAGCCCAACCACCGCGCTTGGAAGCGAGTTCCCATACACTGGACATCAAGAAGGAAGGAAAGCTGTTCGAAACAGAGATTCGAAGCATATTAAGCAAGATCATCGCATCGGAAAGTGCGCCGTCCGACGATACAGATTCCGATAGTGCAGATATTCAGCCCCGAGATACAGAAGGAAGGTATAATACACTCACGATGAACGGACAACAAGAACAACAACAGTTATGTACACCCAGGCCGCCTCCAACAGGAGTGACGTACACGAAATTTGGTGGATTCCCAGGAGATGATCCGCATGCTCACATACGCACTTTCGAGATAAGCTACGCAGTTCTCAACCATCCACCGAATCAGGCCTATAAGGCTATTGTCTTTCAAGCCACACTGGTCAATGAAGCAGCTAGATGGCTTACAGAATATGATATTAAACACTTTGGTACCTACGAAGCAGTACGAGATGCTTTTCTGCAGTGATTCAGGTTAAAAAAGAATCCAGTCGAAATTTTTGACTATCTACAGAACAACAGACAGAAGGCAAATCAAACCATACAGGAGTATGCTACTCTCTTCAGAACACACTTAAGGCAGCTACCACCGGCCCATGCTAACTTACCAGATGACGTTATCACTTAGTGGTTCATCAATGGCTTGACTCCACAACTTAAGCAGATCATGATCATAAGATGTGTTGGAGCCATGACCCTCGATGCAGTCATTGCAATGACTCTGCAACTGGAAAACAAATTCAGCGGATTTACAGAAGATCTGGAGTGGTTAAAAACAAACAAAAATGTTGCCGAAGATATGACCAGACAAGTATACTGCATCACATGCAAAAATTCAGGACATACTAGTGCCAATTGCGCACTTAATCAGACATTCTGCGCTATCTGCAACACTGTCGGACACACCACCGAAAATTGCGCATACAACGCTAGAGTACAGGGAACAGCGACTGTTAATGCAATTATCCAGGAACAAGGACAGCTAGCCAACCACTATGTGCCTCCACAAATGAGAAACAACCAGCAGCAAGGATATCGAAATTATCGAGGACAGATGAATAACAACTATAATGGAAACCGTTGGCAGAATGGACCACCACCGGAAAATCCCAATTTACCACCACCACGCTGCCATTTTTGTGGTGAATTTGGACATATTAGGAGATTTTGCAAGGATGCAGCTGAGTATGATCAAAGAAAGAAGGAACGTCAAAATCCACTGGCCAACATGGTACAAATCACACCGGTGGAAACACAGGCTGCTGCAGTCCAGACCCGATCCGGTAAACAACTACAGCCGGCAGCAGAAATATTCGAACCAGGGATACGTGAACAACACAGAATGTACAACAAGGCTAGTCAATGGACCACAGCAGAACCACCAGTCTTCCCAGAGCCTATTCCGGTAACCCAGCCATCGTTAACAATGGAAGGAACACAACAACGGGAGTCAGCAGCAGGAACATCATCAACAGCAGATACATTACCAACCGTAGACACCTCCGCATCAGCAGAGGCATCAACTTCAACATCGGTGGAGCCTATCAACCAATCTCAACAGGCCTGGGAAATCCTATCTAAGGCATCTATCACTCTGCCTCTGGGTCAACTACTGGCCTTAGTACCTAGAATTCGACAACAGTTCCAACAATAGTTCAGTCCGGTGCCTTCTTGTATTCCAGCGATAGTAGCAGTTCAACCGGAACCTGATTCTATATCATTCAGTCCCCTTGATTACAGTATGGTATAAGAATCATAAGATTACGCAGGTACTAATTGATGGAGGCTTTGGTGTTAACATTACGACTGCGGCATTATGCAAAAGGCTAGGATGGACCAAAATCGAACCAGTTCAATTTTTTGTCAGAATGGCAGATCAATCAAGAGTCCATCCCGTAGGACTTATGCGGAATGTACCCATCACTTTGCAAGGTACGACCTTTAAAATGGCCTTTGTTATACTAGATCTGTCGGAATCCACTTTGGATTACAACCTTCTTTTCGGCCGACCTTGGCTGAAGCATGCGAAGGTAATATAGGACTGGTCTGCACAAGAGCTTACGTTTAAAGATGCCAATCGTAGATATGTGGTAAAATTAGATGCTATACAACCTTGCGAGCTACACGCTAGACCGTATTTTGCTGAACCAGTCCATATGCTAGATGGATTGTCAGACGATGAAGAAGAAGAGTTTCTTAAGAATAACGCTGACTTAATTTACTTAGGGACTGTTGATCTACAGACCGTTGTAGATAATTGGGACGCTTCAGTCTGTACAGTAATACCCATCACAGAAGAAGCTAAGAAGGAAGACACTGTTTCGACACATGACAATGAACTGCAGCAACTCCTTAAACCAACATACGACACAAAGAAACATCAACAGTTCTATGTCCCCAAAGATCAGCTAATCACTTACAATTTAGGAGATGAAAATCATCCGCGTCCTGTGAAGGTAAAGCAAAACTTACCAGAAACATTTCAAGCAGGTTTAATCCAGCTACTCCGAGAATTCACCGACGTCTTTGCATGGGACTACAAAGATATGAAAGGATTGGACCCCCGCATCTACCAGCATAGGGTCATGCTGAAGCCAGAAGCAAGGCCGATAAAGCAAACCAGCTACCGGATGAATCCCCATTATGCATCTCAGGTAAAGGCAAAACTTGATAAGTTATTAAAAGTCGGATTCATCGTGCCAGTAGAGCATGCTGAATGGATCTCTCTGATTGTGATTGTGCCAAAGAAAAACAAGCAATTGAGAATCTGTGTAGATTATCGGAAAATAAAATGCAGCAACCGTACCGGATCCCTTTCCAATCCCCTTTTTGGATACCATGCTTGATAGAGTAGTAGGCCACGAGATGTATTCATTCCTAGATGGATACAGTGGCTACAACCAAGTGAGAATGGCCGAAGAAGATATACCAAAAACCGCATTTATTACCAACTGGGGTGTCTTTGCTTGTACGGTAATGTGGTTTGGATTGAGAAATGCACCAAGAACATTTCCAAGATGTATGCAGGAGATATTTTCTCCTTATCTCACTTCCTTTATGCAAGTATATCTCGACGATTTCTCAATTTTCGGTAAGATGATAGCACACCTGTTCCATTTACGGTGCTGCTTTCAGAAATGCAGAGAGTATAGACTCTGTTTAAATCCAAATAAATCTGTGTTTGCGGTTTCATGTGGCAAGTTACTTGGCCATATTGTATCTGCACAAGGTATCCAAGTTGATCCAGATAAAATTTCGGCAGTACTAGAAGCTCCGGTGCCCGCTACTCCAAAAGAAGTCATGCGCTTTATGGGCCAAGTACGGTGGCATGGAAGGCACTTATGGTGGCTTGCTCATTTTGCAATACCCCTGAACAAGCTGATCACCAAGACTCCTCGACAATTTGAATGGACCCAGGAATGCCAGATAGCATTTGATCGGTTAAAGCATTTATTAACACAAGTTCCTATCTTACAACCGCCGGACTGGGATCACCCATTTCATGTATTTGTCGATGCTTCAGATATAGCAATAGGAAGTGTGTTGATGCAAAAAATTGATAAATGGTTCAGACCAGTGTATTATGCAAGTCGAAGATTAGCCCCTGCTGAGAAGAATTACTCTGTAACAGAAAGAGAATGTCTAGGGCTAGTATATTCGGTCAAGAAATTCAGACATTACTTGCTAGGCCGTAAATTCATATTTCATGTAGATCATGCTTCACTTGTCTATCTAATTCGGCAACAACATCTAGGTGGTCGATTAGCACGATGGGTGCTACTCTTGCAGGAATTCGACTATGAAGTCATTCACCGGCTAGGCAGT
Organism: Ceratopteris richardii; assembly: GCA_020310875.1. Lineage (NCBI taxonomy): Eukaryota > Viridiplantae > Streptophyta > Polypodiopsida > Polypodiales > Pteridaceae > Ceratopteris > Ceratopteris richardii. Next base: position 55,215,407 of record CM035420.1, on the reverse strand, counting down.
TCACATGCCCTAGCAGATTTCTTATCCCGCTTAGTTTCCGGTGAAGCTCCGGTAGGTATAGATGACACAACTCCAGCGATCTATAGCTCTGAACTAATGAATGATGAGATTACAGACCCACATACACCATCTACATATTATGATCAGGTCTTGACTTTTCTCACCGAAGGCTGCCTTCCATCTCATACTTCTACGGCAGTGCACAGGAAAATTGCAGTCCTTAGCCGCCGATTCCGGTTAATCGCAGGAGAACTATATTATGTAGATCATACCGGAATCCTACTTCGTTGTATTACACCACATGAAGTTAACTTAGTTATCACGTTGGCTCACTCGATTCCTTCCGGTGGCCATTTTGCTGCAGACTTAACTCACCGGAAAATTCTGCAGAGTGGTCTCTGGTGGCCAACGATGTACAGAGATATATCACAGTTTGTTGAACAAACAATGTGATACTTGTCAAAGATCTGGACAGCCTTTGCAACGTCATCGTTTTCCTCTGCAACCCATCTTACCATTGGAACCTTTCCAGAAGTGGGGTCTAGATTTTATCGGTCCGATTACACCTCCAGCAGTCTTCAGTAACAACTGTTACATATTGACCTGTACAGACTATGCAACCAGATGGGCAGAAGCCTGGGCTTTACGGTCTGCCACAGCAGTTGCGGTAGCAAAATGTCTACTAACTGATGTCTTCCCACGTTTTGGTTTACCACTGGAAATTGTCTCAGATCAAGGCACTCATTTTATAAACAATTTAATGAAGGCACTTACACAGTCGTTCCAGGTCACACATAAATTTAGTTCTCCTTATTATCCGCGTGCTAATAGTTTGGCCGAAAGTACAAACAAATCTTTGCTGAATATCCTTCGAAAATTGATCATGGAAGCACCGGAAAGATGGGATCAACTGCTACCTGCAGTGTTATGGGCATACCGGACTACATACAAGGTAACAACAGGATTGACACCTTTCAAATTAGCTTATGTATTAGAAGCAATAGCACCAATGGAGATAGTCATACCAAGTTTACGCGTAGCAATCGCTCAGAAAATACTACCGGAAGACTCACTGTCATTTCGGTTGGACACATTCAGAGAGTTAGACGAGCACCGATGGCTTAGTTTTTTAACCATGCACGAAGTCCAACTAAGACAGGCAAGGACACACGATCGAAACCTGAAAACTCCAGTGTTTTCGGTAGGACAGCTTGTACTTTTCTATAATGCAAAGTCAAATAGATCCGCAGGCAAATTCAAATTACGGTGGTTCGGCCCTTACAAGATCTCAGAGCAAATCGGTCCAGCAACTTTTCGGTTGACTACGTTGATCGGAAACCCACTTCCAAAAGCAATCAACGGTTCAAAGCTGCGACCGTATCAACATGCTACTAGCCCGCATTAAAAACATTCGGCGATGAACCGCGTTTTTTGGTTTTGACTTTACTTTTCCTTCTGTTCTTTCTGTTCTTTTTAAATAGCCGTGTTTTTGTCATAAGCCGCCCTCCTTACCAGTTACTTGAGCATGCACGCCAATATTGAAAGAAGTATCATTCCAACACTGCACAATGATATCCATCACTTCCTACCCCCCCACCGTAATGTCTCTACTTAATCTCTTCGGTTGCTCCAAAAATCGCTATTGTGTTTTTGTGTTTGTAATCTGTGCGCCCACTGTGTTCTGTGTATCCGTGTGCTATGCTCTGTTTTCGTGTGTGCCATGGAAGCATTGGCAAACTACGCAGCTTTCTGTGATGGTATCCCTATCGAGGTAGGAGAATACCTGCGCACCTGAGGGTTGGCCAACTTTGCTGAGCTGCCTTGGCACTCAGTGGAAGCCCATCCCTTTTTCGCGCAGATCATACCTGCCATCGCCCAATCCCCCATCCCTCCCTACCATCTCGAACTGTAGTAACCTTCCAAGCCTTTGCCGAAGCCTTCCGCCTCACTCCACAAGGTCGCAAGAATGGCCCAAGCATCCCCATAGCCCGAATGACAGAACTCTTTCCCCGCTATTCATCAAACGAGTACGCCATCCTCTGCTGCCCTGAACCCGAAAGAACTGCACTCCAGTTCTTACTCGCTATCCTAAACCTCCAGAAACGCACCTATGGCATATCCCGCCCTTTCTACTCCGCCATCGACCTAGCTACCCAAGAACCCGTCAACTTCGCCTCCTTTTTCTTTCACCGTATCCACAAGGAATGTGTAGCCATAGTGAAACAAGTTAATAAAGGAACTACCCCTCGATCTAGATTACCCCACATTATTTCATTTCTCTTTCCGGCCATACTCGTAGCACAACCACCACCACGGGGGCCCGTCCTGAGACATGAGGAGTCAATACAGCTGCTAGAGGATGAGGAAGAAGAAGATGAAGAAGAGCTCAACCAATTATTCCGCCGGAAACACATCAGGATCAGCTCATCCAAAAGTGAGGCACAAGGCTCAGCCGGAAAGGATAAAGATGATGATAAAGAAGACAAGAAGCAAGAAGAGGAGACATTTCATGATACAGCCACATCAATGCAGAATGAATCGTCGGCTGAGCAATGAGAACAACAAGATCAAACAGAAACAAAAACGATTTCCACCGAAAAAGAATCAGAGCAACAATCTGCTAGGGAAGCACTAGACAAACTTCTTAAGGTAGTCGAATCCACAGAGGCCAACAATGCAGAAACTGAACAAATAGAAAAGGTAACAACCACTGACTCTGCCCTTCCCAAACCACCACCAGTTAACCCCATTCCCCCACCGGAACCACCCCGCATACCCACCCAGCCCAGTCGCCCTATCGAAAATGCTGACTCCTCTTCATCCTCCCTCAATTATTCCCCACCGAATTCCCAACTTCTCCTCACCGCATCTTCTTCACAACCTCGCCCTCCTCTGTGTTGGGAGTGATGGCTGGATGCACTCAGAAGTTGAGTTGATGCTGCAAATCCTGCTTCACACCTGCCCTCTTTTCTCTTCAGATATGCTTAGTAGACTCCTTGAGCTTCCAAATGACACCAAAATATGCTATATGTACTTTGGAAAAGGTTTGAGTAATGACTTCATCAAAACAAATTACTTTGCAAATCACAAGACTTGAAAACTTTCTATTTTAGTCTTGATACCTGCTCAGTGTTATGCTCAGTGTGACCAGTGTAGTTACAATTAGCAAAATTCCTTCTAGAAATATTCTATTAGCCTAGTAAGCTTCCATTTGCAAGTGGAATGAAGGAAAATGATAAACCACACTCAGAGAAATCACTTTAGCAAAATAAGGTACACCCCCGACTTTTTAGGAGACTTATAGTCACAGACCAGTGAGCACCCCGACTGAGATTTCTCTGTGATGGTAGATCCAATGGCCTTGAAACTTTGTAGGTGTATAGTAGACTTTGAGCTGAATCCAATGCACTTTGAATCATCCAATTTGGTTCAGTAGATCTTGAGATATGCCTCTTGGAAGTTGACAGAGTTGGAGGTAGTCACTCAGAGAAAACAGAGAATATGAATATATGTATATTGATTAAATCTAATGATTGTACATTCCCATTGGCATGTAATGTGATGCTCAATGGTACTCAGAGGTGTAGGCTATGGTGTAGCTCACACACACTCAATGATTGACTCAGAATGGCCTCGGGAGGAGTGTCACCCCGCGACTTTTTTCATTGCCTTTTATAAGAATTTTGAAGGAGTTTGAATTTTGAATTCAAGTTTTGGCTCCCTTCAATCTCTCCACTAAACTTAGGGAGATATTCCCTCAATCATACCATCTACCTTTTTCATGACTTAGACTAGTAGGTGTGATTACATGAATGATTAAGTCATATTGATTTTTACATTGGATAAAAAGTAATAACCAATTAAGCATTGGTTCCTATGGTTCATGGTTCATGAAAATACATCCTTCAAGGGTTCAAGCTTTAGCCTTCCAAGGTTTCAATGTTCCAAGCCAATGTGTGTAGGCTTGTTTTGCACCAACAGCTCCCCCTCAAGCCAAACACTTTGGCTCAAGTCTTCATCTCTAGTCTTCAATTATTTCCTGCAATCCAATCATGGATTTAAATCTGCATAACTTGCTTCCATCCAGAGCTTTAGTAAGCAAATCTACACATTGTATATTAGTAGACACATATGATAATTGAATTTCTTTGCTAAGTAACTTCTCCCTCACATAGTGGTAGTGAACCTCTATGTGTTTTGTCCTAGCATGATAAATTGGATTAGCTGCTAGGTGAAGAGAACTTGTGTTATCCCCAAATATGATTGGTGGCCTTGTGTATAGGCCCAATTCTGAATATAAAAGCTTCAACCATATGGCTTCCTGAGTTGCATTTGCTAGTCCTCTGTACTCTGCCTCAGTAGATGATAGAGCCACTGTAGGTTGTTTCTTGGATGACCAAGAAATTGGTTTATCACCTGCAAAACATATGTAACCAGATGTACTCCTCCTGTCATCCTTGCAACCTGCCCAATCTGCATCTGAGTATACCTTAATATCAATGTCTGATGAATATGGAAAGTACAAACCATGATTTTGTGTTCCCTTTAGGTACTTTACTATCTTCTTTGCTGCCTCCAAATGTGGTACTCTTGGTTTATGCATAAATTGGCTAAGTACACTAACACCATATGATATATCAATCCTGGTTAAGGTAGCATAATTAAGACTACCTACCAAACTTTGGTAACCTGTAATGTCTTTGAGTTCTTCTCCTTCATGAGCACTGAGTTTGTGGTTGACCTCCATAGGAATGTTTGAGACTTTAGCTTCCTGCAAATTAAACTTCTTGACCATGTCCTGAATGTACTTCTTCTGAGTAATAAAGATACCTGAATTTGTGTAGACCAATTCAAGTCCTAGGAAGTACTTCAATAATCCAAGATCATTGATCTTGAATTCCTTCATCATCTGTCCTTTGATGTGTCTTATTCCCTGAACATCATTTCCTGTAATAATGATCTCATCAACATAGACACACAAGTATATTATCTCTGAATTGTTCCTCTTTATAAATAATGAAGTATCTGCTTTACTCATCACAAATCCTTGATCTAAGAGATAGGTTGTCAACCTGTAATTCCATGCTCTAGGTGCCTGCTTCAATCCATAGAGAGCCTTCTTCAATTTACAAACATGATTTACCTTATTGAGATCCTCATAGCCAGGTGGTTGTGACATGTAGACCTCTTCAGATATCCATCCATTCAAGAATGCATTCTTCACATCCAATTGGTACATGTTCCAATTCTTGGATGCAGCTACACTCACCATAATTCTGATAGTTGGCATCTTGGCCACAGGAGAAAATGTCTCCTCATAATCAATGCCTTGGGTTTGTGCAAAACCCTTGGCTACCAACCTAGGTTTATACCTGTTTATTGTACCATCTGAGTTTCTCTTGAGTTTGTAGATCCATCTGGATCCTATCACCTTCATGGAGTCCTTCTTGGGTACCAAGTCCCAAGTATCACTCTCCTTGAGAGCCTCCATTTCTTCATCCATTGCTTCCTTCCATTCTGGTTTAGTGATTGCTTCTTCAAATGTACCTGGTTCTTCATTCAAGATATCCTTTGCAAGATATACAGAGTGCTTGGTTACAAGTGAAGTATCATACCCATACCTAATAGGTTTCTTCTTTTCTCTTTGAGATCTCCTCATAGCTTGAGTTGAGGATTCTGGATTGTCCTCTAGTTGCTTCATTTTCATCTTCCCTTTGGATTTCCAAGCCTTGAACTCTTCAATGTTGATGGTGTCTTCATCATCTGAGCTTGTGTCCTCTTTCTGAATTGGTTCTTGCCTGATAAGCTTTGGAAAGTCTTCTTCCATATCATAAGGTAGGCTAACTTTCCTGCACTCATTTTCATACCATGAATCATTTTCATCAAAGATGACATCTCTGCTTACCTTGAAGCCTTTGTTTGAGGGGTTATAGAACCTGTATCCCTTCTGATCCAAATCATAACCAATGAAGATACATTTTTCAGCCTTAGGGTCTAGCTTTCCCCTTACCTGTGAGGGAATATGCACATATGCAACACACCCAAAGATTTTGCAATGATCCAGAGATGGTCTCTTACCATGCCAAGCCTCATAGGGTGTCATCCCATCAAGTGTCTTTGATGGCAACCTGTTGATTAAGTATGTGGCAGTAGATACACTCTCTGCCCAAAGATAATTTGGCAATTTCTTTTCATTTAGCATAGACCTAGCTGTCTCTACAATGAGTCTATTTCTCCTTTCAGCTACCCCATTTTGTTCAGGTGAGTACCTTGTAGTAATCTCCCTCTTAATGCCTCTTTCCTGCATGAAATCTTCAAAGTCATTGGAGAAGTATTCTCCACCACCATCTGACCTTAGCCTCTTCAAATGTCTACCTGTTTGATTTTCAACTAATGCAAGATACCTTTTGAAACAATTAAATACTTCATCTTTATGTTTCATGAAGTATAAGACAGTCCACCTGCTATAGTCATCAATAAAGGACACATAGTACCTTGATCCAGATATAGATGGCTCCTTGCTAGGTCCCCAAACATCTGTATGCACCAATTCCAGATAATCTTCATGCATAAAGCCTTTCTTGGTATAGGGCAATCTGTGTGACTTACCAAATTGACAAGCCCCACACTTGTATATCATGTGTTGCTTGGATACATTAGGTATCCCAAGCACACATTGATCCCTGCTCATTTGTTTTATGGTCCTCTCTCCAATGTGACCTAATCTCTTGTGCCAAATCTCCAATTCTGATAGGGTTTGGTCTTTATAGTTGTACAAAGCAATATTCTTAGTGTCTTCAAGTTCAAAGGTAAACAATCTACCTGATTTCTCTCCCTTGGCTATCCTTCTGAATCCATGTCTTGGATCCTCCACATATGCACTGTTGGGGATGTAAGGGTCATGTGACCTTACCCCCATATTCATATATATACATCATATATAGAGCATTGCCTAAAGAGAGATCATTATGTGGGTTTCGAGGCTCCCACGCATATCCGCGCGTCGTTCCTCTCTTCTCTCTCATTCCATGTCCTCCTTCCTCCTCTTGTTCTGCACTCCAAACCCCTTCATTGGTATCAGAGCATGTTGAAGGCTGGTGTGCAAGAAGCTTCAATGGAAGCTTAGGTGAGAAGAGGTAGAAGTGCAGGTCGGCATCTCTTGATAGCTGTTCAGTATTTCGGTCATAACTCGAGCTAGGAAGCTCGGATTGACGCGTTTTAAAGTTCTGTGCGTAGCTAACACAGAGAGCTACAACTTCACAGAAGGGCGCAAAACCTGGTTCGGACTTCTGAAGTGCCGAAAATTCGAAAAACGCAGAGAATTATAGAAGGCGAATCTACATTGAGTAGAACAGCAGTTCGGTTTTTTTGTCATAACTTGAGTTCTACAGCTCGGAATGCGATGATTCAACTTGCTGCTTGTAGCTTGAAAAGATAGCTACAACTTTGTAGAAGAACTCAGATCCAAATTCTGAGTTTTAGGTTGCCGAAATTGCAGAATACAGAGCAGTACTGTTGCAAGTGAAAGTGAAATTGACAGCAGGTGCTTGTTTTAAGCATATCTTGAGCTACGCACCTCTGATTGAGGTGTTCTTTATGTTGTTACGTAGCCAAGAAGTGGATCTTCAAGTTTGCTGAAGACCAAAAGTTCAGATTCAGAGGTTATCACCTCTGAAACAGCAAAACATAGAGCAGTACAGTTTTGCCTAAACAACCCTAATTGCACTTGGAGGTTGAATTTGCTTTGGAACTTCTTCGAGAGAGAATTTATGGTGTGCAAGCTCTTATTTTCAGAGCTTCAAGACATTGTACATGTATGATCATTGTGTTAGCTCCTCCATATGAGAGTAGAGCATGATTTTGTTACATGTTTGGCATGTAAGATGACATTGTGGTATACTCTTCTTTGAGGTTTATGTCATCATGAGTTCGATCATGGATGTATAGTGGCATTGTGGTCTACATCTTGCTTATGCCACTTGGTTATGGATTTACTTTCCGATTGCACATACTTTTATGAGAGTTGATTTTGGATCTTGTTTGGTACTTGTATCTTTTGTTTTCTTTGCAGGTACATGATCCAGATTGGAGCCTCAGTTACACGTTTGTTTGTCACCGTTATTAGCATTTGGTCATTGATTGATATATATTTGCCAGTGTGATTCTTGGCATATGTGGATGGTGATTCCCACATGGTTATTTTGGTTCTAGAGTCCATTTTACAGAGGAGATGCTGCCGAAATTTCATCGGCTTTTATGCTAGAAAGGAGCTCTAGTGGATCTTGAAGCTTTTGTGATAGCTTTGGATCATTGACTATCTCCATTCACTTGGACTTGTTCACAGGTTGTTTGTGACAGGTTGGACCATCTTGCAGGATTTATTCTTGAGTGGGAGTTGTATTGCCATTGTATTGGCGTATATTGCCATTAGTTTTTTGGCACATGTAGTTGCCATTATCTTCTTGATTTATATCAGTGACAGGTGGTGACAGATTATTCATTGTTCTTTGCTGATTGGTTATCTTGTTTGATTGCTCAGTTTACAGGGGATACTCTGTCGAATTTTTCCCAGGATTCTTCCACATCTATTTGGTCACTTTGGAGACTTGGTGAGCAGGCTTATGCTCATGGTTTTATATGCATGGTAGATGCATGGTTATGTGACAGGTGGTTCACATAGTTCCTTCTCCATCGAGACATTCGTGATATGACTTATGCATATGGATATGCAGGTGTGATCCTATTCAGGATAGAGTATTGTTTCTAGTCTCTTGTTATATTGCTAGTCTATTGGATTGCCAGCATGGTGTCTTCTCGATTTGATGGCACTGACTTTCCGAGATGGAAAGCTCAGATGTGGCATACATTGGTTCGTGCAGGGTTACACATGTATGTGCATAGAGATGCACAGAGGCCTTGTGACATGCCCGATCATGTATGGATGGATATTGATGCATTGGCCAGCTCCACTATCCGATTACAGCTTGTGGATTCTATATATGAGTCTGTTATGTATGAGGAGACGAGTAGTGCATTATGGCAGAGACTACATGATATGTATGCGAGTCCATTGACTCATGTGAGACATAGATCACATCGACGACTTCGATGTTGGCACTGTGGTCATGAGGGCCATATTCGACGATGTTGCTTCAGGCGGATGCGACGACGATGTCAGAGATATGCACGTGATGCAGATCAGGTAGTGGTTTCAGGAGAGTCTATGAAAGTTGATTATGCTAGTGATGGTGATATCACTTTCTCCTATGGTTCATCTCAGGATTCCTCTTGTTCATTGGATAGCACGCATATGGCTTGGTTGCTTGATGCATTAGCTACTTTTCATGTTACTCCACATCGTGAGTGGTTTTGTCGATTCTCAGGTGAGAGTCGTGGATGTGTGCACATGCCTGATGGTACGACATATGATATTGAGGGTGCAGGAGATGTATGCATTATGCTACCTAGTGGAGCATCACTTATGCTTAGACATGTACATTATGTGCCTTCATTCCCTACGAGCTTGATTTCAGTTAGCCAGTTACAGGAGAGCAGATGTTATGCATTCCTTGGCGAGCATCATTTTCAGTTGCAGTTGGGACAGCTTATGCTTGTCAGAGGTGCTAGGATTGGGCACAGGTATCCACTGCAGGTACTTCATGTGAGAGACAGTCTCGTCTCAGTGGGAGTTCAGCCTTATGTGCGATGTGAGACTCGTCATGTCTCATTTTGTCTACCTACACATATGTCTATTGACATTCATGATGCACATGTATGGCAGGATTCAGATGCTCAGATGGATGCACATGTAGAGCATGTTTTGGATGCTCATGATTCTTATATAGAGCATGGTTTGGTTGATCATATGGATGCTCATATGTAGCATACTTCAGATGATCAGTTGGATGCTTTAGAGCATGATATGGATGCTCATGTAGAGTATTGTGATGATACTCAGTTAGAGTTAGATCATCAGTTTGACCTTGGTGTTGATGTTGTGCAGTTAGCTCATGCGGAGCATGATGATACACTTGGTGTGGTAGAGCAGGATAGCTCTCATGGTATACAGTGTATGGTAGAGCATATTAGCTCTCATGATGCACAGCTAGATACATCCTTGGTTGTGAGCATGGCTGATTTAGATGCTGAGGAGTCAGCAGTTATGCAGTCATTCTTGGATTCGCTCATGCCAGATGTTGACATAGATATGTCAGGACATGTTGGTCTTGACGATGGTGCTTTGGATGCCTTGGATAGAGGCATGGCTGACATGCTTAGGTTAGCCAGGATAGCACATGTTTCGTCAGCATTCGGGAGTCTGATGTACGAGTTGTTATGCTCGAGACCAGACATTGCAGTTGCTATTGGAGCATTTGCACTTGGAGTTGTCAGTCGTTCGATGATTGACACAGGCATAGAGCGAGTGGGAGCTTTGCAGGAACTTCATCAGTTCTTGTGTCAGTCATATATGAGCTCGGCTCTTGTTGATATGAGTCTAGAGCAGTTTGAGGTGCATGGATACACCTTGTTCGAGGCGGTTGGTGTAGGCTGATCTGGTATGGGTAGAGATCCAGACTCTTCCTGTACATTACTGTATAGTCCTACATCATTCTTTATATATGTTACCACTTATGGTCACATTGACCCTTAAGTGGGAGATTGTTGGGGATGTAAGGGTCATGTGACCTTACCCCCATATTCATATATATACATCATATATAGAGCATTGCCTCAAGAGAGATCATTATGTGGGTTTCGAGGCTCCCACGCATATCCGCGCGTCGTTCCTCTCTTCTCTCTCATTCCATGTCCTCCTTCCTCCTCTTGTTCTGCACTCCAAACCCCTTCATGCACCATGTTGAGTGAACCTGACCTGTAGACCTTTTTCCACAATCTGACCTACACTCATCAGATTCTTGGTGATTGTTGGAACATACAACACTCTGCTTAGTAAATTCTGATTACCATCACTTGTTTTGACATTGCCTACTTTAACAACTGAATGTTTAGTATCATCACCTGTCTGCACTTGGTGCTTGCCTTTGGGTTCTTCCAAATCAGAGAGTAAGGCAACATTTCCAGCTACATGGTTAGAGCAACCTGAATCAATATAGAACAAATGATCATCATTGATACCTGACTTAGATGTCATGTTCATAATCAACAAGGAATCATCTTGCTCCTCTGCATAATTGTTGTAGTCTTTCCTATTTCTATATCCACCTTGATAATTGCCATTGTGATTGTAGCTATTGTTGTAATTATTGTTGTAGCCATGGTAGCCTTGAGATTGGTTGAATCTGCCTCTTCCTTGAGAGTATCCTCCTCTTTGGTGACCTCTTCCTCTTTGGTTCTTGTAGTTTTTGTAGCATTCATCTGTAGTATGGTTAGACAAGCCACAAATATTGCATGGAGATTGATTGTAGGGTCTCCCCCTACCTGACTTACCTCCTCTGCCCCTACCTCTAGATGATCTACCTCTCCCTACATAGTTTGCTTGGGAGGTAGAGCCTTCTTCATCAACCTTTTTGTTTTTACCTTTGTCTTTAGTTTTCTTATCAGTATATAGAGCAAAGGGATTGTTACCTTTTGATTGCTCTCCATTCTTTGTGATCTTTGCTTCATGTGTAAAGAGTTGTCCAATCAGAGTTGTTAGATCAGGTGCTTGGATGTCCATGTACAAGTCCATTGCTGTGGTAAAGCTCTCCCACTTGTCATCTGCCTTTAGTCCATTGATCACTTGTCTGACTATTTGCTCTTCCTCAATTTCTTCTCCAACACTTGCAAGTTGATCTGCAATGTCTTTGACTTTGGTGACAAAATCTGAGACACATTGTTTTGATTGCTTCCTAAGAGTTGTAAACTCAATCCATAGCTGATTCTTTCTGGCCCTTGTGCTTGATGAAAAATATGTTGACAAGGTTTCCCAAGTCTCTTGGGAAGTCTTACAATTCCTCACATGAGGTAGAAGGAAATCAGAAATAGAGTTTAGAAGATATGACCTTGCCAAAGCATCTTTTGCACACCATTGGTTGAGCCTCTCATGTTCATCCTTTGTAGGTAGGCCTCTAGTCTTGAATGAGGGCAACTCCTCATCTCCTGAAATGTATCCATACAAGCTTCTCCCTTGTAGATATGTCTTCATTCTCAATGACCAAGCCTGGTAATTATTTCTGTCCAATTTGTCAATGAAGGAAGGGAAACCATCACCCATGATTACCTTATTTGCTCTGATACCACTGTTGGGAGTGATGGCTGGATGCACTCAGAAGTTGAGTTGATGCTGCAAATCCTGCTTCACACCTGCCCTCTTTTCTCTTCAGATATGCTTAGTAGACTCCTTGAGCTTCCAAATGACACCAAAATATGCTATATGTACTTTGGAAAAGGTTTGAGTAATGACTTGATCAAAACAGATTACTTTGCAAATCACAAGACTTGAAAACTTTCTATTTTAGTCTTGATATCTGCTCAGTGTTATGCTCAGTGTGACCAGTGTAGTTACAATTAGCAAAATTCCTTCTAGAAATATTCTATTAGCCTAGTAAGCTTCCATTTGCAAGTGGAATGAAGGAAAATGATAAACCACACTCAGAGAAATCACTTTAGCAAAATAAGGTACACCCCCGACTTTTTAGGAGACTTACAGTCACAGACCAGTGAGCACCCCGACTGAGATTTCTCTGTGATGGTAGATCCAATCGCCTTGAAACTTTGTAGCTGTATAGTAGCCTTTGAGCTGAATCCAATGCACTTTGAATCAGCCAATTTGGTTCAGTAGATCTTGAGATATGCCTCTTGGAAGTTGATAGAGTTGGAGGTAGTCACTCAGAGAAAACAGAGAATATGAATATATGTATATTGATTAAATCTAATGATTGTACATTCCCATTGGCATGTAATGTGATGCTCAATGGTACTCAGAGGTGTAGGCTATGGTGTAGCTCACACACACACTCAATGATTGACTCAGAATTGCCTCGGGAGGAGTGTCACCCCCGCGACTTTTTTCATTGCCTTTTATAAGAATTTTGAAGGAGTTTGAATTTTGAATTCAAGTTTTGGCTCCCTTCAATCTCTCCACTAAACTTAGGGAGATATTCCCTCAATCATACCATCTACCTTTTTCACGACTTAGACTAGTAGGTGTGATTACATGAATGATTAAGTCATATTGACTTTTACATTGGATAAAAAGTAATAACCAATTAAGCATTGGTTCCTATGGTTCATGGTTCATGAAAATACATCCTTCAAGGGTTCAAGCTTTAGCCTTCCAAGGTTTCAATGTTCCAAGCCAATGTGTGTAGGCTTGTTTTGCACCAACACTCTGCCACCCCACTCCATTCCAGTCTTCTCTGAGTTAGAATCTATGGGTCGCCTCTTGATTAACTTATCCCAACAACTGCCGCAACATTTGAAGCAAATCACAGACAATGCACGAGATGACTTCCAATGCAAATTGGAAGTGATGGAAGCAGATATCACCCCCCTCCAGGAAGAGTTACAGGCAATAAAGGCAGAAAACCACGCACTCCATGAACAGATAAAGCAATTATAGGCCACACTCCAAGCACAGGAAGAAATCACAAGCCCATAAGATAAGGCTCTGGCAGCAGTGCATGAAAAAGAAGATTTACTGATTGCTGCCGACGCAGAGATCACAAAGTTAAATCAAACGATCAAAGATACAGAAGATACCAGAATCATGCTAGGAAACCTACTCGAAGAAACAAGAGTCCAGCTGCAGGAAGCAATACAGAAGAACCAAGAGCAGCAGACAGAAGCTAAGCAGGTAGAAGAACAACTACAGAGAACGAAAGAATCCCTACACGAAGTTAATGCTATTCTTAAACATCAATTACTCATGGAAACCAAATATCAGAAGGACTTAGCAAATGCTCGAAGAGAACGAAATGCTTACTACCAAACCATAGAGTTCCAGAACCAACAGATCGAAAGGATAGATAATCAACTGATCAATCAGAAAGAAAGAGTAATTGACATGCAGAAACAATTGGGCGAAATGAAGATTTCAAGGGATGCAGCACTATCCAACGATTTTTATTTACAGGAGGCCTTTTTGCAAACACAGGCCGAAATTTTGCTCACCGAAGCCATCGCTCTTAGCTCTGTTAGAGTAGATGCGCAAGTATTAGAGCCAGACACCCTTAAACAATTATTAGAAACTCTTAAGAAAAAAATAGCCCCTATATTTAGATTAGCCAAAAATATGTATTTAGAAGGAATCATCGACGAACAATAGTTTTGTAAGCAAAAATAACTTGCAGGTTCGAGTCCACCGTGCGTGCCAGTGTTAGTCGGCCGCCGGAGTGGGACAGATGTAACAAATGCCAGATGTAACGGAGTTTTTTGAAACGCGCGCAAAAAGTTGGTACGCGCATCCTGTAAAATCTATATAAAGCAATGTAAAGAGAATGGTGAGAGAGACGGTTTTTTCTAGAATTGCCAGATTGTTCGCCTGAATATTTGTGAGAGTATTGTGTACACTGTTGTGAAGTCTTGAGTACTGTTGGTGTTGAGTATGTTCTGCATTGTCTGCTCATACTGTAGTTCACCGTAACGAGTATTTGAGTGATGGATTGTGTGTCTGATTACTGTCATCGTATTGTATTGCTGTGTGTTCTTCAGTTATTTTCGTACTCTCAGTCGTGTTGAGTAGTTATATTACCGTGTGAATTGAATAGGCAACCTGATGCATTGTTGAAGTATGTTCTTTTTGTTTTACTGGATTCATTGCATTCGGTGTTATTATCTGTTGACCCCGAATACGAGGACGAACTAGTGCTTTCGGTAAACGTGAACTTTTATTTGAGATCGCTGTAAAGTGTTGTGATGAATGAATCTGTCAACTATAGTATTCGTATCTGGTTGATTTACGACATACTAGTGAGTCTGTAGATTGGACTACTGCTTCGTTCCAATAGCAGGTTAGTCTGAAGAAGTTCGGCACCCAGGAACATAGAAATCAAGTATTGTCTAGTTAATGCTAGTAACTGAGCTAAGACGCGTATTCATGCTTTTTATGTTGTGATGAAGATTTGGGGAATAAGTACAGGGCCTCTGTCTAACAGACCCCTACCACTCCCAAGAATCCACGTTGGTCTGGTAACGACTTTCGGACAGTTAGAGACGTGACAATCTAAGAGATACGATTAACACATTTTTAAACATTTTACAATTAACAGAACTTAAATGTCACTTACCCTCAACACTAATTTTGACTGCTCTTTTATGGAACACTCCACGTCCACATAGATGCATCCAATTGCCTACACAACGCAAAACATTAATACAAGTAAACAAAACTATACGATGATTGAATGTAGAGGATTAAGCCCAAATTATGCCATACAAAAGACTTGGAACTATTTCTTGGTCAATAAAGTCAAGTGCTTCATTGATTATCAAAATTTGTTGTATTTTCTCAATAAACCTTGCGATATAGGTCATTTAGTAATGGAATAGCTTGCAATGGTATTCAAAAAAGGGGAAACCCACTGTTGATATATTTAGGTAGTGATATGTGTGAACACACTAGGACCGCCGGGGCACTTTTTTCCCTCTTTAGGAGGTTCTTTTCCCCCGGCTTGTATATACGCCTGTAGCCCTAATGGGCTACTTATCTTTTTACATTCTCTAGTAATACATTCACTATTGTGTGTTTGGGCTCCAAGCTTCTTCTTCTTCCTTGTGCTGTTTGCGTGCTTCCGCAGACGTCTATCTCCAACAATTGGTATCAGAGCAGGTCGTCGCTTCATCTAGGGCGCCGTTGATACTCCTCTGTTTGCAGTCTCAAATTCACACAAAATTTGGTGAGCATACTCAACGTGTTTCCGAAATCAAAACAACTTCGCTTTGTGGTGCCGAAATCACGATCTGAGCTCGTTTTGGCCTCCGAACGCACTATCGCAGCGCTTGTGCAGGCTATTTCATCTTTTTGTGCCAAAGGTATATACCAATTTCTGTTCGCCAGTATAAGTGTCTCAAAGTCTGCTACAGGTCTAGCAGAACTTGTATAGGCAATTCTGTTCAACTTTTTGAGATAGAGTCAATTTTTTTGCATCAAGGTATTTTAGTCACCGGCCATGGCTGAGAGCAGTGATGTATTCCGTATGTTGGCTGTTGAGGATAAGTTGGATGGTACCAACTACCCATTATGGTCTTATATGATGCGACATGTTTTGGTTGCAAAAGGATTGTGGAACATTATGCAGGGTGTTGAAAGACGTCCTGTTACACCTGTAACGACAGGTACTGCAAATACAGGTGCTGGAGCTGATGAAGATGGTGTCAAAGATGATATTCCGCAGATTCCTGTTCGTGCTGCTGTTTCTATTGCACCTACTGCAGAGCAGATTTGTTGGGATGGCAGAGATGCCCAGGCACATGCATTGATAGCTTTGTCTGTCAAACGTGTCATTATTCCTCATATTCGCTCTTGCAGAACAGCTAGGGATGCTTGGGATACACTTACCACATTGTACCAAGCTAGGAATGAGGCTCGTGTTGCTTATCTCCGAAAACAGTTGGAGAGTGAGCACATGAATGAAGGTGATTCTATGGACAATTTCCTAACGAAGATCAAAGATTTGAAGGAACAATTGATTTCTGCTGATGAGGTTATACCAGATAGCTCACTTGTGCAGACCGTTCTGAATGGTCTTCCTGACTCATATCAGAGTTTTGATTCTACTCTTCGGTTGATGATGAAAGGCAATCCGAATGCCTTATCATTTGAGGAGTTAGTCTCTGTTCTGTTGCAGGAAGATCAATCCAGGCAGAACAGGTCCATTATGCGAGTTGCAGATCAAGCTTTCCTGGCTAGTCAGAAGGGCAAAGGAAAATGGAGCTCTTCTACTAGTAAGCAAAAATCTGCAAGTGCTGCACATTTGAAGAACTTGGATAAAGATGAGAAGAAATCAGAAAAGCAAAAATCGTTTTGCAAGTACTGTAAAGGGAATGATCATATCATAAAGAACTGTCCAAAACTGGCTGCAAAAGAGGCAAAGAAAAAGGAGGCTGGAATGGTTGTTGCAGAAGCCTCTACACCAAAAATAGAGTCTGCTAATCTTGTGCAGGAAGAAGAATGGGCGTTTACTACTGTTTGCAATTTTGACCCCTTCTTCTCATGAGCAGTGCATGTCTGCAGTGGACTCAGATGTTTGGTACTTTGACAGTGGGGCAACCAAACATATTACCTCGTAGTGCAGTTTCTTCTCTTCACTCGAGCCTGCCCCTACAGGGAATACTGTCACATGCACCAACAACTCCTCTTATCCTGTTATGGGAGTTGGTAAGATCATTTTGACTACTGCTGATGGTAGTTCTTTCACTTTGTCAGATGCTTTATTTGTGCCAGGGATCAAGAAGAACCTGTTATCAGTTTCTCCATTAGCCACGATTGGCTTGGTTGTGAAATTTGTTGATGACAGGCATGATCTATCAAATGGCGATGTGATTATTGCTTCTGGCATTTTATGTCGTGGGCTGTATAAGCTCATAGCCTATGAAAGATTTGTGAATGATTCGGCATGTGCAATTGATTCTCTGGCTATGTCAGATGCAAAGCTTTGGCATGCACGCTTTGGTCATCTGAATTTTGCTAGTTTGCTACGCCTGTAGAAATCTGATATGGTGTCTTCTTTACCCAAGCTTGAGGCACCTAGAAAACATGTATGTGAAGGCTATATTTTGGGAAAAATGCAGCGTTCCTCCTTTCCAAAAGATGGTTCAGTTCGGGCTACGTAGAAATTGCAGGTTGTACATAGTGATGTCTGTGGTCTTGTGCAGACACCCTCTTTTGGGAATTACCTTTACTTCGTGACTTTCATCGATGATTTTTCCAGGCATGCATGGGTATATCCATTGAAGGCAAAGTTTGAAGTGTTCATGTGCTTCAAACAGTTTTTGGTTTTGGCTGAAAATCTGTCAGCATGTAAAATGGGCACCCTCCGTTCTGATCGAGGGGGGGAATATACGTCTTCTGATTTTAATGCATTTCTAGCTGAACGTGGGATAAAACACTAGTATACAGTGCTGTATACACCTCAACAGAATGGAGTTGCTGAATGAAAGAACAGGTCACTCATGGAGATGGCGAGGTGCATGGTCAAGAGTCAGGCTTTACCACATAGTTTCTGGCTTGAGGTTGTCATGTGTGCAGCATATGTACTGAACAGGTGTCCCACTAAAGCGGTGCACTCTATCACTCCATATGAGGCTTGGCATGACCGCAAGCCATCTGTTGCTCATCTGCATGTTTTTGGTTGTTTGGCATATGCACTAGTGCCTGAACAACATCGCAGAAAATCGGATGATAAGGTAGTAAAATGTATTTTTGTTGGGTACAATTTTGAAAGTAAAGGCTATCATCTGTATCATCCACAGACTAAACGCATTCTGGTTAGCCGTAATGTTGTCTTTGTGGAAGATGCTATTCAGCCATTTCTTTCATGTACTAAGGAGGCATCTGTTAGCTCCAAAGACATGTATGATACTTTGATGCCTCTTTTTACAGGTGAACAGTCTAGTGCTGGTCCTAATGAGGCAATTTCTCAGCCTTTGCAGGTTTCATATGATGATGCATATCATTCTATTTCTGATGCAGATTTACATGATGCACTTGTTGATGAGAGAGCTGATATTGAGCAGGCAAAAACTATGCCAAAATTGCTGGTGAAAACTTTGCGTGACAGCAAATTAGATGCACTTTTGTCATATCATACTCGTTCAGGCTCTCATAGTGCCTCCTTTGCATCAGATTGCTATGCTATGGCTGCATCTAGTCTCTGTGATGAGAATGAGCCTGTTTCTTTTGATGAAGCACAAAATTCAGAAAATTGGATGGCTGCTATGCAATCTGAATATGATGTTATAATGAAGAATGGTACATGGTCTTTATGTGACTTGCCTCTTCGCAAGAAGGCCATTGGCACTAAGTGGGTATACAAGCTGAGGCGTAAAGCTGATGGTACAGTTGACAGGTATAAGGCTAGGCTTGTTGCAAAGGGTTATGCGTAGGAAAGAGGCATTGATTTTGATGAGACCTTTGCACCTACATGCCGTATGACTACTGTTCGGAGCATTTGTGCACTTGCAGCCCATCATGGTTGGAATGTACATCAATTGGACATTAAAACAACATTTCTGAATGGTGACTTGCATGAAGAAGTGTATGTTTTTCAGCCCCGTGGCTTTGTGCAGAAAGGGCATGAAAACCAGGTGTGCAGGTTAAAGAAGGCATTATATGGTTTAAAGCAAGCACCACGTGCTTGGTATGAGAAGATACATGCCTATCTGGTTGCACATGGTTTTGAGAACAATCCAACTGAAAGCACCTTATATGTTAAGCGTGCTAATGATGTGCTTCTGATCATTGTTGTCTATGTTGATGACATGCTGCTCACTGGTCCTATTGAGAAGCATATTGCTGATTTCAAGGCTGATTTGCATGCCTCATTTGAGATGTCTGATTTGGGGCATTTGCATCACTATTTGGGCATTCAGTTTATGCAAGTTGATGGTGGAATGGCTTTGTGTCAGACAAAATATATTGACACATTATTGCAGCGTTTTGGCCTTGAAGACCGTAAGCCTATTGCCACTCCTATGGAGACAGGTTTACGATTGAGTCTTCATGATGTTGGAGATGCATTTGATGCTATTCTCTATCAACAGGCTATTGGATGCTTGATTTACTTATGCATTACTCGGCCAGATATTCAGTTTGCTATCTCACAGATGAGCAGGTTTATGCATTGCCCAGGAGTCACGTATTGGAAGGCGGTTAAGCGCATCTTTCGCTACTTGAGTGGTACTCGGCTACTTGGGTTGTTTTATCCCAAGGGGGGATCACTACCACCAGATTTGCATGCTTTTTATGACTCAGATTGGGCTGGTTGCTATGACACTCGTGTGTCCACCAAGGGTTTGTGCTTCATGCTTGGTAGCTCATGCATATCTTGGTTGAGCAAGAAGCAGCCTACTGTGGCCACTTCCAGTTGTGAGGCTGAGTATAGGGCAGCTTTCACAATGAGTGTTGAGTGTGTGTGGCTCAGACGCCTTATGGCTGATTTGGGTGTTGGCCAGTCTTCTGCCACCACCATCTTCATTGACAGTCAGAGCGCATTGGCGATTGCGAGGAACCCTGTGTTCCATGCTCGCACTAAGCACATTGAGGTGCATTATCACCATGTCAGGGAGAGGTTCTCTGCTGGGGAGATCAGCTTGGCATATGTGCCGACACAGGAGAACATAGCAGACCTTTTCAGGAAGGCTCTACCAAGGGAGAAGTTTGAAGCTTTCCGCAAAGCTTTGGGCTTACTTCCTTTTGTGGAGTGATTTCCACATAGCTTGGCACTTCCTTATACATGAGTGCCAGCTCCTTGTTCACCGCATCACTCCCAGGGGGGATTTGTTGATATATTTAGGTAGTGATGTGTGTGAACACACTAGGACTGTCGGGGCACTTTTTTCCCTCTTTAAGAGGTTTTTTCCCCCGGCTTGTATATACACCTATAGCCCTAATGGGCTACTTATCTTTGTACATTCTCTAGTAATACATTCACTATTGCGTGTTTGTGCTCCAAGCTTCTTCTTCTTCCTTGTGCTGTTCACGTGCTTTTGTAGACGTCTATCTCCAACACCCACCACCTATAGACTGGCCGTCTTTCTCAACTTACCACAGTTGAACCCCTCCAAAGTAGACAACTTCTAGATGCCTACCTCTTAAATTTGATATTATTTCCAAAATCAATAGAAACTTCAGTGCCAATTTTAACTTTTAGTCCCATCACATTTTCATGGTCCCCTTTCCCTTTTCTTTTTGTTTTTATTTTCTCTTTTTTGCATTTATGGACCCTCTTTTTCACATAGCTAGATGGAATCCTTTAAGAACTTCCCCCTCTCGGTTGTGAGAAGTGATGGAAGATTGTAGAGATGAGTAGGTATTTGGAAAACTACTCTAGACAAGCCTATTTTTAGCTCTGATACTCTTATAGCATTATTAAGCTTCCATACTATGCAATAACATGACCATAGTACCTTGGAGCATTGATCTCAAATTTTTGAGTCAAGAAAAACATTTTTTTAGAAATTGCACATGTAGAGAAAAACTTATGTTTATGGAAGGAGGTTCTCAGAAAACTTTTTAGTGCTCATAGTTTATTAGGAATTGAATAAAATCCTTTTGCACAAATTAAAATAGGAAGGTAATTGAGCTCTACTATAGGAATTAATCGATGGAGGTCATCACCTATGTATATACACATTTCTTCTTAATCTTCTCTTATTTTTGTTATCAAGCCCCTCTATAGCCGAAGCTTTTTAGTAGGCATCCTCAATGAGATCTTCATATCCTCAAAATTATACTTCTTGAAGTTATCAAGTACTTCAAGGATTCACTAACCCAAGAGATCTAAAATTCTCAATTGAGACTTGTGAGCTCTAATCAAGAAATCCAACTAGGTGCCCATTGAGGCAACAAAATAGCTTTGGTTATCCTTTATTTGTAGGTTCTAAATTCATTTCTTGTTTATCAAAGAAGCAACTATTGTTGTCTCATCTACAAAAGTGGAATACAGGGGATTGGCTAATGCTACTCAAGAAACAATGTGGATCAAGATACTATAATCTACTTAGGAGTAAGATCATCCTTTCCCCACATATTTTGTAATAACATGATTATTTTCATCTTGTATTAAATCATATTTATCATTTTAGGACCAAAAACATTGAGCTCTATTACCACTATGTTAGAGAGAAGATTCCAAGCAAGGAGATTGAGCTTTTATATATATTAAATAAACAAAAATGTGCAAATATGATGACTAAAGCTTTGGATGGTGTGAAGCTTAAAAAGGTTCAAATCTATGACTGGACTTCATGAGATTACAAAGGATTGGAGACTAAAACATACTAGGCCTGAAGGCGAATTGTTGGTAGCCTACATTTTGAACATATTCCATTAACTTCATCGCACCTTGAGTAAATATGTACACACATATGCTTTCTTAGCACTACTAAGGTTAGGCATGTCAATTTTATCCATGTGTAACAAAATATTTTAATAGAGAATCTTATGAATGTAAGGAGAGCCAAAATCCACAAATTACCGTTTGAATTCTAATTCATATGATCTCCTAAATCTAGGGAGACTATTAAGTGGGGTTTTATCAAACAATCATCTTTAAAATCAAAGGAAAAAGTGTACATATACACAATTACCTTAGTCGTGGGATGTGAAACTCATTCCAGTCATTTCACGAGTGTTCATTCTACTCAACTCAATGATCTTAGAGTCCTACAACACCTCTATGTATTGTATTTTTTTTCTCAATACATATACATGAACATTTCATCATCATTTCTATCTATTGGTCATTGTTGTTGCCCATAGCTCAAGTGTGACAATTTCTCAGAACTTTTGAAGTGGAGTTATGTTCTCATCCACTTATCTATCAATTGTACCATGAAGAAAAATTATCTTACAAGTGTGTGTAAGGAATGCTTTATCCATTTGCATTTTATGTGCATAGATATGACCATATCTTTAAGACTGCATATATGCATCATCTACTTCTTGAAAAGTCCAAATCATGTCTGTGAATTCTTAGATATAGAGCTCATTATATATTCACTCTAAATTCATGAAATAAATTGTGTTAGCTCACTTGATTTCCAATTTGAATCTGTGCAAAACGATTTTATTCAATTCCTAGTAGGCTATGAGAATTAAACAGTTTTTTGAGAGAATTCTTTCATAAACAGAAGTTTTCCTCTACATGTGCAATTTTTGAAAGATCTCTATCTTGACTCAAAAATTTGAGATCAATGCTCTAAGGTACTATGGTCATATTATTGCATAGTGTAGAGGGGGGCTTGCCCCCTTCTATGGGGTCCAGAGGGCCTATCCCCTCATCCCATAGGGCCAAGAAAGTAGGACTTCTCCTCATGGAGATATTTTTGGATTGTTTATTTTATTGACTATTTTGTATCACTCGAATATGTTTATCTATATCAAACTACCTTGTAAAAGCTATATACGCATGGCTCCAATTGAGCTTTACACAACATTGCACACTAGTAAGCCCTTCATCTAGAGTCTATCTAGATTTCCATCTAAGCTCCACATTGGGAGTGCATAGGTGGAAAACACCATCACTGTACCTGAATTGCTCTTGGCAATTCTCAAATTCGAGTTCTCTCTCTCCGTCTACATCTATCTTTGCCTGCACTTTTCTCTCAACTCTGTCTATCGATCTATTCCATTGTGCTATTATTTTCTTCAATGATATTAGAGTTCAGGATGCTCTGAGTGGTTCAAAAGCAAAAATGAAAAAGTTCTAGAGGTTTCAATGAAAAAAGAGAGAAGATGTCAAGCAATGTGTCATTATCTACGATTGGGAATCAAGGTGCTTCATCAATAGGAGTAGGTGGGGCACATGTAGGAGCAGTAATGATGTTAGTCATCCCAACATTGTAGACATGACCACCAACTTTCATAGAAGGTAAACTTGATGGTACAAATCAGACCATGTGGAAGTTTAAAATCACTTCTAATCTTGATTCATATGAGCTTCTAGAGACTCTTCTTGGG
This sequence comes from Ceratopteris richardii, assembly GCA_020310875.1. Lineage (NCBI taxonomy): Eukaryota > Viridiplantae > Streptophyta > Polypodiopsida > Polypodiales > Pteridaceae > Ceratopteris > Ceratopteris richardii. The sequence goes on along the minus strand of CM035420.1, from coordinate 55,191,787 downwards.
ATTGATCATGATCCCTAAGAAACACCTTATCCAAATATTCTTAGTCAAATGATTCTTCCTAATGGTGATTTTCTACGTGCTTGGAAATGTAGATGCACTCTGTGCTCTACTTACAAGTACTACTGATAGTGTTATGACTCTCATTCAACATACTATTAAGGCATTTGAAGCATGGAACATATTGAGAAATCAATATGAAACTTGTAATCAGACACACATTCAGAACTTGAAGAACCAACTAGCAGCAAAAAGCTTTATTGATGGGGAGACTACAAAAGTCTTTATCAATCACATAAAGAAGCTATGAGATCAAATGGAAGGAGCACATGTACAAAAGCCAAGTGAGGAGCTAGCTCAACGTTGTTTTTGAATTTTTCCACCAAAGTTTGATGGTTTGGTGATTGCTCTTAATACTCAAATCAGGTCTCAACCACTAATTTTTGAAGAATTTAATGCCTTACTAATGGAGGAGTTGCGGCTCCAGGCAAGGAGTGGTAGTAGCAAAGGAGATGCTATATTCACAGAAACTTTCAAAGGAGGCAAAGCAAATCTTCAAAAGATGGAGACAAAAAGAAGAAGGACAAAATGAAGTTCAATGGTGAGTGCTTGCATTGCAAGAACAAAGGCCATAGAATTTAAGACTATTTCATCAAAAAGGCAGAAGAGAAGAATGGATCTTCAAAACGTAACAAGGACAAGGAGTCTGCTAGCACAACAGAAATAGAGCTTGAGTTATTTGTTACGATAGAGGAGGTATGCTCCTCGACTGAAGATTCAAGTAAAGATGACTCATTGGCATTGGAAAGAAATTTCTCTCGTCACATGATGAGCAGAAAAGACCTTTATATAGCCTTATATCCTCTAAAGGGACCCATCACTATAAAGATAGGCAAAAATACAAGATGTCCTCGATAGGTTGAAGGTGCAATTTCTTTCATTAACTCAACAGGGATGTTACAAAGCTTTCAAATGTGTTGTATGTTCCACACATCAAATGAAATATACTTTCTGTAGCTTCTATAATTGATCAAGGTCATCAAGTATCTTTGAGTAAGATAGGAGCTAAGATTATGGATAGTAACAACAATTTTGTTGGGATCGACATAAGGAGGAACAACATGTATGCATTTTTTGCTCTTACAGCCGCTACAAGTGTGGGCACAAGAAAGCTATGGCATGAGAGATTTGGCCACATTGGATACTTTCTACTAAAGGAGATGCATCACAAGGGTATGGTTGTGCACCTACAAGTGATTGCAGAAATGAAGGAACCATCTGAAGCTTGCATGATGGGCAAGCAATAGAGGAAGTCATTTCCACAAGAAAGCAAGAACAAAGCAAGCTATCTTCTAAAGTTGGTGCATGTTGACTTGTGCGGAAAAATGCCTACATAGGCCTTGAGCGGATCTTCCGACTTCCTGTTATTCATTGATGACTATAGTAGGAAGATGTGAGTGTACTTCCTTCGCAATAAGGCCTGAGATTTGGTAAGTTTAAAGAATGGCTTCAACTTGTTGACAATGAATCGAGGAAGAAGATGAAGAAATTTAGGATAGATGATAGTGGTGAGTTCACATCAATAGATTTCGAAGATTTCTTCAAGAGTAAAGGAATCAAGCATCAAATCACACTAGTACATAGCTGTCGAGGGCGAGACGAGTAAGAAGAGGAAAAAAAGAAAGCAACGAAAGAAACAGCTTCACTAAAAGACAAATTTGAAGATGCATCTCTGCAGGAAGCCCCGCAGGGGCGCACACACCAAGGAAAAGCACGCAGCCGGAAGAAGGAATCAGGGCCAACATGTATCACCTATGTGGATGTTTCAACCTCTTGAGTTGTAGAGGTTTCAGATCAAGGCTTACGAGCTACATCCGCATATGTGCACTAATGGCATGCGTGGCAAACCGAATCAACCAGGTCCAACGTGTGCAACCAGGACAAGTCAGAGCGCCTCTAAAATGTAATGCAAGATCAAGAATCAGACAACACTGACCACAGGGCGCGTGCGCGAAGCAAAGTCTGTCAAGGGCGCGTGCGTGAAGCAAAGTCTGTCAAGGGACGACAGAGGCGAAGAGGGGGAGAGTGTTGCAGAGCTAAAGAGCGCACAAAGCAGAGAAAAAGACGGGCCCCAAAATTTTTCCGATTTGGACCACATATTTTTGTAACATATTCATTTTTGTAATATATTTCCCTTTGTAAAGGCACTAGAGGAGTCCTCTAGATGCATCCCCACAGAAGAATAGAAGCTTACCCATGTAAAATAGTAGGAAATTAGCTTTTAGTGAATAAAGTGCCGGTCACTTGTGTGAAAGGACCATTTTTAGGGCACTAGTATATAAGTCAAATGTGACTCTTTGTAAAGGACTTTTTGCCATTGTGAGAATAGAGAGCACAGAAATTCGAATTTGTGTCTTCTTCCCTCTTCATCTTCTTCTTCGTGAGCTTGTATGCATGTGTAGTGCTTGGAAAGAGTGCTTGTGAGTGTTGTCTATCCTTGAGAGCGTTTCTTTGCTGTAGGAAAGGTGTGTGCGAGGTGTAGGAAGTGCTGAAGAGTAGGAAAGTATTTTCGCGTTTCAGTATTTCTGTCATAACTTGAAGTAGGAGCGTCGGAATTGAGTGAAACCACTGCCATTGGATGCGTCTTCTCGAGAGCTTCGAAACGCATATGATATTCGCTATGTTTGGAGCTCGGAGCTAGGAGAAAAGTCCAAAATACTGATGGCTGCTGCACCAAGTATCGTTTCGTCTTGACCTACAGTTGAAGCTTGTTAGGATAAGTACTTACCTCATTTTCATTCTTGAGTAGTTCATTTGCATTGACCATTACGTGATTGCATGTCTTCATACACTCGGCTAGGTTTGCATACTCTTCGGATTGATAATTAAAAGCGTGTATCCCCACTATATGCACTTGTGAGGGGATCGAGGTATAGTCTCTTTCTCCGCAAGTCCCTAAGTTGAAGCTTAGGTCAACACACTTTTTGGCGCCGTTGCCGGGGAGTGACGAATCAAACCGAGGCATTCGTGTGATGGTAAGTAGCTTTTTGCTTTGAAGAACTTGGAGGGACGGAAATCTTCTCTTCTTTGGTAAGTCAATTTCAGCTGCACTTGCTACTTCTCATTCTTGGAGTGTGTGTAGTGAGTTGATAGATTAGGGAAGTGAGTAGAAGAAGTAGAGTAGGAGTGAGTGGAGAGTAGAGTAGGCTTTAGTGAGGTTCAAAAATTTTCCTTTTTTATAAGCTAGGAACTGCCAAGTATAAAAGCCAGAAAATTTCATTTTTCAAGTTACTTGTTGAACAAGTATCGTGGAGAGCAGTGTCGAGTGTCGTGAGGGCTTGCAGAGATCGTGGGCGAGTTTTAGGCGACCTGGAGCATTACAAGGCAAGGGAAAGGGAGCAAGGTGTTGAAAGAGCATCAGAGGTGAGCCTAGCAAGTCCTAGTCCATTTATATCATCCAAAAAAATCAATTTCAGTGTGAAACGACTTGCGTCAGAGATCGTTTGGGTTGGACTGAGGTGAAAAGTTGAGTTTTGGGTGATCCAGAGAGTGGAGAAGGGGGAGGAGAGTGCATAACATAATTGCATTGAATCAAAACTTAAAAATTTTTGTCAAAAATTGTCTAAAGGGTCAAGTATCGCTTTGCTCCTGCGGTCGAGTATCGTTTTACTCCTGCGGTTGAGTATCGCGATATTTCCCAGCAGTCGTCGATCGTTTCGTGAGAGATCGTAGATCGTTTCAGATAGAGATCGGTATCGTTTCGTTAGAGATCGTTTTGATCAGAGGTCGTCGATCGCGTATCGTTTGCCAAGTATCGTTATCCAGAGATCGCGACACTTGTCAAAGGTCGAATATCGTTTGTCACGGGTGTCGTCGGTCGTCGATCGTTTGGCGGAGATCACGACACTTGTTACAGATCGGTATCGTTTCAGCCCAAGTATCGCCGATCGTTTCTTGTGAAGATCGTCGATCGTTCCATTTCAAGTATCGTGTATCGTTTAGGGAGAGATCGCGTATCGTTCCAGGCCAAGTATCGCCGATCGTTTCTATCAGATATCGTCGGTCGTGTATCGTTTTTCAGCCAGAGATCGCTTTGCGAGAGATCGTTTTACTCAAAGATCGTTTGGTCAAAGATCGTTTCCCAGCGATCGTTCTGATCAAGTATCGTTTAGACCCAAGTGTCGTTTGCCAGCGTTTTGGTCAAAGGTCGTAGATCGTTTCACTGAGAGGTCGTGTATCGTTCCCAGTCAAAGATCGTTTAGTCAAAGATCGTTTTCCAGCGATCGTTTCATCCAAGTATCGTTTGTCAGCGATCGTTTTCTCAGAGATCATGAGAGTCAAGTATCGTGACTTGAAATTTTCTTTCAGTCACTTTCCAGCCTAAGTTTTTCCTAGACTTCTAAGCCATAACTTAGAACTCTAGAGGCTAGAGGTGGACAAGAATTGATCAGAGCTCTTAAGTGAATGAACCTGAGATCAGGAAGAACCCTAGGAAGCCGAAGAAGTGTAATTTCCTCCGTAGGGAGTGTAGCTGAACCAAGCAACCGTTCACACTATTCTGAGACCTCTAGTGAGTCAGAAGGAGAAATCCCCATGGCTTCAGAGGATATGCAAAACACTGTGCCCATGATTGGCCAGATGTCCATCATTGAGGGTGAATACAGAACTTCCTTAGAGTATGTGAACAGCAACCACAATGAGATCCCTATCTATTTGGATGGTCTAAACAGATCAGTGGCCAGACTTGTTGGTGCAGACCAATCACCAATTGAAGGCTTGGAAGATCAAATGATGAAGGAAGAATCAATTCCTAAAGTGTGGAAGAAGATTACAATCAGAGGACAAGAGAAGTGTACACATATGTACATTAGCATAGTCATAGATGACTTAGATCTTTTGTTTAGTAAGAATTATGTACAAATTATCTATAAATACCTTGAGAAAAGTCGGGGCATGTATGAGAGCATATGTGACAATAGTCAGATGTCAAGAATGAGGGAGATAGAAGTCATGAGATAGAGGAAAGTGAATTTGAGTCAGCTCTCATCACTCAGTTGTATTTTCTCTGAGTAAATGAAAAATTTTGCGCCCGATGTTTCTGCGTGTTCTCCTTCTACAGTAGATCAATTGTGGAATGCTTTTGTACAAGTCTAAGTTGAAAGTTGCTTGACCTCTGTGCAAAGTTTCAGCTTCAAATTGTAATCAGGCTGAGTGAATTAAGTGTAGGAACATTCATATGTGAAGTGTATTCACAGGTTCCTAAAACAGGCGCATATTTCGAAGTCAATGTTTTGATCATTTCTCCTAGCACAGTTTAAAGTTTTGCATGAGTGAGGGCTTAATCTTTAAGTTGGAAGATAAGCTACTTATGTCTAGAAGCATTTTGTAAAACGGGTTCTATTCAAGGAGAACCAAGTCTTAAAAGTTATAGGTGTAAAGTCGACTGTTCTGGATAACAGTTTCTGACATAGGTAACTTGAGAAGTTGATTTCTCAAGTTATACTTAACCTCTTGAAGAGATTCAACTTGGAGTAGATGCGCAATCTCTAGGAGATACTTCGTACAAAGTTTCATAAAAAACTTTACAGGTTTGATAGGTCAATGTGGAAAAATAGTGCAGCAGACTTTTCTGTGTTTCATCTTCTTCACAGATTTGTTAATCCTTTGGTAATTAGCAATTGATCCTCTAAATTAGTGGAGTGTTTGACTTATTCTTGGTATAGAGGTGTTCTAATCACAAGAATAAGTTGTTCTTTTGGAGATTAACATTCTTCAACAGTGGTATCAGAGCAGGAGACATCAATTTGAAGGAAGAAGAATCCCGACTGCTGCAGATTCAAGAGATTCAACACTTGAAGGATCAAGAAGTGAAAGCTTGGAGTCAAAGCTTGGGGAGAAGACAAATTGACATCAAGAAAGGCAAAAGGAGTTCAATTCGAAGTAAAGGTACATACATTGTTTGTAAAGCTTGAAGATTTCAATACACAGGTGGATACAAGATGGGAGAAAGCTTGCAGATTGATAAGCTAGATAGGGAGAACTATCCAGCATGGTCCATGAGGATGGAAGCACACCTCATGAGCAAAGATCTTATATCATTTATTACAGGAGATGAAGAAAAACCAGAATTTGCAGATCCAAGTATTCCTACTAGGGAAGAACTTGCAATGTTGAAGACTTGGATGAGAAAGGATGCTCAAGCAAGGAGTATCATCTATATGGTTGTAAATGATTACCTTCTACCTCACATCAGAGGTTTAGAAAGTGCTACAGATGTTTGGAATGCCTTGGAAGAGCATTTCCAAAATACAACTAAGTCAAGGAAGTCCTCACTATGGGCTGAGTTCACAACCTTCAAGAAGAAGAGCTCACAATCAATTTCAGATTATGTGGCAAGGATGAAAGATATTGCAGATAGCTTGGGAGCAGTGGATGAAGATATTGAAGAGGAAAAGTTGGTAAGACAAATACTTACAGGTCTAAGAGGTGATGAGAAGTGGAAGCCTTTTATATTATCCATAGAGTTGTCACTTGATCACTTTACTCCTGACCTTAATCAATTGCTAGGACACATGCTAACCTTTGAGCAGGATCTTAAAGGAGACAATGATAGAAGTACAAGTCAAGCTATGTACTCCAAGGACAAGAAAAAGAATGGCAAAGGAAAGCAATCAAATGATGATGAAGGGAATTCAAATCAAGCCAACTTCACAAAAGGGAAGACAAATTTCAGAAGTAAAGGAAGAGGAGGTAAGAACAAAGATAATGCTAAAGCTTGTTGGATTTGTGGCAGAACAAATCATTTGGCAAATGATTGTTGGTATAATAATCAAAGTGGAGGATACAACAATCAGAATTATAGTCAAAGAGGTAGAGGAGGCAGAAACCAAAGAGGCAATTTCAGAGGAAGAGGTGGTAGGACATCATATGGTAGAGGAGGTGGAAGAAACTTCCAATCTCAGTCCTACAACAATAATTATTACAATTATGCATCAGATCAGAAGGATGACATGACTCTTATCTTGAATGCAACTCATGACTCAATGGGAGAAGATCAAAGAGTGTTTTATATTGACTCAGGGTGCAGCAACCATCTGAGTGGGAATCTATCCTTGATGACTGATATGGAAGCAAGGGTGAATGGACATACAGTTCAAACAGGTGACAATACCAAACATAAAGTGGAGAGCATTGGATCAGTGAAGACAAAGAGTGGAAGTACACTTCTGAGTAAGGTACTTTATGTTCCTACTATTCCTAAAAATTTGATAAGTGTAGGGCAAATTGTGGAGAAAGGATATGAGGTAAGATTCACAAATGATGGTGTTTATGTACAAGATCCAAATCAGGGATATAGAAACATAATTGCAGGTAAAAAGGAAGGAAGATTGTTTACTCTCAAAGTCCAAGGTAATGTGGGACATGCATTGTTTACCTATGGAGGTCAAAAGGTGTCTGAATTAGACCTATGGCATAAGAGGCTAGGTCATTTCAATGAGAGAGCTATAAAGGAGATGTCAAAGAATCAGGTGGTGCTTGGATTGCCAAACATTGAAGGGCAACATATGGTGTACAAGTGTGAAGCTTGTCAATTAGGTAAAGCACATAAGAGTTCTTATAACAAATCAGGGTACAAGTATTCAAATATGCTTGAATTGGTTCATACAGATGTATGGGGTCCCTCAAGGGACTATAGCATAAATGGATCCAGATATTATGTGTTGTTTGTTGATGATGCAACCAGGTGGATTACTTTGTATGTAATCAAGGATAAATCAGAAGTCTTCAAGACATTCAAACATTTTCATGTCTATGCAGAAAGGATCACAGGACAAAAGCTAAAGAGGTTAAGATCAGATGGAGGGGGAGAGTATTTCTCAAAAGAGTTTGATGATTATTTGTGGAATGCAGGTATCAAAAGAGAAGTGACTTGCAGGTACTCCCCTCAACAAAATGGAGTAGCAGAAAGGAGGAATAGGACTCTTGTAGAGTTTGCAAGAGCCATGATGAAGGAAAAGAATTGTCCAAATTACTTATGGGCAGAGGCCATTAACACTGCAACATACCTTGTGAATAGGTTGCCTTGCAAAGCTTTGGATGGAGGAACCCCTTATGAAGCATGGTGGGGTAAGAAGCCTAGTCTTGACCATTGCAAAGTATTTGGATGTATTGCATATGCTTATGTTCCTTCACAATTAAGACATAAGCTAGAACCAAAAGCAGAGAAGTATGTGTTTATTGGATATGATGATAGACATATGGGTTATAGGTTGTGGAGTCCATCCACAAAGCAATTTCTTGTTACTAAAGATGTAACATTTGATGAGCAAAACATGTGGTATACAGGATCACCAAATGAGTATGCAGGTGTTGAAGAAATTCAAAGAAAAGGAAAGGCAAAGGTAAAAGTTTGTGAAGAAATTGTTGATGAAGTTGACTCTAGATGTAGAGTGCAGGATCATGTAGAAGAAGGGCCAAGATTTGATCCAGAATCAAATGAGGCTGAAACTTCAAGAAGTGCAGAAATCAGGAGATCTACAAGAGAAAGGAAAGAGCCTATAAGGTATAGTTATGATACATCTTTCCTAACAACAAAAGATTATGCCTACATTGTGAAAAGAGAAGAAGATCCAACTACTTATGAAGAAGCCAAAGGTAAACAGAATTGGGAGAAGGCAATGCAAGAAGAGTATGATGCTCTACTTGAAAATGAAACTTGGGAATTAGTACCAAGACCAAAGAATCAGAAGGTCATTGGATGCAAGTGGGTATATAAAACAAAGAGGTTTGCAGATGGTAAGGTGTCTAGATATAAGGCTAGACTTGTGGTTAAAGGTTATGCCCAAACTTATGGGGTAGATTATGATGAAACCTTTAGTCCTGTTGCTAAGATGTCTACAATTAGGACATTGATTGCTATTGCTGCTTGCAAAGGATGGAAATTATCACAATTGGATGTGAAGAATGCATTTCTTAATGGTTACATTGCAGATGAAGTATATATGGAGCAACCAGAAGGCTTTATGGAATCAATTGGATCAGATTATGTGTGTAAGCTCAAGAGAGCTTTATATGGGTTGAAGCAAGCCCCAAGAGCTTGGAATTACAGATTGGTCAAGTTCTTGAATGAATGTGGTTTTCAAGCATCAAAGGCAGATAGTAGCTTGCTAGTGAAGGCAAGTGAAAATGGATATATTTACATGTGCATTTATGTTGATGATATTATTGTTACAGGAACAGATGCTCAAGGAATCAATGAACTCAAGAAGCAAATAGAGAAGGAGTTTAAGATAAGTGACTTGGGAAACTTATCTTATTTTCTAGGAATGCAGATTGTGTATACTCAACATGGAGTATATGTTTCACAAGAGAGATACTTGAAGAATCTTCTAGTCAAGTTTAACATGGAAGATAGCAGGACCTCAACTACACCATTGGAGGTAAATCATAAATTGAGCAGGTATGGAGGTGAAGAGTTCAATGACATGAAGAAATATCAGAGTTTGGTAGGTAGTCTAATCTATGCTACCTTGACAAGGCCAGATCTATCATATGCAGTAGGTGTGTTGTCACAATTCATGCATTGTCCAAAGAAGACTCATTGGATTGCAGCCCAAAGGGTACTCAGATATATCAAGGGAACCCTAAGTGAAGGTTTGTATTATGGTTTCACTTCTGACACAAGAATCAAAGTGTTTAGTGATGCAGATTGGGCAGGTGACTCAGATGATAGAAGGTCTACCCATGGATATCTATGTTATGTTGGAGACAAGTTAGTGTCTTGGTGTTCAAAGAAGCAACACACAGTTGCTTTATCATCCACAGAAGCTGAGTATAAGGGAATGGTAGAAGCTGCAAAAGAAGTCATATGGTTGAAGACCTTGATGAAAAGTTTTGAGACTGATCATAGTACTCCAATAATTTTTGGAGACAATATGAGTTCTTTGTATTTGGCAGCTAACCCTGTTTTTCATGCCAGGACTAAGCATATAGAGATACAGTATCATTTCTTGAGGGAAAAGGTACTAGATAAAGAGATTGAAGTGATGTACACTCCAACAAAAGAACAAGTGGCAGATATGATGACAAAGAGTTTGGATGGACCTAAGTTACAAAGGTTCAAAGACATGGCAAGTATAAAGAAGACAGAGAAAACCTCAATTGATGATTGAGGGGGAGCTGTTGGTGCAGACCAATCACCAATTGAAGGCTTGGAAGATCAAATGATGAAGGAAGAATCAATTCCTAAAGTGTGGAAGAAGATTACAATCAGAGGACAAGAGAAGTGTACACATATGTACATTAGCATAGTCATAGATGACTTAGATCTTTTGTTTAGTAAGAATTATGTACAAATTATCTATAAATACCTTGAGAAAAGTCGGGGCATGTATGAGAGCATATGTGACAATAGTCAGATGTCAAGAATGAGGGAGATAGAAGTCATGAGATAGAGGAAAGTGAATTTGAGTCAGCTCTCATCACTCAGTTGTATTTTCTCTGAGTAAATGAAAAATTTTGCGCCCGATGTTTCTGCGTGTTCTCCTTCTACAGTAGATCAATTGTGGAATGCTTTTGTACAAGTCTAAGTTGAAAGTTGCTTGACCTCTGTGCAAAGTTTCAGCTTCAAATTGTAATCAGGCTGAGTGAATTAAGTGTAGGAACATTCATATGTGAAGTGTATTCACAGGTTCCTAAAACAGGCGCATATTTCGAAGTCAATGTTTTGATCATTTCTCCTAGCACAGTTTAAAGTTTTGCATGAGTGAGGGCTTAATCTTTAAGTTGGAAGATAAGCTACTTATGTCTAGAAGCATTTTGTAAAACGGGTTCTATTCAAGGAGAACCAAGTCTTAAAAGTTACAGGTGTAAAGTCGACTGTTCTGGATAACAGTTTCTGACATAGGTAACTTGAGAAGTTGATTTCTCAAGTTATACTTAACCTCTTGAAGAGATTCAACTTGGAGTAGATGCGCAATCTCTAGGAGATACTTCGTACAAAGTTTCATAAAAAACTTTACAGGTTTGATAGGTCAATGTGGAAAAATAGTGCAGCAGACTTTTCTGTGTTTCATCTTCTTCACAGATTTGTTAATCCTTTGGTAATTAGCAATTGATCCTCTAAATTAGTGGAGTGTTTGACTTATTCTTGGTATAGAGGTGTTCTAATCACAAGAATAAGTTGTTCTTTTGGAGATTAACATTCTTCAACAAGACTGAGGAAGGCTTCAGAGGCCTACATAGTGCCAAGACCAGCAGTTAAGTACATAGGAGGACTGTACATGGATAAACAAGACATTCAATACATGGTCACAGAACACCCTGAAATCATTAATGAGCGTGGTGAGGAAAATAATGCTTCAAGTTTAAATGGAAGTGGAAACGAAGAGCAAGTAACTACTCCTAGAGGGAGATCAACAATTACTAAACTTTGGAGAGGAGACCTAGTTCCCCAGGATGACACTCTAATAGATGTGTATTTGATCAACGGAATGGAGCACTTGCTCAGAGCCCATTCCTCTATTTGGGAAGCTGCTCTTAATCCAGTTACCATCTATGAGCTACAAGACCCTGAATTCCCCACCATCATCACATATTTGGACAAAAATCACAGAAGGTATTGGCCAATCACAGAAGTAGAGAGAGCTGAGCTGAAATATCAGAACATCCCAGTGTTCCCCCCAAGGGACCAAGCCACTACGTCACGTAATCCACATGGAACTTCTCAAAATTGTTGGTGCATATCAATCACCAATTGAAGATTTGGAATGAAGAAAATGGATATATTCACAAGAATGAAGGACATGTACACATATGTACATTAGTTATAACACAGATTACATATACTTATGTTTTGATGAGAGTTTGTACATAGATGTCTATAAATACTTTGAGAAAAGTCGGGGCATGTATGAGAGCTTATGAGAGCATATGTAGAAACCAAGATTGAGGAAGTTAGGAGCCAAGAAATAAAGAAAAGTTAGTTTGAGTTAGCTCTCATCACTCAGTTGTAAGTTTCTGAGTTAATGAAGAAAGTTTGCGCCCGATCTTTTCGTGTCTGCTCCTTCTGTGTTTGATCATTTGTGAAATCCTTTTGAGGATATCTAAGTTGTTAGTTAATGAGCCTGTAACCTGAATTTCAGAGTCTAATTGTAATCAGGTTAGGAGAATTGTTAGTAGGAACATTCATATGTGTTGAGTGTCTACAGTTCTCTGAAACAGGCGCAAATTTCGTGTTTAATCTTTTGATCAGTGCTCACTCCATAGTTTAAAGTTTTGTGCAAGCAAGCACTTAATCTTTAAGTTGGAAGGTGATCTACTCGTGGCTAAAAGCATTTGGCAAAACGGATTAGATATTGTGAGAACCAAAGTTAAGAAGTTAGGGGTATAGAATCGACTGTTCTGAGTAACAGATTCTGACATAGGTAACTTGTGAAAACAATTTCTCAAGTTATACTAAAGTTTTTCAAGTGATTCAACTTGGAGGTGATGCGCAATCCCTAGGAGATGATTCGTACAAAGTTTCATCAAAAACTTTACACGTTTGATAAGTCAATGTGAAGAAATTCTGCAGCAGACTTTTATGTGTTTCACTTTCTTCACAGATTTTCTTAATTTTGATAATTTGGAGATTGGACCTATAATTTAGTGAAGGTTTTGACTTACTCTTGACATAGAGGTGTTCTAAACTCAAGAGTAGGTTGTTCTTTTGGAGATTAACACTCTCCATCAGTGGTATCAGAGCAGGAGACATCAAATCAAGGAAAGGAAGGTCCCGACTGCTGCAGATTCAAGAAGTTCAACATTTGAAGAACTAAGAAGTGAAAGCTTGGAGTCAAAAGGCTGAGGAGAAGTCTACTCGACATCAAGAAAGGCAAAAGAAGCCTAATTCGAAGTAAAGGTACATACATTGCTTGTAAAGCTTGAAGTTTTCAATACACAGGTGGACACAAGATGGGAGATGCTCTACAGATAGAGAAATTGGATAGGGAAAACTATCCTGCATGGTCAATGAGAATGGAAGCTCATCTTATGAGCAAAGATTTGATTGGTTACATCACAGGAGAAGAAGAGAAGCCAGAGTTCAGAGATCCTAGTGTTCCAACTAGGGAAGAGTTAGCAGATCTTAAAAATTGGATGAAGAAAGATGCTCAAGCTAGGAGCATTATCTACATGGGAGTCAATGATTACTTGTTACCTCACATTAGAGGTCTTGAAAGTGCTACTGACATATGGAATGCTTTGGAGGAGCATTTTCAGAACACTACAAAGTCAAGGAAGGCATCCTTATGGGCAGAGTTTACTACCTTCAAGAAGAAGGCTTCTCAGTCCATCTCAGATTATGTGACAAGGATGAAAGATATTGCAGATGCTTTAGGAGCTGTTGATGAAGACATTGAGGAAGATAAATTGGTAAGGCAAATTCTTACAGGGTTGAGAGGTGATGACAAATGGAAGCCATTTATTTTGTCTACAGAACTATCACTTGACCATTTCACTCCTGACTTAAATCAATTGTTAGGTCATATGCTAACATTTGAGCAGGATGTTAAAGGAGATGGTGACAAGAGTACAGGTCATGCAATGTACTCAAAGGACAAGAAGAAGAATAGCAAAGGAAAACAACAAGCAAGTGAAGATGAAGGAACAACTACTCAAGCCAACTTCCTAAGAGGAAGAGGAGGTGGCAAAGGTAGAGGAAGAGGCAGGAACAATAAAGATGGAGGCAAAGCTTGCTGGATTTGTGGTAAGACAAATCACTTAGCTAATGATTGTTGGCACAATACTCAGAATAATAATGGATATAATCAAAATTATAATGCAAGAGGAAGAGGTGGCAGAAATCAAAGAGGTAATTACAGAGGTAGAGGTGGAAGGAATTACTTTGGAAGAAATGCAGGTAGAGGATTCCAAAGTCAACAATACAACAACACCTACTACAATTATGCTTCAGATCAAAAGGAAGATTCAACATTGATAATGAATGCAACTTGTGAAAGGCAGAGTGAAGATCAAAGAGTCTTCTACATTGACTCAGGGTGTAGCAATCACCTGAGTGGTAACATATCTTTGATGACTGATTTGGAAAGTAAAGTTTTTAATCATGTTGTCCAAACAGGTGACAACACAAAGCACAATGTGAAGTCAATAGGATCAGTGAAGGCCAAGGATGGAAGCACCTTATTGAGTAAGGTCTTGTATGTTCCTACAATCCCTAAGAATTTGATAAGTGTAGGTCAAATTGTTGAAAAGGGATATGAAGTAAGGTTTACTAATGATGGAGTATATGTGGAAGACCCTAGCCAAGGGTATAAACAGATTGTTTCAGGAAAAAAAGAAGGAAGACTATTTACATTGAAGATTCAAGGTAACATTGGTCATGCTATGTTCACATATGGAGGACATAAGATCTCTGAGTTAGATCTTTGGCACAAGAGGCTTGGACATTTCAATGAAAGAGGTATTAAAGATATGGTTAACAATGGTTCAGTGCTTGGATTGCCTAATGTTGCAGGTCAACATATGACATACAAATGTGAGGCATGTCAATTAGGTAAGGCTCATAAACATTCCTATTCCAAGCATGGTTTTATGCACTCAGAGAAGCTTGAGTTGGTACACACAGATGTGTGGGGACCATCAAAAGATTTCAGTATAAATGGATCAAGGTATTATGTGATTTATGTTGATGATGCTACTAGGTGGATCACTATTTATGTGATCAAAGATAAGTCAGAAGTGTTTAATACATTTAAACACTATCATGCATATGCAGAAAGAATTACAGGTCATAAGTTGAAGAGACTAAGGTCAGATGGAGGGGGAGAGTATTTCTCAAATGAGTTCAGTGATTACTTATGGAATGCAGGTATAAAAAGGGAAATTACTTGCAGGTACTCTCCTCAACAAAATGGTGTTGCAGAAAGGAGAAATAGAACTCTTGTTGAGTTTGCAAGATCCATGATGAAGGAGAAAAATTGCCCTAATTATTTGTGGGCTGAGGCTGTAAATACAGCCACTTATTTGGTCAATAGGTTACCATGTAAAGCCTTGCAGGGTATGACACCATATGAGGCTTGGTGGGGTAAGAGACCTACCTTAGATCATTGCAGAGTTTTTGGGTGTGTGGCATATGCATATGTGCCATCACAATTAAGACACAAATTGGAACCCAAAGCTGAAAAGTATGTTTTCATTGGCTATGATGACAAGCAGATGGGCTATAGGTTGTGGAGTCCATCAACAAAACAATTTATGGTTTCTAAAGATGTTACATTTGATGAACAAAGCACTTGGTATGCAGGTACAATCAAAATCAATACAGATGATGAAGAAGAGGTGAGTCAAAGAAAAGGTAAATCAAAAGTTCAAATATTTGATGAGCAAGAGAATAATGAAGTGCAGGTTGAGGTGGAAGAGACACCAAGATTTGATCCTGAATGTGAAGAGCCAGAAACCTCAAGGAATGGAGAACTCAGAAGGTCAACAAGAAATAGGTGGCAACCTACAAGGTATAGTTATGATACTTCATTTCTAGCCACAAAAGATTATGCTTACATGGTGAATACAGATGAAGACCCTTCTACTTATGAAGAGGCAAAAGGTAAGGAAAAATGGGAGAGTGCTATGCAGGAAGAATATGATGCACTATTGGAGAATCAAACTTGGGATTTGGTTCCTAAACCAAATAGTCAGAAGATTATTGGAAGCAAATGGGTCTACAAGACAAAAAGGTTTGCAGATGGAAGTGTGTCTAGGTACAAAGCTAGACTTGTGGTCAAAGGTTTTGCTCAAACATATGGTATTGATTATGATGAGACCTATAGTCCTGTGGCAAAGATGACAACCATAAGGACACTTATTGCTATTGCTGCATGTAAAGGTTGGAAGCTATGTCAACTTGATGTGAAGAATGCTTTTTTAAATGGTTATATTTCAGATGATGTATTCATGGAGCAACCTCAAGGGTTCAAAGATAAAAGGTATCCAGATTATGTGTGCAAGCTCAAGAGAGCTTTGTATGGCTTGAAGCAAGCTCCAAGGGCATGGAACTATAGACTTGTGAAGTTCCTAAAAGAACTTGGATTTCAGGTGTCTAAAGCAGATAGTAGCTTGCTTGTCAAGGCAAGTGAAAATGGTTTCATATACATGTGCATATATGTTGATGATATAATTCTTACAGGTACAGATGAAGAAGGAATACAAAGGCTTAAGAGGCAAATGGAAAAGGAGTTCAAGATAAGTGACTTGGGAGACTTGTCATACTTCTTGGGCATGGAGATAACATATACTCAACATGGAGTATTTGTGACCCAAGAAAGGTATTTGAAGAACTTGTTAATCAAGTTTAAAATGGATGATTGCAGGGTAGCACCTACACCAATGGAGGTGAATCACAAATTGAGTAAGTATGGAGGTGAAGAATTCAAAGACATGAGACAATATCAGAGTTTGGTTGGTAGCCTTATCTATGCTACTCTAACTAGACCTGATTTATCATATGCAGTAGGGGTTTTGTCTCAATTTATGCATTGCCCAAGGAAAGAACATTGGATTGCAGGACAAAGGGTGTTGAGGTACATTAAGGGTACACTCAATGAAGGTTTGTATTATGGGTTTACCTCAGATACAAATATCAAAATTTATAGTGATGCAGATTGGGCAGGTAATCCAGATGATAGAAGATCTACATTTGGATACATGTGTTATGTGGGAGATAAACTTATCTCATGGTGTTCCAAGAAGCAACATACAGTTGCTTTATCTTCTACAGAAGCAGAGTATAAAGGCATGGTTGAAGCTGCAAAGGAAGTAATTTGGGTCAAGACATTGATGAAGAGTCTTGATATTATGCATGGGATACCAATCATATATGGAGATAACATGAGTTCATTGTATTTAGCTGCTAATCCTGTTTTTCATGCCAGGACCAAACACATTGAGATTCAGTATCACTTTCTAAGAGAGAAAGTGATGGATAAGGAGATTGAAGTCATACATACTTCAACAAAGGATCAGATAGCTGATATGCTTACAAAGAGCTTGGATGGACCAAAGCTACAGAAGTTTAAGGACATGGCAGGTATAAAGAAGAAAGGAGAAACCTCAATTGATGATTGAGGGGGAGCTGTTGGTGCATATCAATCACCAATTGAAGATTTGGAATGAAGAAAATGGATATATTCACAAGAATGAAGGACATGTACACATATGTACATTAGTTATAACACAGATTACATATACTTATGTTTTGATGAGAGTTTGTACATAGATGTCTATAAATACTTTGAGAAAAGTCGGGGCATGTATGAGAGCTTATGAGAGCATATGTAGAAACCAAGATTGAGGAAGTTAGGAGCCAAGAAATAAAGAAAAGTTAGTTTGAGTTAGCTCTCATCACTCAGTTGTAAGTTTCTGAGTTAATGAAGAAAGTTTGCGCCCGATCTTTTCGTGTCTGCTCCTTCTGTGTTTGATCATTTGTGAAATCCTTTTGAGGATATCTAAGTTGTTAGTTAATGAGCCTGTAACCTGAATTTCAGAGTCTAATTGTAATCAGGTTAGGAGAATTGTTAGTAGGAACATTCATATGTGTTGAGTGTCTACAGTTCTCTGAAACAGGCGCAAATTTCGTGTTTAATCTTTTGATCAGTGCTCACTCCATAGTTTAAAGTTTTGTGCAAGCAAGCACTTAATCTTTAAGTTGGAAGGTGATCTACTCGTGGCTAAAAGCATTTGGCAAAACGGATTAGATATTGTGAGAACCAAAGTTAAGAAGTTAGGGGTATAGAATCGACTGTTCTGAGTAACAGATTCTGACATAGGTAACTTGTGAAAACAATTTCTCAAGTTATACTAAAGTTTTTCAAGTGATTCAACTTGGAGGTGATGCGCAATCCCTAGGAGATGATTCGTACAAAGTTTCATCAAAAACTTTACACGTTTGATAAGTCAATGTGAAGAAATTCTGCAGCAGACTTTTATGTGTTTCACTTTCTTCACAGATTTTCTTAATTTTGATAATTTGGAGATTGGACCTATAATTTAGTGAAGGTTTTGACTTACTCTTGACATAGAGGTGTTCTAAACTCAAGAGTAGGTTGTTCTTTTGGAGATTAACACTCTCCATCAAAAATGACTCAAGTCAACATTCGGGACAAACACAACAAACTCAACAAACCCAGATCCCTGTCAGACCACATGTACAATTTGCAATGCCTGCCACTAATCCTAATTACCGGCCACAACCAGCCATTGACCCAAGACATGGAGTTCATGCTCCGGTCAGACCGCAGGTAGTACGAGGACCAGGCATACCAATAGGAAGACCCAATTACCCTGTAATGCCTAGACAACCTGAAGCAGGAAGGAGACTAAGGCCGATTCAAGTGGCCAAGTGCATGAGAAATCATTATGATGGCTCGAGTGAACCCTATAATCACATAGCAGAATTTAAACAAGTAGTCAGAGCCGAGCAGGTAGATGACTTCATGATTCAATATGAGTCCTTTGGCCTGACCTTGTCAGACACAGCGTTGGCCTGGTTTCAGCCATTGGATCCAAATACCTTTCAGAACATGGATCAGGTTTATCAAGAAATGATTGAAGAATTTACCAAATCTGGGATTAAAAACAATTCTTCGTCATTAATCCACAGCTTCAAACAAGTCCCGACTGAGTCAGTCAGATTGGCTGCCAGGAGATTCAAGCAGTATGTGGATAGATGTCCCGTAGAAGAGAGACCTACCCAAAACAAAATGGTATCATTGTTCTTAGAAGGACTATTGAACGGAACCTTGAGATCATTAGTGTACGTGAAGAGAGTTCAAACTTTGCAAGAGTGTATGAAGGAATGTATAGACCTAGAAGATAATCTTGCAGAAGACTTGAAAATACCCCAAGGTAGTGTGAAAAGTGAAGAGTCAACAAGTAGCACATCAAACCCTAAAAACAACGTAGAGGAAATTGCCGACTTGTTAGCTAAAAAACTGAATATGCAAGGACAGAGGAGTTATCCCACCAACCCTATGAGAATGCCTATGCTTAGAAGATGTATGCAGTGCGGAGGAGATCATCCTTCTCATTTGTGTACTAGGGGAGTAGTCCCACCACCTGCATATACTCCTCATAGACCCTCTGTCCACGGACCTCTACAATATTGTAGTATTGAGCAGAGATACACAAACCATAGCACCGAGAACTGCCCTTACAATAGGCAAACCAGACCCACCCAGCCTTATGTGAGACCATATGGATATCCGCAGAACCAGCAAGGAGGAGAAACCTTTAGATATCCCCCATATCAGCCGCAGACACCTATATCACGACCATACACATATCAGGGATATACGCAGCCTCAACCAGTGCTAGGACAATAACCGCCCCACCCTCAGAACGTTGTCCCAGTTAAGATAGCGCAACCAGAGGAAAACCTAGAAAGGGCCATAGTGCCAGCCATACCTCTGACTAGCAGTGAACCATATGACTCATTTTACGAATCTAGTCAAGGAACATATCCTGGTTATGAGAGCTCAATAACGGAATATGGGCAACAATATGCCCATATGCTTATGGCATGGAGACACCAGAGAGTTCATATAACTACGAGCAAGATTATGTACCATTAATGTACACAACTCCTAGAGCAACCATGCCACCTCGACCCATGAATAGACCGCCTGAACCTAGAGGACCATGCTACGGGTGTGGAGGTGACCACTATATTAGAGAATGTACATTGCCAAACCCACCACCACCACAACGAATTTGGGAAGGTTACTGTAGCGATTGTGGAAAGGAACATCTTTTCAGAGATTGTCCTAAGAACCCCAACCAAGTCACATCCAAGGTACAGATTAACGTGATAGAAGTAATTGAATCATCAGGGAGCGACAGAGAGTACACTATACCGTTAAAAGCCATAACAAGAGCAAAGGCTAGAGAGAACCCTGAGAAATCAGACGGAAATAATCAAAGCGACAAAGAGGGAAATGCACCCATCCCTCACAGAGTGGAAGATTCCGAAGAACCAGAAAAAAGTATCACCAGTAAACGATCCCAAAGATGGAAACAAAGGAGAGACAGGATAAAAGAAAAAAAATTGTTACAAAAGAAGGAAAACGAAAAGAGTAAACTGGAACCAACGAAGGAACCGAAAGTGGAGGAAGAAAATGCAAAGGAGAATACAAGGAAGGAGGTAGGATCGGTATTGGCGGACCCAATGCCTGAAGAATTAGCCATGTGGATTCAGGCATACAAGGCGAGAATAAAAGCAGGGCCTACCATAGAACAACATGAGAGAGAGTATCCGAGAGGCGACTTAGAGAAAGAAAGATTGGAAATCTGCAAAAAATTAATAGAAGTTGCCCAACAAACATTAGAAAAACCCGCATCACCTTTACCAAACAACCGAATTTGCGAAGAAAAATTCCAAGAGTGTCTAAATAATCAGGAAAAGCCTAACATAAGTAGACCTCCGAATAATGAAATTGGTAATGAAGGAAAGGAAGGATCCATAGTCCCTGAAACAGAAGGAGACTGGACTAAGGATCTATGGGTGCGAGTTCAAGAGGACAAGTGGAAAAAGGTGGAAGGAATGGAACCGCCCTTTGAAGAATTAGAAGCAGAAAACGAAATGGAAGGTTCAATACCTGAACTTAATTCAGAAGAAATTTTTCCAATGGAAGCAAGTGACAAAGAAGTGGACGACGATGTAAAGGAACTACCCAATTACACCGGGGAATACGAGCACAACTCAGAATTGTATCGCATTCCATCAATAAAGAGACGAGAAACGAATCCATCAGTTCAAACATCGGAGATCATACAACACCTTAGAGAGGTGAAAATCCCTTGTACCTTAACATTTGAAGAACTGTTAAAGGTAAAACCCCATCTAAAAGAGAAATTGATCGATCAATGGGAAGTCAAGGAGGAAAAGAAGGAGGTAGATGACGAAGTGAAAACGGTGAGAATTCCAGTGGATAAAGTAGGAGACTTTAGTGAAGGAGATGAAGGAAATACCTGTCTTCCAATCACCTATAGGGGTTACACAACCAAAGCCATACTAGATTCAGGTGCTGGTGTTGGCATTGCTACCAAAGAAATTTGGGAGAAATGGGGAAAACCAGCATTGAGACCAACACGTATGAAAATTCAAATGGCAGATGGACATACGGAAAGACCCTTAGGATTGTTGGAACGAGTGGTCTTCACTACGTGCGGAGTGGAATTCGAACATACTTTAGCAATATGTCACTTTGAAAGGCCAAGCAATTATGAAATGATCTTGGGAAGGCCATTCATGAGACAGCTAAAGGTCGTACAAGATTGGGGAAAGGATGCAGTGTACCTACAACACGCAGGGGTCACCACTAGGATCAACCTACATACGTACACATATCAAGATGTACCACCTCTGCAATGGAATCAAATCCACAAAGAGGAAGACGATCAATTGATTCATAGTGCAGGTTCTAGTGACCAATCCTGGATGAACGAGGACACTCATCTATGGATATGCCAAGCTGCAAAAAAGGAAGAAGAGAGAAGAAAAAGTTGGCAGCAGAAACAAGGTGTAGTGAGATCGGTACAAGATCCAGCTTATATGCCACAAGTATTTCCAGACGAAGAATTCGAACCCCACGGTTGGATGGAAATCTTAGCCACCCTCGATGTTTGTGTAAACGAAGAAGTGGTAACTATGAATGAATGTGTTGACGAGGAGGGTTATGATGTTAGCTTGTATATGGTAGTCCTTCAGGAGGCAGAAGAAGGAGAAGTAATTGAGAAAGACTGGAAGGAGGACTACGAGAGCATTGAAATGGAACCAGAACCCATGGATCTAGGGATTAGTACCACCAACATGGAGATCACTGCCAATGAACAACATAAGGATCTCACACAAAAGGAAGAATTAGAAGTTGAAAGGGAGTTAGAAGATGAAGATAACAAGCTTCAAGACCAATTTGAGGTACCAGCTCATTTCAAAAAATACGAAGTGGAAGAGAGGAAGATTGCTATTCAAATGCCTAAAAGAGAAGCACAACCTGGAATAGCATATGATAATAAAGAACAAACCAAAAAAATAGTGGTAACCATGGAAGGAGGAGAGGAACGATGTACTTTCATAGGACAGGATGTCTCAGCGGAAGAAGAGCAAGAGTTGATTCGACTCATAAGAGAATACCGGGATGTCTTTGCTTGGACTTATAAGGACTTAAAAGGAGTAGATCCATCTATATGTGCGCATAGAATCCCCATGACATCCGAAGCCAAACCTTCTAAACAGAGACCTTATACTTATAATGATGTGTATTCAGCCAAGATAAAAGAAGAAATAGATAAGTTGTTGGATGCTGGATTCATATACGAGATAGAACACACAGAATGGGTATCGCCATTAGTAGTAGTGCCTAAGAAAAATGGAAAATTGAGAGTGTGCATAAATCTGAAGAAGGTAAATGCAGCCACTATACGTGATAGCTACCCATTACCGATTACGGATCATCTATTGGAGAGGGTAGCAGGTAAAGAGGTCTATAGCTTCCTAGATGGTTTCTCGGGATACAATCAGGTGGCTATTGCGACTGAGGACCAACACAAGACAGCATTTGCCACTGAATGGGGAGTGTATGCATTCAGAGTGATGCCCTTTGGACTCACTAATGCACCGGCTACCTTCCAACGATTAATGTGTCACGTTTTCAAGGAATTTTTGAAAAAAAGCATGGAAGTGTATGTAGATGACCTTTGCATGTATTCCAATCAAAGACCCGATCACATACCGGAATTAAGAAAGATATTCAACAAATGTAGGCAGTATAGAGTCTGCTTAAACCCAGAAAAATGTGTCTTCATGGTAAGACAAGGAAAAATACTAGGACACATAGTCTCAAGAAATGGGATATCCACGGATGAGGATAAGATTAAAGTCATATTAGACTTACCAAGACCCAAAAATGTAAAGGAGGTACAAGCCTTTATGGGACATTGTGGATATTACCGTAGGTTTATTCACATGTATGCCATAATAGCTAAGCCCTTATACGGTCTATACACTCAGTTCACTTGGACAGACGAGTGTGAGAAGGCTTTCAACGAGCTTAAAAAGAGGCTGAGTACAGCCCCAATTCTAAAATCACCCAACTGGAGTAAGCCTTTTCATATTCATGTTGATGCTTCGAACTATGCAATTGGATGTATCCTAGCTCAACCGGCTGATGAAGGAAAGCTTGACCATCCAATCGCTTATGCGAGTAGACAATTAAATCAAGCCGAAAGAAATTACACGACTACAGAAAGAGAGGGCTTAGGAATGGTTTATGCAGTAAAGAAGTTTAGACATTACCTCTTAGCCAACAAATTCAAATTCTTCATAGACCATCAAGCTTTGCTGTATTTAGTCAATAAACCTTGTAACACGGGAAGGTTGGTGCGATGGTTCTTGTTATTAATGGAGTTTGACTTTGAGGTAATAGTCAAAAAAGGAAACACACATGTGAGAGCAGACCACCTTTCTAGGTTAAAACACGGAGAGCCACCTAGCGGAGTTCCTGATGATCTGCCAGACACCTATCTTTTTAACCTGGAAGTATGTCCTCAATGGGCCGAAAAGTTGATCCCTATACTTACACATGGACCTAAAGATGGGATCACGCCAAACCGAAGGCAAGATCTTTGGAGGACTAAAAACCTTCACATTATTGCTGGAAGTTTATACCACCAGGATTCAAGCGGACTACTGATGAGATGCGTAGAAGAAGATGAACAAAAAATGTGGCTTCAGAAAGCACACATAAATCAATGGAACACTCACTTAAACGCAATTGGAACATGGCAAACACTCAAGAGATTTGGCATATATTGGCCAACCATGCAACGAGATGCACATCATTATGTGTCAACCTGTCCAACCTGTCAAGAACAAATCCCAGACGAGAACTCTACGTTATGCTATTCTACCATAGCACCAAGGTGGAGCATGCCTTTAGTGAAGTTCTTGAAAACTCGAGAGTACCCTGATGGAGCTACTCTAGCAAGAAAACGTGCTCTTGAAGAACAGAGCAAGGATTACGTCATCTTAGGAAAACAACTCTTTAAACGCGGGAAGGATAACCAGCTAAGATTGTGCATTCATGAAAATGAATATCTCTCCGTCTTAGAAATGGCACATGCAGGAGCTGCGGGAGGACATTTTTCAGCAGACAGAACGGTCAAGATGATTCTCTTTGCAGGCTTGTGGTGGCCAACTCTACATATGGATGCGGAGACATATGTGAGAAGCTGCGAAACATGCCAGAGAGCAAAATATCCCATTAGAAGAGACGACATGCCTTTAAGACCCATGGTTTGTGCGAGAGCATTTACCAAGTGGGGTATTGATTTCATAGGACCTATCAATCCACCTGCGAAAGGATCACATGCGGAGTACATCATAGTAGCCACCGACTACTTAACAAAGTGGGTAGAAGCAAAAGCCACTCGAAAAAATGATGCTCAAACCACAACAAGATTTCTTTTTGAGCACATTTTCACACGCTTTGGACTACCGATTGAGATAGTGAGTGATCGAGGAACACATTTCTTAAACGAGGTCATTGAGTCACTAATGAATGACTTTCTGATGATTCATAAAAAATCAGCCCCATACCACCCTCAAGCTAATGGGCAAGCTGAAAGTTCCAACAAGGTACTTTGTACTGTATTGACAAAGATAGTCAATAATGGAAGGTCAGATTGGGACAAACAATTGCATCACGCAATTTGGGCCTTCCGTGTGGCATATAAAACGGCCATTGGAACTACACCTTTCAACCTAGTGTATGGGCAAAATGCAATTTTGCCAATTGACTTCTTAGTACCTACCTTGAAAGTGGCTCAGCAGTATGAGTGGAACGGTCATGAATTATCTCAGCAATTAGATCAAATTGAAAAGCTGCACGAGACTAGATTGCAAGCTGTAGCAGGCATCTATGCCGCCAAACGGAGACAAAAGGCTTATTATGATGCACATATAAAAGACAAGGGACTAAAAGAAGGTGACTTAGTCCTAGTATACACCCTCAAACAACATGCAAAGAAGCTTCAAAAACGAGGATATGGACCCCTGATTATAAATCGAATCTCTACTAGTGGTGCAGTCAATCTTGCCACACTAGATGGAGACATTTTTCCCAACTACATCAGTGGATGCAGGGTGAAAAGATTCATGGAGCCTCTAACGGATCAAATGCTAGCACGACTATTAGGAGCTCAAAGTAGAAAAAAAGAAGAAGAACGCATACAAGAAGAAGCGAGACAAGAAGCCCTAGAACGCATCAGAAAACGGAAAGAGTGGATGAGAGAAAGGGACGAGAGATATCGAGTAGGGGAAGAACTCATCCCTATGGCTAATTTTAGAGCCACTGAGAACTCTGGACAACAAAGAAGACAGCCTTACTTGAATGTGGGAGCAGGACGAAAAGAGTACCACTTAGTGGATGCTCTCATAGACACAGGAGCAGCAATAAGCTGCATTAGATTTTCTTTGTCTCAGAGACTTAAAGAGGAGATACGCCCATCGAAGGCACAGCTAATTGGAATAGGAGGAAAAGTTACTCAATGCATAGGTGAGATAACTTTACCTTTACATATGGGGAACAACACAATGGAGCAGAGACTTTTAGTATGTCAGGACCAAGATCTGCTTGAAGATGTGGTGTTAGGACAAGATTGGATCTACGAATATGAGGTAACCATCCAATTGGCTTTAGGATACATATCTGCCAGAATAGGACCTCGGGAAGTATTTAGTTTGCTAGACGAACGACCACCCAAAGCCGCTACTATAGAGACAGAAGTTCTTCCCAAGGAACGAAGTTTGGATTGTATGTTAAC
This sequence comes from Ceratopteris richardii, assembly GCA_020310875.1. Taxonomy (NCBI): domain Eukaryota; kingdom Viridiplantae; phylum Streptophyta; class Polypodiopsida; order Polypodiales; family Pteridaceae; genus Ceratopteris; species Ceratopteris richardii. The sequence continues at coordinate 55,165,915 of CM035420.1, read as the reverse complement.
TAGCACTATGGAAACCCCATCATCAAGTACTTCAGGTGAAAACACCGTGAGTCCTGTGTGCACTCCATCTTTGAGTATAGAGAGTCACAAGAGTGCACAGAAACATGAAATCCAGCCCAGTGAACCACAAAGCACAGGAAAGAATACTCCACTGCAAGAATTGAAGTCTACACCTATGAAGGCGTACCCTATTCCTCATTCTACACTAGCTTGGATAAGAAAGGACCAAAAGAAGGCATATCTCCAGCAACAGAAACGTCTTCGACATCAGCATGTCCAATCAAAGAAGAAGACAAAGAATTTCGAACACTTCAGTCAACCACGACTCAATAGCATATGGATCCCAAAAAAACTGATAGCTGCACAACCTGATCGAACAAAAATATGGATCCCAAAGTCATGTACCCAAAAGACGACCATCCCAAACAAGGAACATCCTCAGAAGGACTATCATATTCAACATGGTCAACAGACACATCAGACGAGAAAGAGGACATATTGGAGGAAGAAGGAATCTACAGATGCAATACGAATCAACCTGAGATTTCCAAAACAGAATCAGCAGACATACTACCGAAGAAGAACCGCATTCATCAAAAAGGTGGAGAATACAGTACATTCCATTCAAGTGAAGCAAGTTTGGATGCCGAAAGACAAGACAAGCTGCATACATCAAGCAACTACTTCCAATTGCACACATGAGGAATTGTCGAGATCCAAAGTATGCATGATAGGGCCATATTACAAGGCAAAGCATTCGGCACGTCTTTCTTCTACTTTCGGATAGTCACGCACATTTTCCCTTTGGAAATAGGAGAGCACTTGTACATACATAAAAATATTACTCCAAAAAAATATTCACTAACCGCTTCGGCTATGGACTAACCTTTATGTTTTCCTTTCAGCAAAAAATATAAAAATACATGGAAAAATTCAGGTATTACCTTTCTCACACCCACGGGAAAGGGACAACACCATGCACTCGGAGCAACATCGAATTGTTAATCAGCATATGGAGGAGGATTTCTGACAAAAACATATGGATACTAATTCATACTCTCTATTGAGTGCAGATGACATCTTCTGACTCAGAAGCTACGCAGCAGGAAGAAGTGCTACTTCTTCCATTGGGATCAATAACCAAGGTCAGAGGACATTGGTTTCGAGATGACCAACCTATCTCGGAACTTCTCTTTATGGCAACCATCAAGATTATGGACAGGGATCACTACTTCCCAATCATGTCACAGGATTTCAAGACCATAATACAAGGGTTACCTCATATCGAGGAAGTATGGACTCAAGCTGGCATTGAAGCATTTTTGAAGATACCTATATGCGTACCAGACTTCCAAAGATGTACGCAAGTAATGAATACCTTGCAGCCGGCTGCTTCAAAGATTTCTGTTCCAGAAGCAAAGGTTTTGGACAAGGTGGGCACATGGAAGACAATTCAATTCACTCATGAATTGATCAATAAAGCCTTTGGATGGAATCAAGAAGGAATTACTAATGTCAAAGAGGAATGCCATGACCCCAAGAAAAGATCATTCCTGGAGATTAACAGAATAGATATTGAAGACGCGGTACGTTTGGTACACCAACACTTTTGTTTTCCTGGCATGAACAGATACACTGCACCACAAAAGATTGTAGTACAACTCCTATCGCATGCCATGAGACAGATAGGCAACAAAGTGAATCTCACAGGTTATGTACAAGAACGACTATTTGAAGCCCACAAGAAATGGGGGCAAAAGAAGTTCCTGAACGGTGGTTCAGCTTTGACTTTATTGATATATGAAGCTCTAGACATGAAACACTGCTTACGGGAAATGCCGACATCAGAAGGGCTAGCGAAGTATGCAAAATCCGCTATGGTCCCGAAGAAAAAGAGAGCAGTTGTAGTGGCGGAACAAGCTGAAACCAGCTCGCAAAGACCAATGAGGGTGTTGACAGGATGCGGGAAGAAGCAAGTATGGACACACATGCAGATCTAGCACTGAGGCAACCCTTCATTTTTTTCAAAAACCCTCACATCATTTTAAAGTGATTCTCATCACGACAAACCCTTGTAAATATCATTTCACCTTTTTGTAGCTCCATTTTGTACAAGCCGAGGAGTCCTCGAGCTTGAGGAGCCTTAGATGTAGTCGCCTGTCAATTTTCATAATTTTTAGATCTCGTTTGGGCCCTCAAACAAGCCCCGGGACCTAATTTTTAACTAGGTCGGACACTAGGTCTGGACAGGGCCAAAGCTAGTCAAAAACTATAAATAGAGCTAGAGAGCTCATTTTTGGGGTTAGCTTCTTGTAGTTTGAGCTTGTATGAGAACTTTCTTGCAATAGAAGTGATTCCATTGTCTTACTCTCTTTGTTCTTGCTGTGTGTGCGCGTGTGTGTGTATGTGTGTGCATGCTTGTGTGCTTCTCACTCACGCACTTGTGCTTCCACTTGCTCGTGGTCTTCATACCATCCTCATGTCTTCCCGGATTGACATTAAAGGAGGTGCTACTCATCACTGAGCTACACCAAATTTTGGCGCCGTTGCCGGGGATCGAGCTTTGAGGACGAGCGTGTGATGGTAAGACGTAGAGAGGACGCGTTGGAATGGTAAGTAGTAGGTAAATTTCTGATTTTTCTCCATCTCCATCTTCATCTCCATCTCCATCTTCATCTCCACCTCCTTCTCCACTACATATTCCCTCTTCCTTATCATTCCCTCATTTGTTGTGTGCGAGTTTGAGAGAGAGCGATTGTGCGTGCTTGTATTTGTGTGTTTTTTGCATGTTTCTTGCAGGTGGCAGCTCCATCATCATCTCCAGCAAGCTCAGCAGGTACAGAAATTGTCTGCACAGTCCCCGAGGCGTTGAGCTCGAGCTATCGCGACACTCCGAAAATTTCACCCAATCACGATTCTGAGTGCACCACGACACTGCGCAGGCCTAGAGCTCACAGGAACACTAGATAGAACAGGAAAATTCACCATATCCCGAGCTATCGCGACACTTCGAGGTATCGCGACACCCCACGACCTATCGCGACACTTCGAGGTATCGCGACACTCCGAGGTATCGGGACACTCTGAGGTATCGCGACACTTCCGACCTATCGCGACACTTCGAGGTATCGCGACACTTCCCACCTATCGCGACACTCCGAGGTATCGCGACACCCCACGACCTATCGCGACACTCCGAGGTATCGCGACACTCCACGACCTATCGCGACACTTCCCACCTATCGCGACACTTCCCACCTATCGCGACACTCCAAGGTATCGCGACACTCCGAGGTATCGCGACACTCCGAGGTATCGCGACACTCCGAGGTATCGCGACACTTCCCACCTATCGCGACACTCCGAGGTATCGCGACACTCCGAGCTATCGCGACACTTCCCACCTATCGCGACACTTCCCACCTATCGCGACACTTCCCACCTATCGCGACACTTCGAGGTATCGCTACACTCCGAGGTATCGCGACACTCCGAGGTATCGCGACACTTCCCACCTATCGCGACACTTCCCACCTATCGCGACACCTCGAGCTATCGCGACACTTCGACCCGACCTATCGCGATACACGGCCTTTAACGCATAAAAATTGAGGGTTAATTTTTTTAGTGATTGGAAGGGTAGTTGAGCTTAATTTTAGGCACCTTGGTATGACTTTAGAACCTTGGAAGTGGGCAAAAGGCCTAGAAACCAAAGAGGGATCTCCTGAACCCTGAGTGCCTGTTTTGACCCTTTAGTGCCTGAATGGTCATAACTTGACCATACGAACTCCGATTGATGAGATTTTGGTCTCGTTGGAAAGCTCGTTGAGAATCCTACGTGGACCTCGACTGGTTTTTGTAAGAATCATACGCGGGGTTTTAGAACATGCATTTTTAAGTTGACCTTTAGGTGGAACTAAGTGGTTCTCAGATTCAGGGGGTACAGTGAACTACTCCAAGGGGGCTGAAATTATTGAAGTGTGTCTTTCAATTACTTGTGGCAGTAGAGCTATACTAACAGGTGTGCTTGTGCAGGAACTTTGTGGGCACTCAAGGCAAGCGAAGCAAGCTAGCAAGGGTGAGTACCGGGCTTGGGAGAAGGCTTCCTGGACTTGCATAGCTGTCAAGTCAACCAGCTGATTGAGGTTGGAAGATCTCATAACCCTCCTTTGTCAATTCCTAGCCTAGGCTAAGTACGACTTAGGTGTGGTAATTAACTAGGGCAACGTTAGGCACGAATCAAGTTCAAGAGAATTAATCAACCAAGTGCAAGAAAATAAATAGGTCTTAAGTGCGAAAACACTAAGGGATAAAAGGTAAACGGGAATCGATCACTCATCAAGTGCGGAAGTTCACTTAAGTACTCCTGACGACGCAATTTCAGACAAGACCATAAACATAATATTCAACTAAAAAGAACTAAGTGATTGGTGCAAAATCAACCTGCAACGAGAGCGTGCTTGGGTTCCAGGGGGTAAATAAATCAGGCATATGAACCTTAGATCAGGCAGACATTTAGGCCAAGACAGACGAAGCCTCAGATCATCCGAAGCTAGTGTCAATCACACTGCCAGGTCTTGGGCCCAGCAGTTGAGTGATTATCCATATACTCCCAGATCAGAAACCAGTGATTCTGAAATGTCCTATCACATGGAGAGACCAGTAGGGAGTTCAGGGTTGGCTTATCTAGAAAAGCCAGAGGGGCCTTATAAGACTCAATTGGAATATATCAGGACGAATCGTCTAGGTGCTCGCATCTACGAAGACGGACTGAGAAGATCAGTGGTCCAGATTAAGAACCCCGACCAACCCCATGGAATAGGCCACCCGGTAGTCAAGTTTGAGAATGGAGCATACCTAGATAAAGAGGGGACTATATATGTAGTCACCACTCTTCCTGATAGAACTGATGAGTTTGGAAATGTGATTGCGGAGACCGACATGGGTGACATAGAGCAAGGGAACTTAGAGAGAGAGCCAAGAACTCCCCGTGGTAAGTCTGTCTTGACCAGAATCATGACTCCTGAGTGGATTCCACAAGATAATAAAAGCATAGATCTGCTTTTAAATCGGGAAACCGATGAGGCTTTTTGGAGATATAGAACTTCTCAACCTCAGGAGGTGAATACCCTCACAATCTACGAGTTTAAAGACCCTGATAGTCCAGGCCAAGTAACCTACCTAGACACTGCATCAGAGAGAATCTTCGTGGTCACTGAGCAGGGCAGACATGCCTACACTTGGAAGGGTGAGTTTGTTTTTCCCCAACCAAGGTCTAATGTGTCCTTTGGTCATCAAGGAGCTGGGACCTCCCAAGCTCATGGCGCTCAAAGAGATAGAGGTAGAGAAAAACCTGAGGTAAGTTTTGTCAACTCCCTGGGAAGAGAAAGAACGGGAACAGAAAGGAATAGAGTAGAACCTGAGAGACATAGAACCCCATGGAATCACCGGAATATTGATGATTTTCCTTTGCCAAGACCGAGAGAACACACCAGGACCCTGCGACCAACTCAACTGGTGAAGTCCATGAAGAACTATTTCGATGGCACGGGAGACCCTTATGACCATGTGGCAGAATTTCGACAGGTGTTGAAAGCTGAACAGGTGGAGGACCTATTCACACAATATAATGCTTTCGGTCTAACCCTTAGGAACACTGCCCTTACGTGGTTCCAACCACTGAATGAGAGGCATTTCAGAAACATAGACCAACTCTTAGAGGCATTTATTGTTGAGTTTTCTAAGAGTGGAATCAGGCATAACACCTCCTCACTAATTCATAGCTTCAAACAAACACCTCAAGAGACGGTCAGACTAGCTGGAAGAAGATTTAGACAGTACCTGGAGAGATGCCCTATGCCGGAGTTACCCACACCAGCCAAACAAGTGGCCTTGTTCCTAGACGGATTGTTGAGCACTAGGCTCAGGTCATATGTGTACCTGAAGGACCCTAGAACGATAGAGGAGTGCGTGCGCATGTGCATAGACATTGAGGACAATCTAGGTGAGGAATTAGAACTATCAAAAATCTATAAGAATTCTGATAGCTCTAGTGACTTGACATCTGGTCAATCCACATCCATCGAGGAACTTGCAGAGAAGGTAGCCCAAAAACTAGGTGTCTCTAGCAAGCAAATTCCGAGATTTGCCCCAGTTAAGCGGTGTTATAATTGTGGCGGTGAACATATGGCAAGTGTATGTCCCATTATGGCCCAACCACAGGCGAATCCTAGTAGCCAGTACTGCACCATAGAGCGCAGATACACCAACCACACTGCACAAGACTGCCCATATAACAAGCAAACTGTTAGGCAAAATTATCCTCAGCCATATCCACAACATGGTAGATACTAGAATCAGTACTCATCACCACAATACAACAGACCACAGCAAACTTATCAACCACCTTATCAAGGGCAGCAGAGACCTCAACCAGTCCTAGTGCAGCAACCCCCTGCTCCAACCAATGTGATCCCAGTGAAATATGCATCTACTGAAGAAAATCCGAATAGAGCCATAGTCCCTGTCACCCCATTACTATCAGACAGTGATCCAAGTGACCACAGTTTTGATTCCACACATATTGATAGCCCACATGCTTACTACATGCAGTCACCCGAGCATAACGAGTCATACTATTATGAGGACCCAAGTGAAAATAGTGGGGAACCTGAGTATTCTAACGTTATGTACACAAACCCCAACTCTAGACCTCAACCTAGGCAGGTACGACCTCCATTTCCTAGAGGACCATGCTTCAGATGTCAGGGAGATCACCTTATACGTGATTGTCCACTGCCTGCCCCTACACAGCCTCAACCAGTAACCATTCAGGGCTTCTGTCAAGATTGCGGGAAAGAGCATCTCCTACGAGATTGCCCGAAGAACCCTAATAACATGCCTAAAATCACTCCTATCAATGTTGTTGGGTTAGTTGTAGACTCCACAGGGAGTGTGACTTCCACTGCACCTGTGCAGGTGATCACAAGAGCCCAGGCACTTCAACAACACCAAGGTGTTGGTCCCGAAAAGAGCCCCGAGGTGAGTGAAACAGAGAGCATACCCAAAAAGAGAACTAGCGCCTGGAAGGATAGTCGTGAAAGAATGAAGAGGCAATGGGCAAAAAAGATAAACGAACTTGAAGAAAGCGTGAGAGAAACCAAGGCAAAAATCACAGAAATCACATCTCAACCGCACTCCCACACACTTCCACCACTACCATCCCCATCACCCTCCATTTCTCCACCCTCTAACACACCCCTCGTACCCCACCCACCACCCCGAGTAGGATCAGTATTAGCTGACCCCACTCCTGAAGGCTTGGACATGATGTTCAAGGCCTACCAGGCTCGACTTCAAGAAGGGCCAACAGCTGCAAACCTAGACAAGAGTTACCCTAGAGCAGATTTAGGGATTGAACGGATGAAAATGTGCATGAAAATGGTAGAACAAGCTCAAGCTATACTTGAGACTAGTCAAAAGTTCAATCAGACAAACTCTGTCAAGCAGGATTTGCATTTCCAAGGCTTACTAGAAAGATTAGAGCAGTTGGTAAACAAATCACAAGTTTCTTTACCTCCACAGGCTCAACCAGTTGTTGAAAGAGGAAGCTCACCACAAATGGTAGCTTATGTTCCTAATTCTACGGATGCTGGAATACCTCCTTCAATACAACAGTACTCCCCAGAGTTCTTGCGGGAAATACAAGAAGAGAAATGGGCCAAAGAGAAGGGTGATTCCCCTCCTATTCCTGAGATTGATGATCTTCGTGATCAATTTCCCCAAGACATTCCCTCTATCTATGGGGATCAAACAGAGCAACAAGAGGACGAGAGATTAGATTTTGAATCTAATTCTTTACAAGAGTTGCCTCATTTCACAGGCCCATGGGAATCTGAATCTCTCCAGATCAGAGCTCCCACGATATTGGTAAGAAATGAAGACTCAGTGATTCCCAGGAACACTGATGTGGTGAAGAACACTAAGGTTCAATGTCACCTCACTGTAGAGGAACTCCTCAAGGCAAAACCGGAGCTCTGGAATCATGTGAAGGATCAGGTTCCAGAACTTGAATCCAATGCACCAAAAGTAAGCGCTAAACAAAAGGTACCCGAGGTACCTCTCGACAAGATAGGAGACATGAGTGAAGGTGAAGAAGGTAACACTTATCTTCCTATCACCTATCAAGGTTACACAACCAAAGCAATTGTGGATTCGGGTGCGGGTGTTGCTATTGCGACTACCTCCTTGTGGAAACGATGGGGCAAACCCACCTTAAGACCAACGAGAATGAAACTTCAAATGGCGGATGGTCATTTTGAAAGACCTCTCGGATTGCTTGAAGGGATAACTCTAACCACTTGTGGTGTAGAGTTTGAACATACGTTTGCCATATGTGACTTTGAGAAGAATAATGTTTATGAGATGATCCTAGGAAGACCCTTCCTATGACAATTACAAATAGTACAAGATTGGGGAACCAACTCCTTGTACTTACAGCACTTAGGGGTCACCACCAAGGTCAATCTGAAGGATCACACCTTCAGAGATGTACCACCCCTACAGTGGAATCCTATCCACAAAGCGAAAGAAGACTCTATCTCCGTGCATTCTGGAAGTTCACCTGAACCATCCTGGTTGCATGAAGATACTCACTTGTGGATGTGCAAGGTCGCAGAGGAAGAGGAAAAGCGCCTAAAAGCGAGAGAAGAAGGAACTTCCCCAGGAGATAAACCAATAAAAGACCCAGCCTATACACCAATGATATTTCCAGATGAAGAATTTGAGCCTCATGGTTGGGCAGAAATCTTAGCTACCATGGACATTGCAGTCAATGAGGAACAATGGACACCCCATTGTGATGAGGAGGGTTATGATATTTCAGTGTTCATGTGTCAGCCCTTGTTGGAAGAGTGTGATCCTAGTGAGTTCATAGAAGAAGAAGAGAATGACGATGATCTAGAATCCATTGTGATGGATACATACTTTGACTCAGAGGAACACTACTTAGAAGACCTAGGGGTGTTAACCCAAAAGGAAGAAGAACCCCTTGCGAGTATTAAAACGATAAGTTCAAAGAAAGGAAGTGAAGGAGGTCAAAAGAAAAAGAAAAGGAAAGCAGTGAGACAAGAAGAGGAAGAATCATTGTTTGAAGTACCAGAAAATTTCAAGAAATATGAAGTGGAAGACCGGAAAATTTTGGTACGAATGCCTAAGAGAGAGGCCATTATAGGAGAAGCATATGACAATAAAGAAAAGACCAAAAAAAATTGTAGTGACCATTGAAGGGAACGAAGAGCGATGTACGTACATAGGAGACGACCTAAGTGCAGAAGAAGAAGCAGAGCTTGTAGCTCTATTAAGGGAATATAGGGATGTGTTCGCATGGCATTATAGAGACTTGAAAGGAGTAGATCCAGAGATTTGCTCTCATACGATTCCGATGACCGCTGATGCTAAGCCCACCAAACAAAAACCTTACACATATAATGACAATTATGCGGCCAAAATAAAAGAGGAAATTGACAGGCTGATTGAAGCCGGATTCATCTATGAGATTGAGCACACTGAATGGGTGTCCCCCATTGTAGTGGTGCCCAAGAAGAATGGGAAATTGCGAGTGTGCATTAACCTTAAAAAAGTCAATGCCGCTACGATCAGAGATAGCTATCCACTTCCAATCACTGAACATCTTTTGGAGCGTGTTGCAGGCAAGGAAGTTTACAGCTTCCTTGATGGATTTTCAGGTTACAACCAAGTAGCCATTGCCCCCGAAGATCAACACAAAACGGCCTTTGCCACAGAATGGGGAATCTTTGCATTTCGTGTGATGCCATTTGGGCTCACCAATGCACCTGCAACATTCCAAAGACTCATGTGTCATGTCTTCAAAGAGTTCTTGCGGAAGAGCTTAGAAGTATATGTGGATGATTTATGCGCCCATTCCCAAGAAAGAAGTTACCACATCCCTGAGCTCAGGCAAATCTTCAACAAGTGTAGAGATTATCGAGTGTGTCTGAATCCAGAGAAGTGTGTGTTCATGGTACGACAAGGTAAGATCTTAGGTCACATCGTTTCTAAGAATGGAATTTCAACAGATGAAGACAAAGTGAGAGCAATAGCAGAGTTGCCCAGACCAAGGAATGTTAAAGAGGTACAAGCCTTTATGGGCCATTGTGGATATTACCGTAGGTTTATCCACATGTATGCCATCATAGCTAAACCTCTTTATGGGTTGTTAACAAACTTTGAGTGGAACGAGGAATGCGAGAATTCTTTCAACGAGCTGAAAAGACGTTTGTGCACAGCACCAATATTGACTACTCCGGATTGGAGCAAACCCTTTCACGTCCATGTAGATGCCTCCAATCATGCAATAGGATGTGTGCTAGCACAACCCACAGGTGAAGGAAACCTAGATTTACCGATAGCATATGCTAGTAGGCAACTAAATGCAGCTGAACGAAATTATACCACGACGGAAAGAGAAGGCCTAGGTATGGTATATGCTGTGAAGAAGTTTAGACACTATCTATTGGCCAATAAGTTCAAGTTTTTCACTGATCATCAAGCTTTACTATATTTGTTCAATAAACCTTGCAATATAGGCCGCTTAGTAAGATGGTTCCTCTTACTAATGGAATACGACTTTGAAGTTGTTGTCAGGAAAGGTAGAACCCATCTTAGGGCAGACCATCTTTCTCGCATCACTTCAGGAGAGCCACCGCAAGGAGTGTTTGATGAATTGCCCGATGCTTATCTGTTCAATTTAGAAGTTGTTCCTAAATGGGCAAATAAGTTGGTACCAGTCCTAACCTTCGGGCCTGCAAATAAAAATGTTAAGACAAGCAAAGAGGAAATTGTAAAATCGCTAAAGTATCAAATATTAGCCGGAAGTATGTACAAGCAAGATAACGAGGGCGTATTAGCTTGTTGTGTCGAGGATGATGAACATGCTAGTTGGCTGCAACAAGCCCATGAGGGACTGCTAGGGAATCACTACTCTAAACAACGAACCTTGCAGAATCTAAAACGCTTAGGAGTGTATTGGCCTAGCATGGACAAAGAAATACAAGAGTGGATCCAGAGCTGTCCAGGGTGCCAGGAGAGACCCCCAGTGGAGCATGCCACTCTTTATCACATGTCATTAATCCTAGATTGGAGTGCTCCACTGGTCGAGTTCATGAGAACAGGAACATTACCCAATCAGGCTAGTGTTGCAAGAAAACGGAGCATGGAGCAAGAGGCTCAAGACTATGCTTTAGTAGGAGACAACCTGTATCGAAGAGGCAAGGATGGTTACCTAAGACTGTGCGTACATGAATCAGACTACTTGAAAGTCTTAGAAACGGCACACAGCGGTGCTGCAGGTGGACACTTTGGGCCTGACAGAGTGATTAAGACTATTCTATTCTCAGGACTGTGGTGGCCCACTCTTCATATGGATGCACATACTTATGTGAAGAGTTGCGACACATGCCAACGTACCCAATATCCGATAAGAAAAGATGAAATTCCATTAAGACCAATGATGGGAGGACGTGCGTTTTCAAAGTGGGGTATAGACTTTGTCGGTCCCATCAACCCCCCAGCTAGGAACTCCCATGCAGAATACATTATTGTAGCCACAGATTACCTTACGAAGTGGGTGGAAGTAAAGGCCACGACAAAGAATGATGCTCAAACAACGGCTAAGTTCTTATTCGAAAATGTGTTCACTAGATATGGGTTACCAATAGAGTTAGTTAGTGATAGAGGTACACACTTCTTGAATGAGGTCATTGAAAATCTCCTTCAAGAATTCATGGTGGTACATAAAAAGTATGCACCCTATCACCCACAAGCTAACGGACAAGCCGAGAGCACGAATAAGATCCTGTGTAACGTATTGACGAAACTGGTCAATAATAAACGCTCTGATTGGGACAAACAACTTCACCATGCTGTTTGGGCATACCGAGTTGCCTACAAAACGGTACTCAATGCCACCCCATTTCAGATGGTCTTCGGACAGAATGCAGTGTTACCACTAGATTTCCTAATCCCAGCTTTAAGAGTAGCACAAGAGCATGAGTGGAATGGACATGAGTTGTCCTCTAGGATCTTAGATCTAGAGCGTTTAGGTGAGACGAGGCTACGAGCAGCAGCAGGTATCTATGCTGCAAAGAAACGGCAAAAGGCATACTTTGATGCCCATGTGAAGGATAAGGGCTTGAAGGCAGGAGATCTAGTGTTAGTCTACACATTGAAACAACACGCAAGAAAGCTAGAAAAGAGAGGCTACGGACCTATGATCATTAATAGGATCTCCACGAGTGGAGCAGTACAACTAGCCACTTTAGAGGGGGAGGTCCTCCCAAACTATATTAGCGGATGCAGAGTCAAGCTGTATCAGGAACCCCTCACGGAGGAGATGCTAAGCCGACTCAATATTGCTAAGCAACGTAAAGAGGAGGAAAAACGAATTCGAGAAGAGGCACAGGCAGAGGCCTTAGAGCGTATCAAACGAATGAAGTTGAGAAGACAAGGAAGGGACCAGCCTATGACTAACACTGAAGAGTCTCCAGGCTATCACATGGCCATGTGTGAGGCTTCAGGTGAACGTATCCATAAGATAGTGGACCGACGACCTTTTGTGACCCTAGAAATAGGACAAAGAGACAGCACAACAAGTGTGAGGGCTTTAATTGATTCAGGAGCAGCCACAAGTGCAGTTCGGCTTTCTTATTGCCAGCAGCTGCAATTGGAGGTAAAACCCATAGAAGCCTATCTGATAGGATTAGGAGGTGTTGAAACCCCCTGCATGGGAGAGGTGGATCTTCCCCTCTACATACAAGAGGTCCTCATGCCAGTAAAAGTGCTAGTGTGTGAAGACGAGGATCTGACCGAACCGCTTATCTTGGGTCAAGACTGGATCTATGATCACGCAGTCAACCTGAACCTAAGAAGTGGACTTCTTCAGGCTTGGGTAGGCCAAAGTCGTCTCACGATTGAATTAGAAAATCAAGCACTCAAACCAATAGAACAGGCACCAACTCCTGGTCCCTCCAGGAATCCACACGAAGATAACCACGTTGTGCTTGTCCAAACTTCTATGGTGCAGAGGAATGTCAATCTTACTGAAGGTTCAGGAGCCAAGAAGGAGTTCCTAATTGATCCAAAGAAGATTCTAAACGAACGGACCGAACATCACTCTATACGAAGGAGACCGCTGATCAAGAGGGAGGAGCGCCAACCCGCGCAACATGGAGCATCTTGTGGCGTGAAGCAGATCTGGATACGCAAGGATGGGAGACCCACAGCTCCAATAGCAGATTCTCAAGGAGACAAGAAACGAGCCTCACCATCAAGGAACAAAGCTAAGAAGCCCCCTAGGATAACCCCTAGGCACACCATTTCTATTTGGGTTCCTAAGCGGTCAATGAAGGCCACCCCTAATGCTAGACAGATATGGGTGCCCAAGGCTAGCTTACAAGCCCAAATTACTTCACCTTCAGGCACTAGGATGAAGCAGCTTTCACAAGCACTCTTGGCCAACAACTCAGAATGTGACAAGATACCTACACCTCTCACTGTCCCCACTCCCATCAACCCTAGGAATGTCTGGAAATGGGTGCCCACAAGGTCCCAAATACATCACACTCTCAAACCGAAATCTTCACGTGTCCTTAGCTCTAAGAGCTACTACTTACCTATCAAAGTGTGGAGAATTAAACTGTGTACTAAACCCCCTGACCCTAATCTGTAAATCCGTCCACACTAACACAAAGCATTCCGAGCCCATTGCATCACCAAAGTATGCATCTAGGACGACAATGACCCCTAATCACCACTCACACATATCATAAACACCTCACCACTAACCACTGACCTCCGGATTTGTCATGTTAGTATTGTGAAGGGAACACCATTACATCTTGTTTCCTATGCAACACTAATGTGCCTTTCGTCTTCCAGCAGATAAGCAACCTACTCTCATGGCAACAGCGGCAGGCACAAGCTCTCAGGCAGGATCTGGTGCTCCTATCAATTGGGATGCCATGCCAGTGGAAGCTCCACCAACAGCTAGGCCTGAAGAATTCTTGAATGTGCGAAGGATTCCTATTCCAGATCCACCCAGTGGACTAACCGAAAGAGTAAAAGGGCACTCCCATTGGTTCAATGAAATGCCAGGGGATTTGGGAGACGCAGATCACATATGGGAGTCCAAGATGGAGTGTGGAGGGGTTTGGTGGACCTTCCAATTCTTTTCAAGAGAATTTGAGACCTTACAGAATGCAGCTCCACTTCAAGATATATGGCAAAAGGCAGGACTACAAGCTTACTTCAGTGCAGCTCTACCTAAACCTGACTTCCTCAGGTGCTACTACTTGATTGCTACGTTGAAACCTACCGGGGATAAAGATCATTCAGGCACATTCTGGGTGCCCTCCTTATCCAATCTGGAGGAGATGAGGAAGTTTGAATTAAATGTAACGTTAATCAGGGAAGCCCTTCAAATGTATGGAACTCATGTGCCTTCAGATTGCGACCCTTTGATACCAGAATCAATGAAAAGCAATAGAGTCAAGAAGCTCAAAGAAATGTGCGCCCTCACCCCCAACATCGCCATACCTCTGCGGATGTGCCTCCAGCACTTCGCATTTCCCGCTCAGGACCGTTTCACTCAGCCTCACAAGAAGATATGGTACGGGTTGTATTTAGCAGAGACCGGAAGCTTGCCCATCAAGATGCCGGTATGGATCTTAGATCAGGTGTATGAGGCAGGCAAGCGGGGGGTGAGGAAGCCCACTTTACATGGGTGTTGTGCGTTGACGAGAATCGTCTACAGATGTCTGGCATATGATGTGCCAGTTGCTCGAGCCCTAAAATATGCACACCTGGAGCTGTTCAAAGGGCGAAAGTCAGGGAGTCAGCCTGCAAAAAGAATGCGTGGATCCCTTTCACAGGTCCTGATCCCTCCAGTAACCACCGCCGAAGTCTCCACTAGAGAGGAAGCCCAGGTGGCACCTATCACAATCCATCTCCAGGAGCCTCAACCAAGAGAGGTGGTACAGCCCACTCCTTCTGCCCCTCCGCTACCTACCGATGCAGAATTTGCAGCGATGGCCACCTTCACCGAGGACCCAAATTTTGATTTTGAAACATTTCTGCAGACGGCTCATCTATCAGACAGTGAAGGTTGCCCTGACAATGTCGATCCGGGGGCATCAACCCAAAGAGAACATGCACGAGGCGAGACAAGCAGTGTACAGGAGATAGGAGTGGCACAACTTCCTCAAAGACTAAGCACACAAGCTCAGGAGAAGGCACCAAGAGATAACCCGGAAGAGAGTGAAGACGAAGCCCCTGCATATACGGCACAGCTCAAACGACTATACCAAACAATCAAGCAGGTACAACGACGCCATAAAATGTCAGAAGAAGCAAATAGGGCCCTAGTAAACCAGATGTTACACTCAGAGCATATCGACCCCCAGTTTGTAGAATCGCTAAATCTTTTGGCGGACACCTGTGACATCAGTGAAGCAATGAGAACCTTGGTCTATCAAGAGAACCCTGCTTATGATCAAAGAAGAATTGATACACGGCCGCGACAAGGAAAGATGATTCAGATGGAAGTATCTACCGCGTTAGCTACGTCCACATCAGAAGATGTTCACATAATTAGCCCTAGGCCCAATGATGAACCGGAGGACATTACGCATGCACCATCCCCCCCATCTTCTCCTATCCCACCCTCAGAGCCTCTCTCCACGTGTCTTTCTACGCAACCATTCTCCTCCTATAGTGAGACCATTGTACACACCCCCGTGTCCACTTTCCTTCCTTCACCCTCATCCATCTCTGTCACTCAGATTTTTGAACCCCAATTAGGTCACCCTTCCTTCCCCCATGCCTTTGGACAACCATCTGTCACTAGTCAGACTCTTTCCATATCTTTACCCTCCACCCCTCCATTTCCTCCCTCCCAAACTCTACCTACCCCATCCCTTGTAACTGCCTCGGGCACCACACTAATCACCCAACCCTCCTTCTGGACCCAACTTGTAAACATTCTTCAACAGGTTGATGAACATAAGAAAAAGTCCCTTCCCCAAATTCACTTCCCCACATTCACTGCCACCACTATCACACCACCCACCATCCCGGTGTTCACATTTCACGAATCACACTCTCTCATGTCCGATCCCATGGACATCTCACCATCCGCTGGGTCACCCACTACCACTCTTCTCACAACACCATCACAGGTTATTACACTCACATCACCACTTCCACACACGATAGGCACAACATCCACTTTTCCCATTCCCACTTCCCAACCCCCTGCATCTTCCATCCTTACCCCCGAATCCACCTCATTTAGTCTTGCACTCGACACGATGCTCGAAGCTGCCACTCAGCTTAAGCAGGAATATACATTATTGGAAGAAAATAACAAAGAGCTTTGCACCCTCTCAGCAACTCTCCAAGAGCGTGTCAATGCTTTGGAGTTCAATCATACGGAGTCACAAAGCAAGATATCCGACCTCGAACAGGCAATTGCGCAACTCGAAGCGAGGCATATGGAAGAGAGCAAAGCCATGGAGGAACAGCTGCGAGATCAAATGGGCCGCAATGCAAGGCTTCAACGAAACATGGCTTTGCTACGACGACATCTGGCAGCAGCGCAAGAAGAGAACAGACGGCTTCAACAACAAAACCAAGAGAACCTCGAGGCGGCCATGGAGAACACCCCGGGAGCACCCATAGACCCGGTTAAATTTCAAGCTGTTCCCTCAGAAAGCATACAACAAATCTTGGAAACTTATGCCAATCTTTTAGAAGCACATGATCAGCTTGCCGACCAGCTGAAGGACCTACAGAGACCCCAAGAGTCTACACCACACCGACAGGAACCTAAAGAAATGACCAATGCTGCTACTTCAACCGAACCTGAACAGTCAACGACCAACGACGTACTGGAGTTACGGCAACAGATCGCAGAATTAAAATTGAAGTTGATGCAGTACGAACGACCTCCTTCCCCACCAGAGCAACCGTTAGAAGAAGAAGCAGTTACTATTCCAATGGAGGAAGCATTCGACGACACCTACGAGCCTCAACCATTCCCAGGAGGACGCGTAACAGAAGAAGGTCAAGATACCTATGAGGAACCCCCATCGGCATGGATGAAACAGGTAGAGGAAATGGGGCAAACTCATCAGGAACGGATATCCACTCAGATGCTGGCAATGAAGGCCATTGAGGACACCATCCTTCACTCAGAGTACTTCAGGCACATTGCCCCTAGACGCCTTATCACTAGCTCAGAATTACAATACAAGCCCTATTTTGTATTGTTGGCCGACTACAATGCAGAAATCAAAAGGGTCACCAACAAGTGCCCAACATTTGCCACACAGTTCGAACCAGAAGATATACCAGAAGCGGCACGAAAAGGGGCCATATTCCAACCAACTTGGAGGCAGAAGTTACTCGAAACTTACCCAGAAATGCTTCGAACATGGGATCACGCCCCCATGCACTTGAAGTACAATCCGTGTTTTGGGCCAGTGCAAAGATGCAGATCATGGAAAGCTTTTGCCATCAAGGTTCAGAATAACGCAAACTGTAAAGAATGGCTCAATTACCCCGCCATCGCCCCCCCAACCGGTACTCCCACAGTGTCATACATGATCGCAACCATCAGACATTGGATACCACGCCTCCACCCTATGCCAGATGTGGCTGCCCAGATGATGCTCAAGATCTT
The DNA here is from genome assembly GCA_020310875.1 of Ceratopteris richardii. NCBI lineage: Eukaryota > Viridiplantae > Streptophyta > Polypodiopsida > Polypodiales > Pteridaceae > Ceratopteris > Ceratopteris richardii. The sequence goes on along the minus strand of CM035420.1, from coordinate 55,148,157 downwards.
CGATATGATGCAGGTCGTACTCAAAACTTTTCGCAATGTATGCCGTATTCAACCTCCTATTCCCGGGTTTATTAATGGTAACTACGACCTGCTATATGATATGAGCACAACCCCGAGCATACGAGTGGCTTACGCATGGCATGCACGCATAAGATATCTCCCTGCCTGCTACAAGCAAACATTCGACGATATGTTCACCACGGGGTTTTGGGAAGCACATTCAGAGGTATTCGCGCCACGGCCTACGCATTTACTCCATCTCTTTGCATGCGAGCAAACAATGCATTCCGAGCTTTACACGATGCCACGACCTGACATGCCTGGTACAGTTGATTGGGAGGCTTTGCAACGAGACCTAATCAGAGGTTTAAGAATCAAAGAACAAGAATTGGCAACCGACCTCCTGCAAAAATACATTGATCAAACGGTGGAAAAGAGGTCTGTCAGAGGCGACAGACCCTAGGGGGGGAAGAGTGTTGACAGGATGCGGGAAGAAGCAAGTATGGACACACATGCAGATCTAGCACTGAGGCAACCCTTCATTTTTTTCAAAAACCCTCACATCATTTTAAAGTGATTCTCATCACGACAAACCCTTGTAAATATCATTTCACCTTTTTGTAGCTCCATTTTGTACAAGCCAAGGAGTCCTCGAGCTTGAGGAGCCTTAGATGTAGTCGCCTGTCAATTTTCATAATTTTTAGATCTCGTTTGGGCCCTCAAACAAGCCCCGGGACCTAATTTTTAACTAGGCCGGACACTAGGTCTGGACAGGGCCAAAGCTAGTCAAAAACTATAAATAGAGCTAGAGAGCTCATTTTTGGGGTTAGCTTCTTGTAGTTTGAGCTTGTATGAGAACTTTCTTGCAATAGAAGTGATTCCATTGTCTTACTCTCTTTGTTCTTGCTGTGTGTGCGCGTGTGTGTGTATGTGTGTGCATGCTTGTGTGCTTCTCACTCACGCACTTGTGCTTCCACTTGCTCGTGGTCTTCATACCATCCTCATGTCTTCCCGGATTGACATTAAAGGAGGTGCTACTCATCACTGAGCTACAGAGGGGTACCAAACGATTGCGGGAGGAGGAAGCCCAAATTACGCCACAATCAAAGAGAACACATGTGCTACCCACGATCCCCGTAGTACCAGTACCGATTACAAAAAGAGATTTGTCTGCTGCCCTGGAGGAGACTCACCAGTATATGCAAGGGCAGGTGAATCTAAATGTCCAAGGACATCATTATCGACAAGCAAGTCAAGTCAAACCAAAACAGAGTACAGAAAAGACTCCAAGACAACCTGGAAGATACCAAGAATTGGGTATTGACGATTCCAGCACGAATACAGATTCCAGTCCTGAAAAGGACACTCTAGATACTGACATCAGGACAGAAACATATGAAGAAGAAGGACAAGAAATCAATCAAGTGGAAGTGACACCGGACAGCCAGAAGGACAAAGAAAAGAAGGTGAATGATGCTAAAGAACAGGAGCACGTCATTCAATTGAATGACAATACAAAAATCAGCATCAAGGAAGATACCACCAAAGAGACATATGTCAAACCACCAATCAAAGAGGAAGAACAGACTCCACTGAAGAAGGAAACAACTGAGCTACAAAACCAAGAAAAAATGGTGATCGAGGTGCCCGACGATACACCTCAAGAAAATCAAGACAACATGGTGGCTGAGCCAAGGATCCAGCTTCAGATTAGGCAGCCCCATGACACTACTTTACATGTGGCTCGGGGTAAAGATGTCAATACAGGAGAAGAACCCAGTATACCTAAAACATGGCTCAATGTGGATGTGGCTCAACTGAAGCCTGTGGTAAAACAGATGATCCAGACGGCCATGGATACTCAACAACAAATGATGGACACTGATGCAGACTATGACAAAGCCATGAAGGAAAAAAATCAGTTTCAACTTATGAGTGAACAATTGTCTGCACAAATAATTCAGGCACAAAAAGTGATAGCCGCCAAAAGCACTGAGCTGTTGGAAACAAAAACGCAATATGAATCATTAAGCACTCAGCATCACCAACTGCAAAAACAGCTCGAAGATCTCCAGAAATCATATGACGCGACTGAAGCAGAAAAAGAAAGAATGAAGACCAGAAGTACTCTGCTAGAAACACAACTGAAGTTATATCTGGATGAGAATGATACTTTACGAAGCAGAATTAAAGAGTTGATGAAATCATTGTTATATGACCAACCAGTCAAGCAACTGGAATCAACCGAAAGTAAAGAAAACGAATTAAGAAATCAACTCGCACAATATGAAGCTTTGCTAAAACAAGAGCGCACAGTAAGAGAAGAAGAAGAACGTAAGCACACTCAGGAAATATGTGAGCTCAAAAGGCAGCTGAATTCAGCTCAGGCAAAACTGGTACAGAGCTACAGTGAAAACATGGATCACGTAGCTGACATAGGTAAGGAGCTTCTAGCAACCAAAGAAAGACTCGGTGAAGCCCTACAAAAGATAACGGAAAAAGAAGAATGCATCGAAGAGCTGAAGAATCAGCAGAAACACAAAGGACCGATCGGGACATCAGTAGTGCCAGAAGAAGAACATCCTACTGACGAGGTAGAGGTAAGCCCTCTATCTCAACCGATCTATCATTCTCCAATACATGAGCAGATGGCGGATATGCATGATGATCATCCAATGCCATACACTGCAGAAATAAATCAGAAGGAACGGGCACTAGTGGTGTCCCGATTAACGGAAAATTTTGAGAATGAAGTCATTAAGGTCATGAAGGAAGCAAAAATCAAAGGTAAAGACTTGGAAAAGATCATAAAGCCTTTCAACATTCCATATGGATTGTTGAAAGAGAAAGCAAGGCAATATATAAAGAAGGTTACACAAAAAATCCAGATGAGCAGCTCAATTTCAAGAAGGACACATTCACGTACACTCAAGCAGAGTTCGAAGCTGCACAACCAGTGTGGCGGAGAAAATTTTTGGAGAAACATCCCACACTACGGGTGCACTGGCAAGCCGCACCTTATTTATTACAGGTAAACCCTTCGTTTTGTCCAATACCACGCAGAAGGGATACAAAGGAATTTTTGGATTTACAACGCAGCGGCACTATTAATAAACAGTGGCTGAATTATCCTATGTTACCTAGCCCGCCACATAACTATTTGCCAACCGAGGATTATATGATCAAAACAATAGAATTTTGGCTACAAAACTATGCGACAGTACTAGACTTAGCAGTCAAGATGACAAATAAAATACTTAGTATGCTACTTACAGTTTTGAAGGTCTTCAAACATGCGGCATATACATTTTTGAACTTCATCGGCATTAATCAAGGCACATATATACTTATTTTCGATCTATCAGTAATGCCGAGCCGCCCCACAATAATGGCATACTATTCTAGACTCATGTTTTTGCCAAGTCCGTATCTGCAAACATTTGAAGAAGCATTTTTTACAGGATTTTTTGAAATAGATTGAGAGATTTTTTTTGAAAATGTCATCCAATCTGAATGCCAGACTTGTGGCATATGAATTAAGCTTCTTCGCAGATCACAGACAACCGCCAAACGATGGAGTAAAAGCTGAACAATGGAAACAGATCATGATACGTGAAGCCAATCTGCTAAATGATACAGAGCAACAAGTATACAGAACATATGCCCGGCGCTTATCAAAGCCTGTCGGGGACGACAGAATTCAGGAGGGGGGCAGTGTCGAGGGCGAGACGAGTAAGAAGAGGAAAAAAAGAAAGCAACGAAAGAAACAGCTTCACTAAAAGACAAATTTGAAGATGCATCTCTGCAGGAAGCCCCGCAGGGGCGCACACACCAAGGAAAAGCACGCAGCCGGAAGAAGGAATCAGGGCCAACATGTATCACCTATGTGGATGTTTCAACCTCTTGAGTTGCAGAGGTTTCAGATCAAGGCTTACGAGCTACATCCGCATATGTGCACTAATGGCATGCGTGGCAAACCGAATCAACCAGGTCCAACGTGTGCAACCAGGACAAGTCAGAGCGCCTCTAAAATGTAATGCAAGATCAAGAATCAGACAACACTGACCACAGGGCGCGTGCGCGAAGCAAAGTCTGTCAAGGGCGCGTGCGTGAAGCAAAGTCTGTCAAGGGACGACAGAGGCGAAGAGGGGGAGAGTGTTGCAGAGCTAAAGAGCGCACAAAGCAGAGAAAAAGACGGGCCCCAAAATTTTTCCGATTTGGACCACATATTTTTGTAACATATTCATTTTTGTAATATATTTCCCTTTGTAAAGGCACTAGAGGAGTCCTCTAGATGCATCCCCACAGAAGAATAGAAGCTTACCCATGTAAAATAGTAGGAAATTAGCTTTTAGTGAATAAAGTGCCGGTCACTTGTGTGAAAGGACCATTTTTAGGGCACTAGTATATAAGTCAAATGTGACTCTTTGTAAAGGACTTTTTGCCATTGTGAGAATAGAGAGCACAGAAATTCGAATTTGTGTCTTCTTCCCTCTTCATCTTCTTCTTCGTGAGCTTGTATGCATGTGTAGTGCTTGGAAAGAGTGCTTGTGAGTGTTGTCTATCCTTGAGAGCGTTTCTTTGCTGTAGGAAAGGTGTGTGCGAGGTGTAGGAAGTGCTGAAGAGTAGGAAAGTATTTTCGCGTTTCAGTATTTCTGTCATAACTTGAAGTAGGAGCGTCAGAATTGAGTGAAACCACTGCCATTGGATGCGTCTTCTCGAGAGCTTCGAAACGCATATGCTATTCGCTATGTTTGGAGCTCGGAGCTAGGAGAAAAGTCCAAAATACTGACGGCTGCTGCACCAAGTATCGTTTCGTCTTGACCTACAGTTGAAGCTTGTTAGGATAAGTACTTACCTCATTTTCATTCTTGAGTAGTTCATTTGCATTGACCATTACGTGATTGCATGTCTTCATACACTCGGCTAGGTTTGCATACTCTTCGGATTGATAATTAAAAGCGTGTATCCCCACTATATGCACTTGTGAGGGGATCGAGGTATAGTCTCTTTCTCCGCAAGTCCCTAAGTTGAAGCTTAGGTCAACAATAGCCCTCAACAAAACAGTGTTGTAGAACATCGGAATCAAACCATCATGGAGATTAGAAGGTGCATGTTGAAGGGAAAAGGTTTCCCTAATCAATTTTGGGTAGAGGTTGTCAACACTACCATCTACATCTTGAATCAAATCTACAACAAGGAACTTGATGGAAAAACTCCACAAGAGGCCTACATTGGTAAAAAGCCATCTGTTTCTCATTTCAAAGTATTTGGAAGTGAATGTTATGTAAATGTTCCAGATAGGGAGAGAAACAAGCTTCAACCAAAAAGCATCTAATGTGCCTTATTAGGGTATAATGAAGATAAGAATGCTTCCAAGCTTTATGACCCTGACACAAAGAAGATTATGGCAAGTTGTGATGTGGTGTTTAAGGAGGAGCAGCCACATGCAAAGGAGGAGGAAAAGAGAGCTTCAAATTTATCATCAACCAAAGGGGCAATCCACTATGAACATAGTCCAAGAGCTATCTCATCTATAGAAGAAAAGGAAACATCATCTTTATGTGATGAGTCTAAAAGTCACCAATTATTGTCCAATTGAAGAAAATAGAGCAGATATCTTCACCAAATCTCTTGAGAGAGAGAGCAACTTCATTGATACTTTCTAAAGCTTGGGATTGGACCAAGGAGGTAGTTCATTGTAGGGTGGACATTGAGGGGGGGTGTTAGATATGCTCAATAATCCACCCTCAAGTAACTGTTGGAGAAACAATCACTAATTGGACATATATTTGAAGGTGAAATCTTAGGAAGAAAACCCCATGCCTATGTGAAGGGACAAATTCACAAGTGTATCATATTTGTAAAGTTAGTTCACTTTAGTTCTAGAAGTTTTTTAAAATCACGAGAATACGAAAATCTATATAAGTTAGTTTGTATCAACTGACGCGGTGTGAGAGAATAGAGAGAAAGAAGAGAGAAGGAGTTCATTTTATACGATTGAGTATAGTCGGGCTTCTCTGAGTGAGAAAGCATATGTAAAACTTCTAAGTTTTCATAGCTATGAGAAAGAACTGAGTAAAGTTCTATGTATGAGTCTCTCTCCATCATCTCCATGCTTGCCTACTGTGTGATGAATTCAAAAGTTCAAGTTTTCTAAGCAATTCGATGCCTGACATCGAGTTTGTGCTGATAAGTCATTATTTTCATTCTCTGTGTGTTAGCTGTTGTTGAATCTTTTAAAAACATGAGGTTTGTGGAGCAACTCGATGCCTGGCATCGAGTTTCAGCATAAAGTCGATGCTCGACATCGACTTCTAGCATACAAGTGGTCTTCTTCATGTGTGTGTAAAAGAGGCAATTTCTGGTGCAAAAAAAGAGGCTAAAAAAGCTCAAAGTCAATGCCCGGCATCGACCTTGACTGAAATTCGATGCCAAGCATCGAATTTTTTATTTTTGGACACCGAAATTACTAAAGAAGGCAAGATTTCCAGTTTTGGAAGGTCATACAGGGTCATCTTGTGAGGGCCATAACTTGAGTTCTAGAGATCCGTTTCATGCGTATGATAGCTTGTTGGAACGATCTAATCTTCTAGTTTGAGCCTATAAAGTTTCATGGAGAAATAATACTTGAGCTAGGAGAAATTAGCAAAATACTGAAGGTATGTCATTTCAGTGACTAGGAATTTCTGTAGAAGCAAAGTTCTCACTTTAGGCTATCATTTCTCAAAGTTTGGAGTGGCAATGAGTTAATGGTGACCATAGAGGTGTTCTAGTGTCACATTAATACATCAACAAGTGGTATCAGAGCACAAAGATTCTCGAGAGCAGAAGACGACAAAGGTACGAGAAGTTTTGGAAAGTTTTCCAGTAAAGTTTGAAAGCTGAAGCATTCAAAGGCACGAGGCATCAAAAGGTTACTTCAAAAGTATCTTCATACACAAGGAACTCCAAAAGGTATTATCCTTTATCTTTAAGCTCACAGGTTGCAGCAGAAGGAAAGGAGTATGGCAGATCATATCTCCATTGACAAACTGGACAGAGATAATTACCCCGCATGGGTAATGAGAATGGAAGCCTTACTTATGAGTAAGGATCTCATGATATATGTTACAGGTAAAGAAGAGAAGCCAGTATTTGAAGATGAAAGCCAACCAAAGAAAGAAGAACTTGATGCTTTAAAGCATTGGCAGAAGAAGGATGCAAGTGCAAAAGCTTATATCTACAATACAATCTCTGATCATTTGCTACCACACATCAGAGGATTGGAATCATCTGAAGATATATGGAATGCATTGGAGTATCATCTCCAAAGCACTACTAAAGCACGGAAAGCAAGTCTATGGTCAGAGTTTACAACATTCAAGAAGAAGCCAAGTCAAAGTATTAGTGATTATGTCACTAAGATGAAGGATCTAGCAGATAGTCTTGGATCCATAGATGAAGATGTTGAAGATCACAAATTGATTGCTCAACTACTTGCAGGTTTGAGAGGAGATGAAAGGTGGAAACCTTTTGTCTTATCAACAAAACTTTCATTACATCATTATGTTCCAGATTTGAATCAATTACTTGGATTGATGCTCACATATGAGCAAGACTTGAAGGGAGATGGAGATAAAAGTCAAAGTTCTGCAATGTACATGAAGAATAAGAAGAAAGGAGATAAAGGTAAAGCAAAGGATGAAGAGGAGTCGAGTGCAAGAGGTAGAGGCACTGGTAGAGGAAGAGCAAGAGGCTTTGGAAGAGGAAGAGGTAATCAGAATAACAATAAGAAGGCTTGCTGGATCTGTGGATTGAGTAATCATTTGGCTCATGACTATTGGCACAACCAACAAGGATCAAACCAGAATCAAAACAACAATAGCAGAGGCCGAGGTGGAAGATATCAAAGTAATTTTCAAAGAGGTAGACAAAGTCAAAGAGGAGGCTATGGTAGAGGTGGAGGAAGAAGTTGGGGACAGAATCAATCCTAAACACCACCTACTACAACTATGCAAATGACACACAGAATGAAAGTCATACATCATTGATGATGAATTCAATCAGCACATCAGATAAAGAAGATCTAAAGGTATTTTACATTGACTTTGGATGTTCTAATCATTTGTCAGGAAACATAGAATTGATGTCAGAATTGGAAAAAGGCATTTCTAGTCACACAGTTCAAACTGGTGATAATACAAGACATAGTGTACATTCAATTGGAAAAGTGAAATGCAAGAGTGGAGCAGATTTGCTAACCAATGTTTTGTATGTTCCTACAATACCTAAAAACTTGATTAGTGTGAAACAGATAGTTGAAAAAGGTTTTCAAGTCAGGTTTACAAATGAAGGAGTATTTGTTGAAGATCTAGAGAATGGATATAATCAGATTGTCTCTGGTAAGAAAGAAGGTAGACTCTTTACTTTAAGAGTACAAGGGAACATTGATCAAGCTTTGCTCACACATGGTGAAGCAGTGATTACAGAACTTGATCTCTGGCATAAGAGATTAGGTCATTTCAATGAAAGAGGAATTAAAGCTATGGTTGCTAATCAGTCTGTACTAGGATTACCAAATGTGCAAAGTCAACATATGGTTTATAAATGTGAAGCATGTCAAATGGGAAAAGCACACAAGCTACCATTTCAGAAGAAAGGATTCAAACATGATGGAGTACTTGAGCTCATTCATACAGATGTATGGGGACCAACAAAAGAAGGATCTATCAGTGGCTCAAGGTATTATGTTCTTTTCATTGATGATGCTACAAGATGGATAACATTATATGTTTTGAAGGAAAGATCAGAAGTGTTTGGAGCTTTCAAGCATTTTCATGCATATGCAGAGAGAGTCACAGGTCAAAAGCTTAAGAGACTGAGGTCTGATGGAGGGGGAGAATATTTCTCCCAAGAGTTCAATGATTATCTTTGGAATGCAGGTATTAAGAGAGAAATAACTTGCAGGTATACACCACAACAAAATGGTGTAGCAGAAAGAAGGAACAAGACTTTGGTTGAGTTTGCTAGAGCTATGCTAAAGGAGAAGAACTGTCCAAATTATCTTTGGGCTGAGGCTGTAAATACATCCACATATCTTGTGAATAGATTACCATGTGCAGCTCTGAATGGAATGACTCCATATGAAGCTTGGTGGGGTAAGAAACCAACACTAGATCATTGTAGAGTGTTTGGATCAATTGCATATGCTTATGTGCCATCACAGCTTAGGCATAAACTTGAACCAAAGGTAGAAAAATATGTGTTCATTGGTTATGATGAAAAGCAGATGGGTTACAGATTGTGGAATCCTCTAACCAAACAATTTATTGTTTCTAGAGATGTTACATTTGATGAACAGAAAAGTGGTATGCAGATCAAAGTCATACAGCTGAAGAATTTGAAGAAGAGGTAAGAAGATGTGAGAAAGGAAAATCAATTGTGCAGGTGAATAGAGATGAAGACTATATGCAAGCAAGTACATTCAGAAGTGGATTAACAAGAAGCAATGAAGAAGCTCCTATATTTGATGAAGAGGTGTATCCAGACACTTATGAAGAATGTGAACCAAGAAGGTCAAGCAGGACAAGAAAACAACCAGAAAGGTATTCTTATGATACTTCTTACATAACTCAGAAGAATTATGCTTACATGGTCAAAGATGATGAAGAACCTCAGAACTATGATGAAGCTAAAGGTAAGAAGCAATGGGAAGAAGCAATGAAGGAAGAGTTCAATGCATTGGAGGAGAACAATACATGGGAACTTGTTCCTAAACCAAATGGTAAGAAAGTTATTGGAAATAAATGGGTTTATAAAGTGAAGAAGCTTGCAGATGGAAGTATAGCCAGATACAAAGATAGATTGGTGGTGAAAGGCTATGCCCAGACCTATGGCATAGATTATGATGAGACATTCAGTCCCGTAGCTAAGATGTCAACTATAAGGACAATCATTGCTATTGCAGCTTCAAAAGGATGGACTCTAAATCAATTGGATATAAAGAATGCATTCTTGAATGGATACATATCAGATGAGGTATACATGGAACAACCTCAAGGATTTATAGATTCCAGGTATCCAAATTTTGTTTGCAGGTTGAGAAGAGCATTGTATGGATTGAAGCAAGCTCCAAGAGCTTGGAACTATAGACTGGTGAAGTATCTCAATGATCTTGGATATCAAAGTTCAAAAGCAGATTCAAGTCTACTTATCAAAAGAACAGAGGAAGGTACAATCTACATTTGTATTTATGTAGATGACATTATAATCACAGGTACTTCAAATGAAGGAATCAAGGAGGTAAAGAGATTACTTGAGAAAGAGTTTAAGATCAGTGACCTAGGAAAGTTGTCATACTGTCTTGGAATGGAAGTTACTTATACAGATCATGGCATATATGTGTCACAAGAAAGGTATCTTCTGAACTTGTTGAAGAAGTTTGATATGGAAAATTGCAGAGAAGCTTCAACTCCACTTGAAGTTAATCACAAGCTCAGTAAATATGATGGTGTAGACTACAAAGATATGAGGAAGGATCAATCTCTTGTGGGTAGTTTGATTTATGCTACACTAACAAGACCTGATCTTAGTTATGCAGTGGGAGTTTTGTCACAATTCATGCATTGTCCAAAGGATCCACATTGGATTGTAGGTCAAAGAGTTCTCAGATATATCAAAGGAACTATAAAGGAAGGATTATATTATCCTTTTACATCAGATTTGAAGTTGAGAGCCTACAGTGAATCAGACTGGGCAGGTAACCAAGATGACAGAAGATCAACTCATGGTTACATGATATACATTGGTGATAAGCTTGTAAGTTGGTGTTCAAAGAAACAACATACAGTAGCATTATCATCAACTAAAGCAGAGTACAAAGGACTTGTGGAAGCAGCTAAGGAGGTTATATGGATGCAGACATTGTTCAAAAGCTTGGGCATTGATCAAGGTACACCTACAATACATGGAGATAATATGAGTTCACTTTATCTTGCAGCAAATCCAGTTTTTCATGCAAGGACAAAGCACATAGAGATACAGTATCATTTTCTCAGAGAAAAGGTAATGGAGAAGGAGATTGAAGTGGAGTACATTTCTAATAAAGATCAGATAGCAGACATAATGACAAAGAGCTTGGATGGTGTGAAGACCAGCAGATTCAAAAGCATGGCAGGAGTAAAAGAAAAGAAGATGATATGAAGAAACAGTGAATGTCAATTAGTGATTGAGGGGGAGCTGTTGGAGAAACAATCACTAATTGGACATATATTTGAAGGTCAAATCTTAGGAAGAAAACCCCATGCCTATGTGAAGGGACAAATTCACAAGTGTATCATATTTGTAAAGTTAGTTCACTTTAGTTCTAGACGTTTTTTAAAATCACGAGAATACGAAAATCTATATAAGTTAGTTTGTATCAACTGACGCGATGTGAGAGAATAGAGAGAAAGAAGAGAGAAGGAGTTCATTTTATACGACTGAGTATAGTCGGGCTTCTCTGAGTGAGAAAGCATCTGTAAAACTTCTGAGTTTTCATAGCTATGAGAAAGAACTGAGTAAGTTCTGTGTATGAGTCTCTCTCCATCATCTCCATGCTTGCCTACTGTGTGATGAATTCAAAAGTTCACGTTTTCCACGCAATTCGATGCCTGGCATCGCGTTTGTGCTGATAAGTCATTATTTTCATTCTCTGTGTGTTAGCTGTTGTTGAATCTTTTAAAAACATGAGGTTTGTGGAGCAACTCGATGCCTGGCATCGAGTTTCAGCATAAAGTCGATGCCCGGCATCAACTTCTAGCATACAAGTGGTCTTCTTCATGTGTGTGTAGAAGAGGCAATTTCTTGTGCAAAAAAAGAGGCTAAAAAAGCTCAAAGTCGATGCCCGGCATCGACCTTGACTGAAATTCGATGCCAGACATCGAATTTTTTATTTTTGGACACCGAAATTACTAAAGAAGGCAAGATTTCCAGTTTTGGAAGGTCATACAGGGTCATCTTGTGAGGGCCATAACTTGATTTCTAGAGATCCATTTCATGCGTATGATAGCTTGTTGGAAAGATCTACTCTTCTAGTTTGAGCCTATAAAGTTCATGGAGAAATAATACTTGAGCTAGGAGGAATTAGCAAAATACTGAAGGTATGTCATTTCGGTGACTAGGAATTTCTGTAGAAGCAAAGTTCTCACTTAGGCTATCATTTCTCAAAGTTTGGAGTGGCAATGAGTTAATGGTGACCATAGAGGTGTTCTAGTGTCACATTAATTCATTTCTTGAGGTGTTTCATACATCAACAGTAACCACACATGATCCATGGTTCTCTAAGTTGTAAGGCCCCCATTATGAGGAGAAGCTGTTGTGAGAGCCCAAACATTTGTGGAACCCTAACTTCTAAGTTAGACAAGATCTATGTGTGATCATTGATGATTACAAATTATCTTTATCAGCCTAGCCATTAGATTAGGTAGGGCATAAACTTTTGGGCCACTAGGTTGCTATTCAAGGTGAAAATAAAGACTCTCTGGTGTCACACAGTTTCCCTTGAGAACCTTAATTGGGGGAGAGTAGAGGGGGCATCCCGCCTTCTAAGGGGGCTGGGGGACCTATCCCCTTGGCTAGTAGGGCCGAGATGATATGAATTTTGGTCATGGAGATATTGTCGGATTGTATATTTTGTCAACTATTTTGTATCTACTGACTATGTTTATCAATACCAAATTACCTTGTAAAAGCTATATAAGCATGGCCCTGGTTGAGCTTTACATAACATTGCACACTAGTAAGCCCTTCATCTAGAGTCTATCTAGATCACCATCTAAGCTCCACATTGGCAGTGTAGGGGTGGACAAAACCATCATTATAGCTGCATTACTCTTGGCAATTTGAGAATTTGAGTTCTTTATCTCTCAGTATCTGTCTATCTGTAGCTCAAGCATAAGCACCACCTCCTTTACTTGTCAATCGGCAGAGACGTGAGGACCGGTATGAAGACCACGAGCAAGTGAAGGCACAAGTGCGTGAGTGAAAGCACACAAACATGCACACACATACACACACACGCGCACAAGGTAAGATCAAAGAGAGGAACAATGGAAAGCTTTCTATTGCAAAGGAACTCTCGTACAAAAGCTTTCTCTAACAAGCTAACCCCAAAAATGAGCTCTCTAGCTCTTTTTATAGTTTTTGGACTAGTTTTGGCCCTGTCCAGACCTAGTGTCCGGCCTAGTTAAAAATTAGGTTCCAGGGCTTATTTGAAGGCTCAAACGGAGTCTAAAAATCATGAAAATTGGTAGGATGATACTTCTAATACTCCTCAAGCTCGAGGACTCCTCGGCTTGAACAAAATGGAGTTGCAAAAATGTGAAATGGTATTTACAATGGTTTTTAGTGATGAAAATCACTATTTTTGTATGGAATTCTTGTGAAAATTTGACATACACTCCTTGGATCTCCCTACTTGCTCCCTTTTCTTGTGTGTCCACTTCTTTGATGCGCTTCCATGGTTTTTCCTTGACCTTGAGCTTTGACCTTGAGCTTCAAAACTCCCCCCCTCTCGAGTCTGTCATTGCTGACAGACCACCCTTGTTGTAAGGGTTGTTCCATGTAGAGAGGTAGTGTCCAACTTTTGTATGTGCTGCTTTCTAGGTATTGATGTTGTCCCCATGATGTCCTTTAGCTCTTCCAAAGATGATGTTCAGAGCAGTCATGCCAAGTACTCATAACCCATAATGAATGATGGGTAAGTGTGTTTGTGCTTGGGTTGAGGAAAATATGTGCCTTGTGCACGGCCGTGTAATGTAGCCCCATGCATGCTTACTTGGAAAATGCATTGGAAGAAGTATGGTGCAAAAATTGGGGGTCTTGAGCTAAGTGCTCAAGGGTATGCTGATGAAGAGGTTTCCTAATCTATCATGGTTATGGTGTTGCCAAAGTAAAGGTACTTACCATGGTGAAGGTTCGATCAATGTTTATCTCATCGTGTTGTACACCCGACATTTGTGATGGAACATTGTCGATGAATGTCCGTGTTGATGGTCCACTGATGAAATTTTTTGAGTGCCTGGTCTTGTCTCCTCTTTTCAAAGTAACATGTGCCAAATACTAAGAATTGAATTTCTTTATATTCCTTGGCAAACCACATTGGGTAACTACACCAAGATTAATTTCACATATTCTCTTTTAGCTCACCATAAGCAGGAGTCTTCTCATCCAGTATACATGCAAGAATCAGCAGGGTGCCAAAACTACCCCTTGTAGATATCCCCTTGGATGCTCTCATGCATATAGTAGTTAAGCATCTCTCAAATTGCGGACCTTCAAGCTCTTCCCTCCTACTAAGGTAAGGGGAAATAATAGTTGTGGATGCCACGTGCATGCTAAGTGCTTGACGTCAACCAGATAAGGCAGCAATAATATCATTTGCTAGTCGAGACACACTTCTATCCAAACTGATAAATGCCCAGTAATCAATGGTTCCACCTTCAACTAAGCATGAATCATTCATGTTCCATGAGCCAAACCTAGGAACAAGTTCTCTCTCTCTCTCTCTCTCTCTCTCTCTCTCTTTTTGGAACAATGTCACAAAACAAGAAGACAAATGTTAGTATTAAAAAATGGTTTACATGTGTCAAGGTGCTCTTGTGCATGGGACTCTCAATTGTGTCTATGCACGGCCATGTAATGTGGCCCTATATTAATGCATACTTTGGAAATGCATGACCTGAATGGTGCAAAAGATAGGGTTGTGCAAGGAGCACATGGTTGTCGCTTGTCGAGGCTTTCGATGTTATTTGCGGATGTTGATGCCCTCTGTCATGGAGGTATCCATTGGATCTCGAGATGACAACTGATCCTTCCTCCTTATAGGGATCCATGTGAGAATGTTCTTTGACTGTTTAGTGATCTCCTTTGACTGCTTCATATTTGGATGGTTTCTTGAGGGTTTGATCCTTCGTGGTTGGTGCTTTGGTTCTGTGGGGGCCTTGGGTGCTTTTAGCTTCCAAACTCATATCGTTGATAATTATCTTCTTACCATTGTTGAAGAGGTGATTTGATCTTCTTTCGGTCTCTGTGCTTGGTTCTTGCCCTTTTCCCTCCTTGGCTTCTTTGTTGGGACCTTTTGCATGGGGGAAAGCATAGGACGTTGTGCATGTAAGAGTTTCTTGGGTACCCACATGTGTGATAGCTACCCTTGTTGAGCTGCCACTAATTTTGTGGGCACCCAAACTTGTCGGATACCTTGTGGTTGAGCTTCCCCTAGCTTCTTCATTTGTCTATTGGCCTGGTGGGCTTGCCTGGATGGGATTTGTGGGGGCAACACTGGTGGTTGCTCTCCTTTGCATACCCAGATCTGCTTCATGCCCGGAACTGCTTTCTTGTCGAATGGTGTCTTTCTATTTGATGTAGCAGTTGTCATGAACGGTTGTGTTTGCCTTTGTGGTGGAACTACTTTGGCCACCTGAGTCTTTGGAGAAGAAGAAAGATCCACCCGCCTTCAAACCTGTTCTTCCACGATTGACTCCTTCTGCATCATAGAGCTTTTGACACATACAACATCTTCTTCCATATGATTAGTCTTAGAAGAACTAAGAGAATGTGGGACATCTGGATTTGTGAGCATGCAGTTCTCTAATTCTAATGTAATGCATGGTCA
Source organism: Ceratopteris richardii (assembly GCA_020310875.1). NCBI lineage: Eukaryota > Viridiplantae > Streptophyta > Polypodiopsida > Polypodiales > Pteridaceae > Ceratopteris > Ceratopteris richardii. Next base: position 55,132,523 of record CM035420.1, on the reverse strand, counting down.
TAGATCCAATCTTGACCCAAGACAAGTGGTTCTGTAAGGTTATCATCTTGACACACTAGCACTTTGACTTTCATTGGAACATCTTGAAGGTAGATGAGAAGTTCCACCTCGCCCAAACAAGGGGTTTCCACACCTCTCTGTGGGTGATAGGGGGCAGACTTCTTATGTATCACCAAGAATTCTTGGAGAATATTTTCAATGACTTCATTCAAGAGGTGTGTGCCTCTATCACTCACTAACTCTATTGGTAGTCCATATCTCGTGAACACATTCTCGAATAAGAATTTAGCCATCGTTTGAGCATCATTCTTTGTTGTGGCTTTGACTTCTACCCACTTTCTAAGGTAATTTGTGGCTACAATAATGTACTCTGCATGGGAGTTTCTAGCTGGGGGGTTAATAGGACCTACAAAGTCTATACCCCATTTCGAGAATGCACGTCCTCCCATCATTGGTCTCAAAGGCATCTCATCTTTTCTTATCGGATATTGTGCAGATTGACATGTGTCGCATTTCTTCACATAGGTATGTGCATCCATATGAAGAGTGGGCCACCAAAGTCCTGAGAATAGAATGTTCTTAATTACTCGGTCAGGACCAAAGTGTCCACCTGCAACACCACTATGTGTAGTATCTAAGACTTTCAAATAGTCTGATTCGTGAACGCACAACCTTAGATAACCATCCTTGTGTAACATAATCCTGGTAGGAGATGGTTGAACCACACCCTAAGAGAGAGGATTAGGAAGTAATCCTCAACCATGGCTTTTGGGGCAAGTGGTTAGCCCATCACATTCATAACCAAGAGGTTGTGAGTTCAATTCCTTACATTGGTATCAGAGCCTAGGAAGTAGGCTTGGGCAAAGTGGAATGATCCAATGGCCTCTAAAAAAGGCGCTTGGGCATCCTCCATGTGAAAGGGTAGGAATTGTGGAAGGCACGCGTCGATTTCAATGATGGACCTTACAATGATTGGGGTGTACCTCCCAATCCGTAGGTCGGATTGAGGCGTGTAATATACCGTTGGAAAGCTCTCGGAACGAACTTCCAATGAGCTAGGTTGCAATGTGTGAATTCCTTGGGAATCCTTGGATGGAACTTGATTGAGTACATCCTGCCAGTCCCATAGCTGGTCAGGGTACATCCTGCCAGGGTACATCCAGGGTACATCCTGCCAGTCCCATAGCTGGTCAGGGTACATTCCCTAGGAGTTCAAGGGGGGAAGAATGTAACATAATCCTGGTAGGAGATGGTTGAACCACACCCTAAGAGAGAGGATTAGGAAGTAATCCTCAACCATGGCTTTTGGGGCAAGTGGTTAGCCCATCACATTCCTAACCAAGAGGTTGTGAGTTCAATTCCTTACACCTTGCCTCTTTGATATAGGTTGTCTCCAACTAAGGCATAGTCTGGTGCCTCTTGCTCCATGCTTAGTCTTCTTGCTAGACTAGCCTCTTTGGGTAATGTTCCTGATCTCATAAATTCTACCAATGGAGCACTCCATTCTGGAATTAACGATACTTGATAAAGAGTCGCGTGCTCCACTGGGGGCTTTCCCTGGCACACTTGACAATTCTTAATCCACTCATGTATTTCTTTGTCCATGCTAGGCCAATACACTCCTAAACATTTCAAATTCTGCAATGTTCGTTGTTTAGAATAGTGATTTCCTAGCATTCCTTCATGGGCTTGTTGCAACCAACTACCATGTTTGTCATCCTCAACACAAAAAGCTAGTACACCTTCTATATCTTGTTTGTACATGCTTGCTACCAATATTTGATAGTTTTGCGATTTTACAACTTCTTCTTGGGATGTTTTCACATTCTTATTTGCGGGTCCAAAGGTTAGAACTGGTACCAACTTATTTGCACATTTAGGAACAACTTCTAAATTGAACAAATAAGCATCAGGTGGTTCATCAGACACTCCTTGTGGTGACTCTCCTGAAGTGATGCAAGAAAGGTGATCTGCCCGAAGGTGGGTTCTACCTTTTCTAACAAAATCTTCAAAGTCATATTCCATTAGTAAAAGGAACCATCTTACTAGACGTCCTGTATTGCAACGTTTATTGACCAAATATAACAAAGCTTGATGATCAGTGAAAAACTTGAACTTATTGGCCAATAAATAGTGCCTAAACTTCTTCACACCATATACCATGCCTAAGCCTTCTTGCTCAGTTGTGGTATAATTTCTTTTAGCTGGGTTTAGTTGTCTACTAGCATATGCTATGGGAAAATCTAAATTCCCTTCACCTGTGGGTTGTGCTAGCACACATCCTATTGCATGATTGGATGCATCCACATGGACATGGAATGGTTTATTCCAATAAGGAGTGGTCAGTATTGGTGATGTGCACAAACGTCTTTTTAGCTCATTGAAGGAGTTCTCGCATTCGCCGTTCCACTCAAAATTTGTCAACAACCCATCAAGAGGTTTAGCTATGATTGCATACATGTGGATAAACGTGCGGTAATATCCACAATGGCCCATAAAAGCTTGTACCTCTTTAACGTTCCTTGGCCTTGGCAGCTCTGCTATGGCTCTAACTTTGTCCTCGTCTGTTGACATTACATTTTTCGAAACAATATGACCTAAGATTTTACCTTGTTGTACCATGAATACACACTTCTCTGGGTTCAGACACACTCGATATTCTCTACACTTGTTGAAGATTTGTCTGAGCTCAGGGGTGTGGTATTTTCTTACTTGGGAATGAGCACATAAATCATCCACATATACCTCTAACCTCTTTCGCAAGAACTCTTTGAAGACATGACACATGAACCTTTGGAATGTTGCAGGTGCATTGGTGAGCCCAAATGGCATCACACAAAATGCAAAAATTCCCCACTCTGTGGCAAAAGCTGTTTTGTGTTGATCTTCTGGGGCGATGGCTACTTGATTGTAACCTGAAAATCCATCAAGGAAGCTATAAACTTCCTTGCCTGCAATGCGCTCCAATAAATGTTCAGTGATTGGAAGCAGATAACTATCTCTGATCATAGCGGCATTAACTTTTTTAAGGTTAATACACACTCGCAACTTTTCGTTCTTCTTGGGCACCACTACAACGGGGGACACCCATTAAGTATGCTCAATCTCATAGATAAATCCAGCTTCAATCAGCCTGTCGATTTCTTCTTTTATTTTAGTTGCACAAGTGTCATTATATGTGTAGGGCTTTTGTTTGGTGGGCTTGGCATCAGCAGTCATGGGGATCTTATGAGAGCATATTCTCGGATCTACCCCCTTTAAGTCTCTATAGTGCCATGCAAACACGTCCCTGTATTCCCTAATAGAGCTACGAGCTCCATTTCTTCTTCTGCACTTAGGTAATCTCCTATGTATGTGTATCTCTCTTCGTTCTCCTCAATGGTCACAACGATCTTTTTGGTCTTTTCTTTATTATCATATGATTCTCCTATGATGGCCTCTCTCTTAGGCATTTGTACCAAAATTTTTCGGTCTTCAACCTCATATTTCTTGAAGTTTTTTGGTACTTCAAACAATGATTCCTCCTCTTCTCGTTTCACAGCTTTTCTTTTCTTTTTATTTTGACCTCCTTCACTGCCCTCCTTTGAATTTACAGTTTTAATGCTTGTGAGAGGTTCTTCTTCTTTTTGATTAAATACTCCGACATATTGAATTGATGATGTTAGATGGTGTTGGAAAAACATAAGGACAGCTCTGCCCGTGCACGTGGTTGGAATTTGGAGGTGGGCCATAGGTGTCTGCTCAGAAGATTCAAGAGAGAAAGTGTGATTTTTTCGCCATGATTGGTCATGTGCTCTTCCGCAAAAGAGAGCACTCGATTTTGTTGTGCTATTGATTTTGGTGAATGGAATATCAAGATAGCGGCCGCATGTCTTTGTACGAAACCTATGGGGTAGATGAGGTGCCGAGTTCGAAATACTTCTTTATGCCATAGCCAACACCTTGAGTATTTAGAAATTTGGTATTACCTAGCTCCACATAATTGGTTATATTTGGAGCATATGATACCTGATTTTAGATATTTTTGATGCTATGAAAATCTCTATCAAAGCTCTTTCCATAGAGTGGCTACAAGATACCTTTTGGGTTTCAATTCCAACATCAAAAGAACTTAGATTTTATCCATTCATCTTCAACAACCCCTTTTCGAGCATCGTTTTGAAGCACAATTAATTTGACAACACTTGAATAACTAATTTAACGGAGGGTCGATCC
>CM035420.1:55120808-55123308 GCA_020310875.1 Ceratopteris richardii | reverse complement strand
CCTCCAAGAATTACAAGAATGAATCGGGAGTCTTCAGACAAATCAAGGGAGTATGCAAGTAAATCAACGTCCTAGTACATCCTTCATGAGCAAGACCTGCATGCCAGAAAAGTTTGATGGTGATCGCAGAAAGTTCCGAGGATTCTTGCAACAAGTCAAACTGTACATCTACATGCAGCCTGATAGATACGCTGATGATGCATCCAAGGTCGGTTTTATTGGAGCCTTGCTCTATGGTCAAGCTTTATCATGGTTCGTCCCAATCTTTGAGAAGGATATGGCTGTACTTCAACCAAGCTATTCAATGTGATAACCGTCTTTTTGAAAGGAAACAAGAAAAGCAAGTAGAAGGAAGAACTCGCTAATGGAAACCCTTCCAGCCCACTCCTAGAGATGAATCTATGCCCGAACCTATGCAGATAGATGTAACTAGTTTCCAGCCTCTAACACCACAAGAGAAACAAAGAAAGGGGGATAACAAGTTATGCCTGTATTGTGGAAACCTTGGCCATATTGCAGTTAATTGTCCCAACAAGAGAACGAACTCCAAAGTTACAGCCACCCTTGTAGAGCAGGGAAACGAGGAAGTCCAATTGTAAAAGAGACCATATAGCCAGACCACGATATAAGAAAGGGTCTCATAATTCCAGCCACACCTGTAGAAACATGTCTTGCCCCTGTCAAGTTAATAATGTCTAAGAAGACCCTTTCCCTTATAGCTCTGGTAGATTCAGGAGCCTCCTCATGTTTCATTGATGAGGGACTCGTTAAGAAACATGGAATTCCAGTACTTGGGAAGAACAAACGAGTAGTAGCTGAAGTAGTAGATGGATGGCCTCTAGCATTGGGGAATATAACCATGGAAACCATACCACTAAGAGTACACCTTGGTGACCATGATTCACACATATGTTTCAATGTAATATCAAGTCAAGTAAACATGGTTATCATCGGAATGCCGTGGTTAAAGAAACATAATCTAGAAATTAATAGGGAGAATAATAAAATCACCCGTCGAGATATCCAGAAGAACCCAAAATATAATCGAGCCAAAGCCTTCATGCATGCAGTAAGGAAGGAACCGACGTATATGATCTATGTCTTACCAACTCAAGAGCCCAAGAAAGATGATTCAATGAAGCTACCTGACCAATACCAAGGGTTTGAAGATGTCTTTGAAAAAAAGAATGCAGATATGCTCCCAGAGCATAGACCTTATGATTGTCCCATAGATCTTCAAGAGGGAGCACAACCGCCCTTTGGACCAATCTACCGACTATCCCGAGAGGAACGTGTAGAACTACACAAGAACATTGATGAGAATCTAGCAAAGGGGTTTATCAAGCACTCAAAGTCTTCAGTAGGAGCTCCTATTTTATTTGTAAAGAAGAAGGACGGGACTCTCCAAATGTGTGTAGACTATCGTGGATTGTATAAAGTCACTATAAAAAACAGATATCCTCTACCACTCATATCAGAGCTCTTGGAACGCCTTGGAAAAGAAAAATTCTTCACAAAGATTGACCTTCGAGGAGCTTACAACCTTCTCACGATCAGAGAAGGAGATGAATGGAAGACAACATTTTGAACAAGGTATGGCCATTTTGAATATGTAGTTATGCCATTCAGTCTCACGAATGCTCCGGTTGTCTTTCAACATATGATGAATGATATCTTTTGAGAATATTTAGATGATTTTGTTGTAATATACCTTGACGATATCTTGATATTCTCCAAAAATCTAGAGGATCATGAATGTCATGTAAAGACGGTCCTAGAGAAACTAAGAGAAAAAGGATTATATGAAAAATTGGAGAAGTGCTCTTTCCATAAGACAAAAGTGGAATTTTTAGGGTACATTGTATCAAATAAAGGATTTTTTATGGACCCTAAGAAGATTGAGACTATCCTTGATTGGCAACCGCCTTCGCGTGTTCGAGATGTACAATGTTTTCTGGGGTTTTCCAATTTCTATAGGATATTCATCAGAGATTACTCCAAGATTGTGACCCCTCTTACCAAGCTTACAGGGAACTCCAAATTCTCATGGATCGAAGAAGTAGGAAAAGCCTTTCAAACGTTGAAACTAGCATTCACCACTGCTCCAATCCTAGTTCATCTTGATTCAGTAAGCCCTTCTTCCTAGAGACAGATGCATCAGACTTTGCCCTAGAGGCCATTCTTTCCCAATATGGAGATGATGGACACCTATATCCAGTTGCATATCATTCAAGGAAATTCTTCCCCCCAGAAATTAATTATCAAATTCATGATAAAGAGCTTCTTGCCATAGTGGACACATTTGATTCCTGGCATCACCATCTAGGAGCAGCTCATAAAGTCACTGTGTATACAAATCACAAGAACCTAGAGTATTTTATGACCACCCGCATTCTCAATAGAAGACAATCTCGATGGAGTAATTTTCTATCCAGATTCGACTTTTTCATCACATACTGTCCAGGACGTCAACAATGTCAGCCTGATGCCCTGTCCAGAA
>CM035420.1:55100808-55110808 GCA_020310875.1 Ceratopteris richardii | reverse complement strand
TTCATTCAAGAACTTGACCAATCTGTAATTCCAAGCTCTTGGGGCTTGCTTCAACCCATATAAAGCTCTCTTGAGCTTACACACATAATCTGATCCAATTAATTCCATGAAGCCTTCTGGTTGCTCTATGTATACTTCATCTGCAATGTATCCATTTAAAAATGCATTTTTCACATCCAATTGTGATAATTTCCATCCCTTACAAGCAGCAATAGCAATCAATGTTCTAATTCTAGACATTTTAGCAACAGGACTAAAGGTTTCATCATAATCTACCCCATAAGTTTGGGCATAACCTTTGACCACAAGTCTAGCCTTGTATCTAGACACCTTACCATCTGCAAAACTCTTTGTTTTATATACCCACTTGCATCCAATAACCTTCTGATTCTTTGGTCTTGGTACTAATTCCCAAGTTTCATTTTCAAGTAGAGCATCATACTCTTCCTGCATTGCAATCTCCCAATTCTGTTTACCTTTGGCTTCTTCATAAGTGATTGGATCTTCTTCTGTCTTCACAATGTAAGCATAATCTTTTGTTGTTAGGAAAGATGTATCATAACTATACCTTATAGGTTCTTTCCTTTCTCTTGTAGATCTTCTGATTTCTGCACTTCTCGAAGTTTCAGCCTCATTTGATTCTGGATCAAATCTTGGACCTTCTTCTACATGATCCTGCAATCTACTTCTAGAATCAACATAATCAATACTTTCTTCATACACTTTTACTTTTGCCTTTCCTTTTCTTTGTATCTCTTCAACACCTGCAAAATCATTTGTTGATCCTGTATACCATGTATTTTGCTCATCAAATGTCACATCTTTAGTAACAAGAAATTGCTTTGTGGATGGACTCCACAACCTGTAACCCATCTGTCTATCATCATATCCAATAAACACATACTTCTTTGCTTTTGGTTCTAGCTTATGTCTTAATTGTGAAGGAACATATGTTGGTGTAAGACAATCAACAATTGAAGGTCTTTAAGTCCGCAGAGGCGTCAGCAAAAATTTCCTTAAAAAGGTCACCGGAACAGTACTGGAACAGTACCGGAAGGTCACAGGAAAGTCACCGGAATGTTACCGGAAAAGATCATTTTTACAGATTTCAGTTCATGAAGAGTTAAAGGATGGAAAGAGGAAGAAAAAGAACAAAGTTTGAAGCTTGGGAGAAGAACCGGGAAAATTGTACACATATGTACAGTAGTATAGTTCGCGTTATAAGCTTGTACAAAGTTATCTATAAATACCTGAAAAATGTAAAGGCGCAGTAGAAGAAAAAGTAGAGAAGCTAAGGGAAAGCTAGGTAGGCCAGGAAGGCTAGGAAGAAATGAGAGGCGTATAGGCATTCAGGCATATACGAAAGAGAAAGGAATAGAAAAGAAGAATGAGAAGTTAGATGTCATGTGACATATGTAAAGTTAGTTGAGTTTTTCCTCTCATCACTCAACTGTAACTTTCTGAGTAATCGAAGAAAAGTTGCGCCGAAATTTTTGTGTGTTCTTCGTCTGTGATAGATAATTTGTGAAATCCTATTGAGGATATCTAAGTCTATAGTTAATCAATCTATAGCTTAAGTTTCAGAGTTTAATTGTAAACAGAAACCGAGAATTGTCAGTAGGAACATTCTTATGTGTTGAGTGTTCAAAGTTTACTGAAACAGGCGCATTTTCGGTGATCAATGTTTTGATCATTTCTCAGTGCATACTTTAAAGTTTTGCATGAGTGAGGGCTTAATCTTTAAGGTAGACGATAAGCTACTCGTAACCAGAAGCATTTGCTTAAACGGGTTCTATTCAAGGAGAACCAAGTCTTAGAAGTTACAGGTGTGAAGTCAACTGTTCAGAGTGACAGTTTCAGACAAAAGTAACCTGTGAAGATAAATTTAAAGAAATCGTGCAGCGGAATGTTTGTGTTGTGAAAGTTTTGACTTACTCTTGGTGTAGAGGTGCTCTAATCACAAGAGTAGGTTATTCTGAAGGAGATTAACACTCTCCGTCAGTGGTATCAGAGTTTCTACAGTGGTATCAGAGCCAGATAAGAGCCATATCAGAGCCAGATCAGAGCAGGTGCAGTGCTATTAAAGCAGGAGACACCAAAATAAAAGAAAGGAGGTTCCCGTTTGCTGCGGTTACAAAGAATTCAACAACCGAAGGACTAAAAGGTGAAAGCTTGAAGGCGAAACCTGAAGAAGAGATCATACGGCATCAAGAAAGACAAACGGAGTCTAATTTGAAGAAAAGGTACATACATTACTCATAAAGGTTGAAGATTTAAATACACAGGAAGACACAAGATGGGAGATTCTCTACAGATAGAGAAACTGGATAGGGAAAACTATCCTGCGTGGTCAATGAGGATGGAAGCTCATCTTATGAGCAAAGATTTGATAGCTTATATCACAGGAGAAGAAGAAAAGCCACAGTTCAGAGATCCTAGTGTTCCGACTAGGGAAGAGTTAGCAGATCTGAAAAACTGGATGAAGAAAGATGCGCAAGCTAGGAGCATTATCTATATGGCAGTAAATGATTACTTGTTACCTCATATTCGAGGTCTTGAAAGTGCAACGGACATTTGGAATGCATTGGAGGAGCATTTCCAGAATACTACTAAGTCAAGGAAGGCATCCTTATGGGCAGAGTTTACAACCTTCAAGAAGAAGGCTTCTCAGTCCGTTTCAGACTATGTGACAAGAATGAAAGACATTGCAGATGCATTAGGAGCTGTTGACGAAGATATCGAAGAAGATAAATTGGTAAGGCAAATTCTTACAGGCTTAAGAGGTGATGACAAATGGAAGCCGTTTATTTTGTCTACGGAGTTATCGCTTGATCATTTCTCTCCAGATTTAAATCAATTGTTAGGTCATATGCTAACATTTGAGAATGATGTTAAAGGAGATAGTAACAAGAGTGCAGGTCATGCAATGTACTCGAAAGATAAAAAGAAGAATAGCAAAGGAAAGCAACAAGCGAATGAAGATGAAGGAACAACTAGCCAAGCCAACTTCCTAAGAGGAAGAGGAAGTGGCAAAGGTAGAGGAAAAGGCAGAAACAACAAAGATGGAGGCAAAGCCTGCTGGATTTGTGGTAAGACAAATCACTTAGCTAATGATTGTTGGCACAATACGCAAAGTAATAATGGATATAGTCAAAGCTACAATGCAAGAGGAAGAGGTGGCAGAAATCAAAGAGGAAATTTCAGAGGAAGAGGTGGTAGGAGTTACTTTGGAAGAAATGCAGGAAGAGGATTCCAAAGTCAACAATATAACAATACCTACTACAACTACGCTTCAGAACAGAAGGAAGATTCAACAATGATACTGAATGCTACTTGTGAAAGTCAGAATGAAGATCAAAGAGTCTTCTACATTGACTCAGGGTGTAGTAATCACCTGAGTGGAAACATATCATTGATGACTGATTTGGAGAATAAAGTTTCTAATCATGTTGTTCAAACAGGTGACAACACAAAGCATAAAGTGCAGTCGATTGGATCAGTGAAAGCCAAAGACGGCAGTACCTTATTGGGTAAGGTTCTGTATGTTCCTACAATTCCTAAAAATTTGATAAGTGTAGGACAAATTGTTGAAAAAGGATATGAAGTAAGATTCACTAATGAAGGAGTATACGTGGAAGATCCCAGTCAGGGATGTAAACAGATTGTTTCAGGAAAAAAAGAAGGAAGACTGTTTACACTGAAGATTCAAGGTAACATTGGTCAAGCCATGTTTACATATGAAGGACAGAAAATTTCTGAGTTAGATCTTTGGCACAAGAGACTTGGACATTTCAATGAAAGAGGTATAAAAGATATGGTCAACAATGGTTCGGTGCTTGGATTGCCTAATGTTGCAAGACAACATATGACATACAAATGTGAGGCATGTCAGTTTGGTAAGGCTCATAAGAATTCTTATACCAAGCAAGGTTTTATGCACTCAGAGAAGCTTGAGTTGGTACACACAGACGTGTGGGGACCATCAAAGGATTTCAGTATAAATGGATCAAGGTATTATGTGATTTATGTTGATGATGCTACCAGATGGATCACTATATATGTGATCAAAGATAAGTCAGAAGTATTCAATACATTCAGACATTATCATGCGTATGCAGAAAGAACTACAGGTCATAGACTGAAGAGACTAAGATCAGATGGAGGGGGAGAGTATTTTTCCAATGAGTTCAGTGACTACTTATGGAATGCAGGTATAAAAAGGGAAATTACTTGCAGATATTCTCCTCAACAAAATGGAGTAGCAGAAAGGAAGAATAGGACTCTTGTTGAGTTTGCAAGGTTCATGATGAATGAGAAAAATTGCCCTAATTATTTGTGGGCTGAAGCTGTAAACACAGCTACTTATTTGGTCAACAGGTTACCATGTAAAGCCCTGCAAGGTATGACACCATATGAAGCTTGGTGGGGTAAAAGACCTACCCTGGATCATTGCAGAGTATTTGGATGTGTGGCATATGCATATGTGCCATCACAATTAAGACACAAATTGGAACCTAAAGCTGAAAAATATGTTTTCATTGGTTATGATGATAGACAGATGGGATACAGGTTGTGGAATCCATCCACAAAACATTTCCTGGTATCAAAAGATGTTACGTTTGATGAGCAAAGTTCTTGGTATACAGGAACAGTTAATAACAATACAGTTGATGAAGAAGAAGTGCGTCAGAAGAAAGGTAAATCAAAGGTTCAAATAATTGATGAAGAAGAAAATTATGAAGTGCAGGAAGAAGTTGAAGAAAGGCCAAGATTTGATCCTGAGTGTGAAGAACCAGAATCCTCAAGGACCGGAGAACTCAGAAGGTCATCAAGAAATAGATGGCAACCTACAAGGTACAGTTATGATACTTCATTTTTGGCTACGAAAGATTATGCTTACATGATGAAAGCAGATGAAGACCCTTCTACATATGAAGAGGCAAAAGGTAAGGAAAAATGGGAAAAAGCTATGCAGGAAGAACATGATGCATTGATGGAAAATCAAACATGGGATTTGGTTCCAAAACCAAATAACCAGAAGATTATTGGATGCAAGTGGGTCTACAAGACCAAAAGATTTGCAGATGGAAGTGTGTCTAGATATAAAGCTAGACTTGTTGTCAAAGGGTTTGCTCAGACTTATGGAGTTGATTATGATGAGACTTATAGTCCAGTAGCAAAGATGACAACTATCAGAACGCTCATAGCTGTTGCTGCGAGCAAAGGTTGGAAGTTATGTCAGTTAGATGTGAAAAATGCTTTTCTGAATGGTTATATCTCAGATGATGTGTTCATGGAGCAACCTCAAGGGTTCAGAGATAAAAGGTATCCAGAACATGTGTGCAAGCTCAAGAGAGCTTTGTATGGCTTGAAGCAAGCGCCAAGAGCGTGGAATTTTAGACTTGTAAAGTTCTTGAAAAAACTTGGTTTTCAGGTGTCTGAAGCAGATAGTAGTCTGCTTATAAAAGCAAGTGATAATGGTTTCATATACATGTGCATATATGTTGATGATATAATTCTTACAGGAACAGATGAGTCAGGTATACAAAGACTCAAGAAGCAAATGGAAAAGGAGTTCAAGATAAGTGACTTGGGAAACTTGTCTTACTTCTTGGGTATGGAGATCACATATACTCAGCATGGAGTATTCGTGACCCAAGAAAGATATTTGAAGAACTTGTTAATCAAGTTTAAAATGAATGATTGCCGGATAGCACCTACTCCAATGGAGGTGAATCACAAACTGAGTAAGTTTGGAGGTGAAGAATTCAAGGATGTGAGACAATATCAGAGTTTGGTTGGTAGCCTTATCTATGCTACTTTAACCAGACCTGATTTATCATATGCAGTAGGAGTATTGTCTCAATTCATGCACTGTCCAAGGAAAGAACACTGGATCGCAGGACAAAGGGTGTTGAGGTACATAAAGGGTACACTCAAAGAAGGTTTGTATTATGGTTTTACATCAGATACAAACATCAAAATATACAGTGATGCAGATTGGGCAGGTAATCCAGATGACAGAAGGTCAACCTATGGATACATGTGTTATGTGGGAGATAAGCTAATCTCATGGTGTTCTAAGAAGCAACATACAGTTGCTTTGTCGTCTACCGAAGCCGAGTACAAAGGCATGGTTGAAGCCGCAAAAGAAGTGATTTGGCTAAAGACTTTAATGAAGAGTTTTGACACTATACAGAGGACTCCAATCATATTTGGAGATAATATGAGTTCGTTATATTTAGCTGCTAATCCTGTTTTTCATGCCAGGACTAAACACATTGAGATTCAGTATCACTTTCTAAGAGAGAAGGTGATGGATAAAGAGATTGAAGTAATTCATACTTCAACGAAAGATCAGATAGCTGATATGCTTACAAAAAGTTTGGATGGACCAAAGTTACAAAGATTTAAAGATATGGCAGGAATAAAGAAGTCAGAGAAAACCTCAATTGATGATTGAGGGGGAGCTGTTGGTGTAAGACAATCAACAATTGAAGGTCTTTAAGTCCGCAGAGGCGTCAGCAAAAATTTCCTTAAAAAGGTCACCGGAACAGTACTGGAACAGTACCGGAAGGTCACAGGAAAGTCACCGGAATGTTACCGGAAAAGATCATTTTTACAGATTTCAGTTCATGAAGAGTTAAAGGATGGAAAGAGGAAGAAAAAGAACAAAGTTTGAAGCTTGGGAGAAGAACCGGGAAAATTGTACACATATGTACAGTAGTATAGTTCGCGTTATAAGCTTGTACAAAGTTATCTATAAATACCTGAAAAATGTAAAGGCGCAGTAGAAGAAAAAGTAGAGAAGCTAAGGGAAAGCTAGGTAGGCCAGGAAGGCTAGGAAGAAATGAGAGGCGTATAGGCATTCAGGCATATACGAAAGAGAAAGGAATAGAAAAGAAGAATGAGAAGTTAGATGTCATGTGACATATGTAAAGTTAGTTGAGTTTTTCCTCTCATCACTCAACTGTAACTTTCTGAGTAATCGAAGAAAAGTTGCGCCGAAATTTCTGTGTGTTCTTCGTCTGTGATAGATAATTTGTGAAATCCTATTGAGGATATCTAAGTCTATAGTTAATCAATCTATAGCTTAAGTTTCAGAGTTTAATTGTAAACAGAAACCGAGAATTGTCAGTAGGAACATTCTTATGTGTTGAGTGTTCAAAGTTTACTGAAACAGGCGCATTTTCGGTGATCAATGTTTTGATCATTTCTCAGTGCATACTTTAAAGTTTTGCATGAGTGAGGGCTTAATCTTTAAGTTAGACGATAAGCTACTCGTAACCAGAAGCATTTGCTTAAACGGGTTCTATTCAAGGAGAACCAAGTCTTAGAAGTTACAGGTGTGAAGTCAACTGTTCAGAGTGACAGTTTCAGACAAAAGTAACCTGTGAAGATAAATTTAAAGAAATCGTGCAGCGGAATGTTTGTGTTGTGAAAGTTTTGACTTACTCTTGGTGTAGAGGTGCTCTAATCACAAGAGTAGGTTATTCTGAAGGAGATTAACACTCTCCGTCAGTGGTATCAGAGTTTCTACAACATAAGCATATGCAATACATCCAAATACCTTACAATGATCAAGGGTAGGTTTCTTACCCCACCATGCTTCATAAGGGGTTCCTCCATCCAAAGCTTTGCAAGGCAACCTATTCACAAGGTATGTTGCAGTGTTAATAGCTTCTGCCCATAAGTAATTTGGACAATTCTTTTCCTTCATCATGGCTCTTGCAAATTCTACAAGAGTCCTATTTCTCCTTTCTGCTACTCCATTCTGTTGAGGGGAATACCTGCAAGTTACTTCTCTTTTGATACCTGCATTCCACAAATAATCATCAAACTCTTTAGAGAAATACTCTCCCCCTCCATCTGATCTTAACCTCTTGAGCTTTTGCCCTGTGATCCTTTATGCATAAGCATGAAAATGTTTGAATGTCTTGAAAACTTCTGATTTATCCTTGATTACATATAAAGTAATCCACCTGGTTGCATCATCAACAAACAACACATAATATCTGGATCCATTTATGCTATAGTCCCTTGAGGGACCCCATACATCTGTATGAACCAATTCAAGCATATTTGAATGCTTGTACCCTGACTTGTTGTAAGAACCTTTATGTGCTTTACCTAATTGACAAGCTTCACACTTGTACACCATATGTTGCCCTTCAATATTTGGCAATCCAAGCACCACCTGATTCTTTGACATTACCTTTATAGCTCTCTCATTGAAATGACCTAGCCTTTTATGCCATAGGTCTAATTCAGAAACCTTTTGACCTCCATAAGTAAATAATGCATGTCCCACATTACCTTGGACTTTGAGAGTGAACAATCTTCCTTCCTTTTTACCTGTAATTATGTTTCTATATCCCTGATTTGGATCTTGTACATAAACACCATCATTTGTGAATCTTACCTCATATCCTTTCTCCACAATTTGCCCTACACTTATCAAATTTTTAGGAATAGTAGGAACATAAAGTACCTTGCTCAGAAGTGTACTTCCACTCTTTGTCTTTACTGATCCAATGCTCTCCACTTTATGTTTGGTATTGTCACCTGTTTGAACTGTATGTCCATTCACCCTTGCTTCCATATCAGTCATCAAGGATAGATTCCCACTCAGATGGTTGCTACACCCTGAGTCAATATAAAACACTCTTTGATCTTCTCCCATTGATTCATGAGTTGCATTCAAGATAAGAGTCATATCATCATTCTGATCTGATGCATAATTGTAATAATTGTTGTTGTAGGACTGAGATTGGAAGTTTCTTCCACCTCCTCTACCATATGATGTCCTACCACCTCTTCCTCTGAAATTGCCTCTTTGGTTTCTGCCTCCTCTACCTCTTTAATTATAATTCTGATTATTACTTCCACCATTTTGATTGTTATACCAACAATCATTTGCCAAATGATTTGTTCTGCCACAAATCCAACAAGCTTTAGCATTATCTTTGTTCTTACTCCTCTTCCTTTACCTCTGAAATTCATCTTTCCCTTTGTGAAGTTAGCTTGATTTGAATTCCCTTCATCATCATTCGATTGCTTTCCCTTGCCATTCTTTTTCTTGTCCTTGGAGTACATAGCTTGGCTTGTACTTCTATCATTGTCTCCTTTAAGGTCCTGCTCAAAGGTTAGCATGTGTCCTAGCAATTGATTAAGATCAGGAGTAAAGTGATCAAGTGACAATTCTATGGACAATATGAAAGGCTTCCACTTCTCATCTCCTCTCAGACATGTAAGTATTTGTCTTACCAGCTTTTCCTCTTCAATGTCTTCATCCACTGCTCCCAAGCTATCTGCAATATCCTTCATTCTTGCCACATAATCAGAAATTGATTGTGAGCTCTTCTTCTTGAAGGTTGTGAACTCAGCCCATAGTGAGGACTTCCTTGACTTGGTTGTATTCTGAAAATGCTCTTCCAAAGCATTCCAAACATCTGTTGCACTTTCCAAACCTCTAATGTGAGGTAGAAGATAATCATTTACAGACATGTAAATGATACTCCTTGCTTGAGCATCCTTTCTCATCCAAGCCTTCAAGTTTGCAAGCTCTTCCCTAGTTGGAATACTAGGATCTGCACATTCAGGTTTTTCTTCATCTCCTGTAATAAATGCCATCAAATCTTTACTCATGAGGTGTGCCTCCATCCTCATGGACCAAGCTGGATAGTTCTCTCTATCTAGCTTATCAATCTGCAAGCTTTCTCCCATCCTTGACCTTCTGTATCTGCAATTACTATGGTTTATGAGGATAAAGTGTACCTTCGATATAAGCTTTGTCCTTCTTGATTCTTTTCTAACTCGTGCTTTGAACTTCTGCAGGTTATCTTCAATAATTTGTCCTTGTCCTCCTTTGATTTGGAAGATCTCCAGTATCTGCACCAGTCGGAACTTCAATTGTCTTTTCTTCTCTTGTATTGCACCTTCAGCTCTGATACCACTGTTGGAGACCTCTTAATCTCCAAAGGTTTGATTTATACTGACT
>CM035420.1:55085808-55095808 GCA_020310875.1 Ceratopteris richardii | reverse complement strand
TTTGTCCTGCAATCCAATGTTCCTTTCTAGGACAATGCATGAATTGTGAAAGCACACCAACTGCATATGACAAATCAGGCCTTGTTAATGTAGCATAAATCAAGCTACCAACCAAACTTTGATAGAGTTTCATATCTCTGAACTCTTCTCCTCCAAATCTAGACAATTTATGGTTCACTTCCAAAGGTGTAGGTGCAACCCTGCAATCTTCCATTTTAAATTTGGTTAGCAAGTTTTTAAGATACCTTTCTTGGGTCACATATACTCCATGTTGAGTATAAGAAATCTCCATTCCCAAGAAGAATGATAAATTCCCCAAATCACTGATTTTGAACTCTTTCTCCATCTGCTTCTTGATCATTTGTATTCCTTTATCATCTGTTCCTGTAAGTATTATGTCATCAACACAAATACAAACATAAATGAATCCATCTTCACTTGCTTTGACTAGCAAGCTACTATCTGCCTTTGATGCTTGAAATCCAAGATCATTCAAGAACTTTACAAGCCTATAATTCCATGCCCTTGGGGCCTGCTTTAATCCATACAAAGCTCTCTTGAGCTTACACACATAATTTGGATTCACTTGATCTTTGAATCCATCTGGTTGCTCCATGTAAACTTCATCTGAAATGTAACCATTCAAAAAAGCATTTTTAACATCTAATTGAGATAACTTCCAACCTTTGCAAGCAGTAATTGCTATGAGGGTTCTGATTGTTGTCATCTTTGCCACAGGACTATAAGTCTCATCATAGTCCACTCCATATGTCTGTGCATACCCTTTCACAACAAGTCTAGCTTTGTACCTAGACACACTTCCATCTGCAAATCTTTTTGTTTTGTAAACCCACTTACATCCAATAATTTTCTGGCTATTAGGTTTAGGAACCAGATCCCAAGTCTGATCCTCTATCAATGCATCATACTCCTCTTGCATAGCTTCTTCCCAATTTCTCTTGCCTTTGGCTTCATCATATGTAGATGGATCTTCATTTGCTTTTATCAAATAAGCATAATCTTTAGTAGTCAAGAATGAGGTGTCATAGCTATACCTTGTAGGTTGCCATTTGTGCCTAGATGACCTCCTAACTTCTGCACTTCTTGAAGTCTCTGGTTCATCACATTCTGGATCAAACCTTGGCCTCTCTTCAACTTCAACCTTTACTTCATTATTCTCATTTTCATCAAGTAATTGAATCTTTGCTTTACCTTTCCTTTGATCCACTACTTCTTCAACATCTGCATGTACATTATATTTACCTGCATACCAAGTACCTTGCTCATCAAATGTAACATCCTTGGATACAAGGAATTTCTTTGTGGATGGACTCCACAACCTGTATCCCATTTGTTTATCATCATAACCAATGAATACATACTTTTCTGCCTTAGGCTCCAACTTATGCCTCAATTGAGATGGCACATATGCATATGCCAAGCATCCAAATATTCTGCAATGATCCAAGGTAGGTCTCTTACCCCATCAAGCTTCATATGGTGTCATACCTTGCAAAGCTTTACAAGGCAATCTATTGACCAAATATGTAGCTGTATTTATAGCCTCTGCCCACAAATAATTTGGGCAATTCTTCTCTTTCATCATGGACCTTGCAAACTCAACAAGAGTCCTATTTCTTCTTTCTGCTACCCCATTTTGTTGAGGAGAGTACCTGCAAGTAACTTCTCTCTTTATACCTGCATTCCACAAGTAATCGTTGAATTCATTTGAAAAATACTCTCCCCCTCCATCTGACCTTAGTCTCTTCAATTTTTGACCTGTAATCCTTTCTGCATATGCATGATAATGTTTAAATGTATTAAACACTTCTGATTTTTCTTTAATCACATAAATTGTGATCCATCTGGTAGCATCATCAACATATATGACATAATATCTTGAACCATTTATACTAAAGTCTTTTGAAGGACCCTACACATCTGTATGCACCAATTCAAGTCTTTCTGAATACATAAACCCATGCTTGGAATAAGATTGCTTATGAGCCTTACCTAATTGACATGCCTCACATCTGTATGTCATATGTTGACCTGCAATGTTAGGCAACCCAAGCACTGAATCATTATTAATCATGTCTTTGATACCTCTTTCATTGAAGTGTCCAAGTCTTTTATGCCAAAGATCCAATTCAGACACCTTTTGCTCTCCATATGTGAACATAGCATGTCCGACATTTCCTTGTACCTTCAATGTGAAGAGCCTTCCTTCTTTCTTTCCTGTAACAACCTGTTTATACCCTTGACTAGGGTCTTCAACATAGACTCCATCATTGGTGAATCTTACCTCATATCCTTTCTCCACAATTTGACCTACACTGATCAAATTCTTTGGAATTGTGGGAACATAAAGAACCTTACTCAGAAGAGTGCTCCCATCTATAGCTTTGACTGAACCAATTGACTTTACCTTATGCTTTGTATTATCACCTGTCTGAACTGTATGATTAATTGCATTATGATCTAAATCAGTCACCAAAGCAATATTTCCACTTAAATAATTACTACATCCTGAATCAATATAGAACACTCTCATGTCCTCATGTGAGGTCTCATATGTTGCATTCATAATGAGAGTCGAGTCCTCCTTCTGATTTGATGCATAGTTGTAGTAGGTGTTATTATAGGATTGATTTTGGAAGCTTCTTCCTCCACCTCTTCCAAAAGAATTCCTACCACCTCTACCTCTGAAATTTCCTCTCTGAAATCTACCACCTCTTGCTCTTTGATTAAAGTTCTTATAATTACTATTATTCTGATTATTGTGCCAACAATCATGAGATAGATGATTGGTCTTACCACATATCCAACAAGCTCTTGCATTATCTTTGTTGTTTCTGCCTCTTCCTCTTCTTCTGCCATTTCCTTTTCCTCTTATGGAATTTGCTTGGTTTGAAGTACCTTCTTCTTCACCTGATTGTTGCTTCCCTTTGTTAGCTTTCTTCTTGTCTTTAGAGTACATTGCATGACCTGCACTCTTATCAACATCTCCTTTGATATCATTCTCAAAAGTTAGCATATGACCTCTATCTATCTATCTATCTATCTATCTATCTATCTATCTATCTATCTATCTATCTATCTATCTATCTATCTATCTATCTATGTATCTATCTATCTATCTATCTATCTATCTATCTATCTATCTATCTATCTATCTATCTATCTATCTATCTATCTATCTATCTATCTAACTATCTATCTATCTATCTATCTATCTATCTATCTATCTATCTATCTATCTATCTATCTATCTATCTATCTATCTATCTATCTATCTATCTATCTATCTATCTATCTATCTATCTATCTATCTATCTATCTATCTATCTATCTATCTATCTATCTATCTATGTATCTATCTATGTATCTATCTATCTATTTATCTATCTATCTATCTATCTATCTATCTATCTATCTATCTATCTATCTATCTATCTATCTATCTATCTATCTATCTATCTATGTATTAATCTATGTATCTATGTATCTATCTATCTATCTATCTATCTATCTATCTATCTATCTATCTATCTATCTATCTATCTATCTATCTATCTATCTATCTATCTATCTATCTATCTATCTGTCTATCTATTTGTCTATCTATCTATCTATCTATCTATCTATCTATCTATCTATCTATCTATCTATCTATCTATCTATCTATCTATCTATCTATCTATCTATCTATCTATATATCTATCTATCTATCTATCTATCTATCTATCTATCTATCTATCTATCTATCTATCTATCTATCTATCTATCTATCTATCTATCTATCTATCTATCTATCTATCTATCTATCTATCTATCTATCTATCTATCTATCTATCTATCTATCTATCTATCTATCTATCTATCTATCTATCTATCTATCTATCTATCTATCTATCTAACTCTACGTATGTATGTATGTATGTATGTATGTATGTATGTATGTATGTATGTATGTATGTATGTATGTATGTATGTATGTATGTATGTATGTATGTATCTATCTATCTATCTATCTATCTATCTATCTATCTATCTATCTCTCTCTCTATTTATGTATCTTTATATCTATCTATCTATCTATCTATCTATCTATCTATCTATCTATCTATCTATCTATCTACCTACCTATTTATCTATCTATCTGTTGGAGACCTTTTAATCTCCAAAGGTTTGATCTATACTGACTTAAGAACACTTCTATGTCAGTTATAAACCAAACTTTACACAAACAATGTTCTTCTTTTCCAAAACTTCAATCAACACTTCTCTGAGTGAAGAAGTGTCTACTTGAGAAAGTCTGCTTCAGGAATCAACTTCATTACCTGCATAAAACTTCAAATTTCTTCAAGTAAATGATGCACAAGTATTCGCAATACCTTCGCAATCATGTCTATCATTAGTTCTCAAAACTAATCACCAAAAGTTTAATTTGATCATTAAGATCAAAGATATGTCAGAAAATGTCTCTCAGAAGTTGCGCCTTCGACATAGTCAACTTCTTAAGTTGATTTCTCCCAATCTCAAACCCGTTTTGCTAAATGCTTTTAGCCATAGCTTCCTTATCTTCTAACTTAAATTTTAAGTGCTCACTCATCAAAAACTTTACAGTATACACTCAGATCTGATCAAAATACTGAGACGAAAAAGTGCGCTACTCACAGACTTCAGTTTCCAAAGTTCACATATGAATGTTCCTATTGATCATTCTCACAGTAGGAGAGGAATTAGATTCTGAAACTCTAGACATAGCTTTATTAGCTTCTCAATTAGATGTGTACAAAAGGATTTCTGATCCACGTGATCAGACAGAGAGCACTCAGAGAAAAACCCGTCGCTCCTTTCTGGGAAAAAACTCTCTACACATCTTCCTAAAATTTGTCATCTACAAATGACTCTCTTACATATTTCTTGTCATCATTAACTTATATATACATGACTTTAGACTCATCCCGTGTCTATGACATTGCTCTTTACCATCCTAAAAGTTTTACTATACTCAATTTACAAGATTCTTCACTTATATGTACATATGTGTACAAGACATCACCCTGAAATCTTCTTCACTTTCACAAGTGTTTTCCTTCACTTCATTCTGACCATAAACCTTCTTCAAGGTCTCTATAATCACCAATTTGTGATTGGCTTGTTCCAACAGCTCCCCCTCAATCACTAATTGTGATTATTCCATTCTTCTTCACTCCTGCCATCTCCTTGAATCTCTGTAGCTTAGGTCCATCCAAGCTCTTTGTCATCATATCTGCCACTTGTTCTTTTGTTGGAGTGTACATCACTTCAATCTCTTTATCTAGTACCTTTTCCGTCAAGAAATGATACTGAATCTCTATATGCTTAGTCCTGGCATGAAAAACAAGTTTAGCTGCCAAATACAAAGAACTCATATTGTCTCCAAAAATAATTGGAGTACTATGATCAGTCTCAAAACTTTTCATCAAGGTCTTCAACCATATCACTTCTTTTGCAGCTTCTACCATTCCCTTATACTCAGCTTCTGTGGATGATAAAGCAACTGTATGTTGCTTCCTTGAACACTAAGAAACTAGTTTATCTCCAACATAACAGAGATACCCATGAGTAGACCTTCTATCATCTGAGTCACCTGCCCAATCTGCATCACTAAACACTTTGATTCTTGTATCAGAAGTGAAACCATAATACAAACCTTCACTTAGGGTTCCTTTGATATATCTGAGTACCCTTTGAGCTGCAATCCAATGAGTCTTCTTTGGACAATGCATAAATTGTGACAACACACCTACTGCATATGATAAATCTGGCCTTGTCAAGGTAGCATAGATTAAACTACCTACCAAACTCTGATATTTCTTCATATCATTGAATTCTTCACCTCCATACCTGCTTAATTTATGATTTACCTCCAATGGTGTAGTTGAGGTCTTGCAATCTTCCATGTTAAACTTGACTAGAAGATTCTTCAAATATCTCTCTTGTGAAACATATACTCCATGTTGAGTATACACAATCTGCATGCCTAGGAAATAAGATAAGTTTCCCAAATCACTTATCTTAAACTCCTTCTCTATTTGCTTTTTGAGTTCATTGATTCCTTGAGCATGTGTTCCTGTAACAATAATATCATCAACATAAATGCACATATAAATGTATCTATTTTCACTTGCCTTCACTAGCAAGCTACTATCTGCCTTTGATGCTTGAAATCCACATTCATTCAAGAACTTGACCAATCTGTAATTCCAAGCTCTTGGGGCTTGCTTCAACCCATATAAGGCTCTCTTGAGCTTACACACATAATCTGATCCAATTGATTCCATGAAGCCTTCTGGTTGCTCCATGTATACTTCATCTGCAATGTATCCATTTAAAAATGCATTTTTCACATCCAATTGTGATAATTTCCATCCCTTACAAGCAGCAATAGCAATCAATGTCCTAATTGTAGACATCTTAGCAACAGGACTAAAGGTTTCATCATAATCTACCCCATAAGTTTGGGCAAAACCTTTGACCACAAGTCTAGCCTTGTATCTAGACACCTTACCATCTGCAAACCTCTTTGTTTTATATGCCCACTTACATCCAATGACTTTCTGATTCTTTGGTCTTGGTACTAATTCCCAAGTTTCATTTTCAAGTAGAGCATCATACTCTTCCTGCATTGCCTTCTCCCAATTCTGTTTACCTTTGGCTTCTTCATAAGTGGTTGGATCTTCTTCTGTCTTCACAATGTAAGCATAATCTTTTGTTGTTAGGAAAGATGTATCATAACTATACCTTATAGGTTCTTTCCTTTCCCTTGTAGATCTTCTGATTTCTGCACTTCTTGAAGTTTTAGCCTCATTTGACTCTGGATCAAATCTTGGCCCTTCTTCTACATGATCCTGCAATCTACTTCTAGAGTCAACTTCATCAACAACTTCTTCACACACTTTTACTTTTGCCTTTCCTTTCCTTTGTATTTCTTCAACACCTGTATAATCATTTGGTGATCCTGTATACCATGTATTTTGCTCATCAAATGTCACATCTTTGGTAACAAGAAATTGCTTTGTGGATGGACTCCACAACCTGTAACTCATCTGTCTATCATCATATCCAATAAACACATACTTCTCTGCTTTTGGTTCTAGCTTATGTCTTAATTGTGAAGGAACATAAGCATATGCAATACATCCAAATACCTTACAATGATCAAGGGTAGGTTTCTTACCCCACCATGCTTCATAAGGGGTTCCTCCATCCAAAGCTTTACAAGGCAACCTGTTCACAAGGTATGTTGCAGTGTTAATGGCTTCTGCCCATAAGTAATTTGGACAATTCTTTTCCTTCATCATAGCTCTTGCAAATTCTACAAGAGTCCTATTCCTCCTTTCTGCTACTCCATTCTGTTGAGGGGAGTACCTGCAAGTTACTTCTCTTTTTATACCTGCATTCCACAAATAATCATCAAACTCTTTAGAGAAATACTCTCCCCATCCATCTGACGTTAACGTCTTAAGCTTTTGCCCTGTGATCCTTTCTGCATAGGCATGAAAATGTTTGAATGTCTTGAAAACTTCTGATTTATCCTTGATTACATACAAAGTAATCCACCTGGTTGCATCATCAACAAACAACACATAATATCTGGATCCATTTATGCTATAGTCCCTTGAGGGACCCCATACATCTGTATGAACCAATTCAAGCATATTTGAATGCTTGTACCCTGATTTGTTGTAAGAACCTTTATGTGCTTTACCTAATTGACAAGCTTCACACTTGTACACCATATGTTGCCCTTCAATATTTGGCAATCCAAGCACCACCTGATTCTTTGACATTTCCTTTATAGCTCTCTCATTGAAATGACCTAGCCTTTTATGCCATAGGTCTAATTCAGATACCTTTTGACTTCTATAAGTAAATAATGCATGTCCCACATTACCTTGGACTTTGAGAGTGAACAATCTTCCTTCCTTTTTACCTGCAATTATGTTTCTATATCCCTGATTTGGATCTTGCACATAAACACCATCATTTGTGAATCTTACCTCATATCCTTTCTCCACAATTTGCCCTACACTTATCAAATTTTTAGGAATAGTAGGAACATAAAGTACCTTGCTCAGAAGTGTACTTCCACTCTTTGTCTTTACTGATCCAATGCTCTCCACTTTATGTTTGGTATTGTCACCTGTTTGAACTGTATGTCCATTCACCCTTGCTTCCATATCAGTCATCAAGGATAGATTCCCACTCAGATGGTTGCTACACCCTGAGTCAATATAAAACACTCTTTGATCTTCTCCCATTGATTCATGAGTTGCATTCAAGATAAGAGTCATGTCATCCTTCTGATCTGATGCATAATTATAATAATTGTTGTTGTAGGACTGAGATTGGAAGTTTCTTCCACCTCCTCTACCATATGATGTCCTACCACCTCTTCCTCTGAAGTTACCTCTTTGGTTTCTGCCTCCTCTACCTCTTTGATTATAATTCTGATTATTGTTTCCACCATTTTGATTGTTATACCAACAATCATTTGTCAAATGATTAGTTCTGCTACAAATCCAACAAGCTTTAGCATTATCTTTGTTCTTACCTCCTCTTCCTTTACCTCTGAAATTCATCTTCCCTTTTGTGAAGTTAGCTTGATTTGAATTCCCTTCATCATCATTCGATTGCTTTCCCTTGCCATTCTTTTTCTTGTCCTTGGAGTACATAGCTTGACTTGTACTTCTATCATTGTCTCCTTTAAGATCCTGCTCAAAGGTTAGCATGTGTCCTAGCAATTGATTAAGATCAGGAGTAAAGTGATCAAGTGACAACTCTATGGACAATATGAAAGGCTTCCACTTCTCATCTCCTCTCAAACCTGTAAGTATTTGTCTTACCAACTTTTCCTCTTCAATGTCTTCATCCACTGCTCCCAAGCTATCTGCAATATCCTTCATCCTTGCCACATAATCAGAAATTGATTGTGAGCTCTTCTTCTTGAAGGTTGTGAACTCAGCCCATAGTGAGGACTTCCTTGACTTAGTTGTATTTTGGAAATGCTCTTCCAAGGCATTCCAAACATCTGTAGCACTTTCCAAACCTCTGATGTGAGGTAGAAGATAATCATTTACAGCCATGTAAATGATACTCCTTGCTTGAGCATCCTTTCTCATCCAAGCCTTTAAATTTGCAAGCTCTTCCCTAGTTGGAATACTAGGATCTACAAATTCAGGTTTTTCTTCATCTCCTGTAATAAAGGCCATCAAATCTTTACTCATGAGGTGTGCCTCCATCCTCATGGACCATGTTGGATAGTTCTCCCTATCTAGCTTATCAATCTGCAAGCTTTCTCCCATCCTTGACCTTCTGTATCTGCAATTACTATGGTTTATGAGGATAAAGTGTACCTTTAATGTGAGCCTTGTCCTTCTTGATTCTTTTCGAACTCGTGCTTTGAACTTCTGCAGGTTATCTTCAATAATTTGTCCTTGTCCTCCTTTGATTTGGAAGATCTCCAATATCTGCACCACTCGGAACTTCAATTGTCTTTTCTTCTCTTGTATTTCACCTTCAGCTCTGATACCACTGTTGGAGACCTTTTAATCTCCAAAGGTTTGATCTATACTGACTTAAGAACACTTCTATGTCAGTTATAAACCAAACTTTACACAAACAATGTTCTTCTTTACCAAAACTTCAATCAACACTTCTCTGAGTGAAGAAGTGTCTACTTCAGAAAGTCTGCTTCAGGAATCAACTTCATTACCTGCATAAAACTTCAAATTTCTTTAAGTAAATGATGCACAAGTATTCGCAATACCTTTGCGCAATCATGTCTATCATTAGTTCTTCAAAACTAATCACCAAAAGTTTAATTTGATCATTAAGATCAAAGATA
The DNA here is from genome assembly GCA_020310875.1 of Ceratopteris richardii. NCBI lineage: Eukaryota > Viridiplantae > Streptophyta > Polypodiopsida > Polypodiales > Pteridaceae > Ceratopteris > Ceratopteris richardii. Next base: position 55,085,910 of record CM035420.1, on the reverse strand, counting down.
TGTCAGAAAATGTCTCTCAGAAGTTGCGCCTTCGACATAGTCAACTTCTTAAGTTGATTTCTCCCAATCTGAAACCCGTTTTGCTAAATGCTTTTAGCCATA
>CM035420.1:55073308-55080808 GCA_020310875.1 Ceratopteris richardii | reverse complement strand
TTTATGAGAAATAAATGTACCTTGGCTTCGAATATTACTCCTTCTGATCCTTTTGACAATTTCAAAGTGTCTTCCTTCAAGCTTTCTTCACTCTTTGTCCTTTTGATACTTCAAAATGTAAAGTTTGTATGTCTGCAACAGTCTGTTGGAACAAGCCAATCACAAATTGATGATTATACAGATCTTGAAGAAAGCTTATGGTTGGAATAAAGCAAAGAAAGATACTTGTGAAAGTGAAGAAGATTTCAGGATGATGTCTTGTACACATATGTACATATAAGTGAAGAATCTTGTAAACTGAGTATAGCTAAACTCTTAGGATGATTAGTAGCAATGTCATAGACACGGGATGAGTCTAAAGTCATGTATATATAAGTTAATGATGACAAGAATTATGTAAGAGAGTCATTTGTAGATGACAAACTTCAGAAAGATGTGTAGAGAGTTTTTTCCCAGAAAATAGCAACGGGTTTTTCTCTGAGTGCTCTCTGTCTGATCATGTGGATCAGAAATCCTTTTGTATACATCTAATTGAGAAGCTAATGAAGCTATGTCTAGAGTTTCAGAATCTAATTCCTCTCCTACTGTGAGAATGTTCAATAGGAACATTCATATGTGAACTTTGGAAACTGAAGTCTGAGAGTAGCGCACTTTTCCGTCTCAGTATTTTGATCAGATCTGAGTGTATACTATAAAGTTTTTGATGAGTGAGCACTTAAAATTTAAGTTAGAAGATAAGGAAGCTATGGCTAAAAGCATTTAGCAAAATGGGTTTCAGATTGGGAGAAATCAACTTAAGAAGTTGACTATGTCGAAGGCGCAACTTCTGAGAGACAGTTTTTTACATATCATTGATCTTAATGATCAAATTAAACTTTTGGTGATTAGTTTTGAGAACTAATGACTAGTATGATTGCGCAAAGGTATTGCTAATACTTGTGTATCATTTACTTGAAGAAATTTGGAGTTTTGTGTAGGTAAAGAAGTTGTTTTCTGAAGCAGACTTTCTGAAGTAAACATTTCTTCACTCAGAGAAGTGTTGATTGAAGTTTTGGTAAAGAAGATCATTGTTTGTGTAAAGTTTGGTTTATAATTGACATAGAAGTGTTCTTAAGTCAGTATAAATCAAACCTTTGGAGATTAAGAGGTCTCCAACAATGGTATCAGAGCTGAAGGTGCAATACAAGAGAAGAAAAGACAATTGAAGTTCCGACTGGTGCAGATATTGGAGATCTTCCAAATCAAAGGAGGACAAGGACAAATTATTGAAGATAACCTGCAGAAGTTCAAAGCACAAGTTAGAAAAGAATCAAGAAGGACAAAGCTTATATCGAAGGTACACTTTATCCTCATAAACCATAGTAATTGCAGATACAGAAGGTCAAGGATGGGAGAAAGCTTGCAGATTGATAAGCTAGATAGAGAGAACTATCCAGCTTGGTCCATGAGGATGGAGGCACACCTCATGAGTAAAGATTTGATGGCATTTATTACAAGAGATGAAGAAAAACCTGAATTTGCAGATCCTAGTATTCCAACTAGGGAAGAGCTTGCAAACTTGAAGGCTTGGATGAGAAAGGATGCTCAAGCAAGGAGTATCATTTACATGGCTGTAAATGATTATCTTCTACCTCACATTAGAGGTTTGGAAAGTGCAACAGATGTTTGGAATGCTTTGGAAGAGCATTTCCAGAATACAACCAAGTCAAGGAAGTCCTCACTATGGGCTGAGTTCACAACCTTCAAGAAGAAGAGCTCACAATCAATTTCTGATTATGTGGCAAGGATGAAGGATATTGCAGATAGCTTGGGAGCATTGGATGAAGACATTGAAGAGGAAAAGTTGGTAAGACAAATACTTACAGGTCTGAGAGGAGATGAGAAGTGGAAGCCTTTCATATTGTCCATAGAATTGTCACTTGATCACTTTACTCCTGATCTTAATCAATTGCTAGGACACATGCTAACCTTTGAGCAGGACCTTAAAGGAGACAATGATAGAAGTACAAGCCAAGCTATGTACTCCAAGGACAAGAAAAAGAATGGCAAGGGAAAGCAATCGAATGATGATGAAGGGAATTCAAATCAAGCTAACTTCACAAAGGGAAAATGAATTTCAGAGGTAAAGGAAGAGGAGGTAAGAACAAAGACAATGCTAAAGCTTGTTGGATTTGTGGCAGAACTAATCATTTGGCAAATGATTGTTGGTATAACAATCAAAATGGTGGAAGTAATAATCAGAATTATAATCAAAGAGGTAGAGGAGGCAGAAACCAAAGAGGCAATTTCAGAGGAAGAGGTGGTAGGACATCATATGGTAGAGGAGGTGGAAGAAACTTCCAATCTCAGTCCTACAACAACAATTATTATAATTATGCATCAGATCAGAAGGATGATATGACTCTTATCTTGAATGCAACTCATGAATCAATGGGAGAAGATCAAAGAGTGTTTTATACTGACTCAGGGTGTAGCAACCATCTGAGTGGGAATCTATCCTTGATGACTGATATGGAAGCAAGGGTGAATGGACATACAGTTCAAACAGGTGACAATACCAAACATAAAGTGGAGAGCATTGGATCAGTAAAGACAAAGAGTGGAAGTACACTTCTGAGCAAGGTACTTTATGTTCCTACTATTCCTAAAAATTTGATAAGTGTAGGGCAAGTTGTGGAGAAAGGATATGAGGTAAGATTCACAAATGATGGTGTTTATGTGCAAGATCCAAATCAGGGATATAGAAACATAATTACAGGTAAAAAGGAAGGAAGATTGTTCACTCTCAAAGTCCAAGGTAATGTGGGACATGCATTATTTACTTATGGAGGTCAAAAGGTTTCTGAATTAGACCTATGGCATAAAAGGCTAGGTCATTTCAATGAGAGAGCTATAAAGGAAATGTCAAAGAATCAGGTGGTGCTTGGATTGACAAATATTGAAGGGCAACATATGGTGTACAAGTGTGAAGCTTGTCAATTGGGTAAAGCACATAAAGGTTCTTACAACAAATCAGGGTACAAGCATTCAAATATGCTTGAATTGGTTCATACAGATGTATGGGGTCCCTCAAGGGACTATAGCATAAATGGATCCAGATATTATGTGTTGTTTGTTGATGATGCAACCAGGTGGATTACTTTATATGTAATCAAGGATAAATCAGAAGTTTTCAAGACATTCAAACATTTTCATGCTTATGCAGAAAGGATCACAGGGCAAAAGCTCAAGAGGTTAAGATCAGATGGAGGGGGAGAGTATTTCTCTAAAGAGTTTGATGATTATTTGTGGAATGCAGGTATCAAAAGAGAAGTAACTTGCAGGTATTCCCCTCAACAGAATGGAGTAGCAGAAAGGAGAAATAGGACTCTTGTAGAATTTGCAAGAGCCATGATGAAGGAAAAGAATTGCCCAAATTACTTATGGGCAGAAGCTATTAACACTGCAACATACCTTGTGAATAGGTTGCCTTGCAAAGCTTTGGATGGAGGAACCCCTTATGAAGCATGGTGGGGTAAGAAACCTACTCTTGATCATTGTAAGGTATTTGGATGTATTGCATATGCTTATGTTCCTTCACAATTAAGACATAAGCTAGAACCAAAAGCAGAGAAGTATGTGTTTATTGGATATGATGATAGACAGATGGGTTACAGGTTGTGGAGTCCATCCACAAAGCAATTTCTTGTTACTAAAGATGTGTCATTTGATGAGCAAAATACATGGTATACAGGATCAACAAATGAGTTTGTAGGTGTTGAAGAGATACAAAGAAAAGGAAAGGCAAAAGTAAAAGTGTATGAAGAAAGTATTGATGATGTTGATTCTAGAAGTAGATTGCAGGATCATGTAGAAGAAGGTCCAAGATTTGATCCAGAATCAAATGAGGCTGAAACTTCGAGAAGTGCAGAAATCAGAAGATCTACAAGAGAAAGGAAAGAACCTATAAGGTATAGTTATGATACATCTTTCCTAACAACAAAAGATTATGCTTACATTGTGAAGACAGAAGAAGATCTAATCACTTATGAAGAAGCCAAAGGTAAACAGAATTGGGAGGTTGCAATGCAGGAAGAGTATGATGCTCTACTTGAAAATGAAACTTGGGAATTAGTACCAAGACCAAAGAATCAGAAGGTTATTGGATGCAAGTGGGTATATAAAACAAAGAGGTTTGCAGATGGTAAGGTGTCTAGATACAAGGCTAGACTTGTGGTCAAAGGTTATGCCCAAACTTATGGGGTAGATTATGATGAAACCTTTAGTCCTGTTCCTAAAATGTCTACAATTAGAACATTGATTGCTACTGCTGCTTGTAAGGGATGGAAATTATCACAATTGGATGTGAAAAATGCATTTTTAAATGGATACATTGCAGATGAAGTATACATGGAGCAACCAGAAGGCTTCATGGAATCAATTGGATCAGATTATGTGTGCAAGCTCAAGAGAGCTTTATATGGGTTGAAGCAAGCCCCAAGAGCTTGGAATTACAGATTGGTCAAGTTCTTGAATGAATGTGGATTTCAAGCATCAAAGGCAGATAGTAGTTTGCTAGTGAAGGCAAGTGAAAATGGATACATTTACATGTGTATTTATGTTGATGATATTATTGTCACAGGAACAGATACTCAAGGAATCAATGAACTCAAAAGACAAATAGAGAAGGAGTTTAAGATAAGTGATTTGGGAAACTTATCTTATTTTCTAGGACTGCAGATTGTGTATACTCAACATGGAGTATATGTTTCACAAGAGAGATACTTGAAGAATCTTCTAGTCAAGTTTAACATGGAGGATTGCAAGATCTCAACTACACCATTGGAGGTAAATCATAAATTAAGCAGGTATGGAGGTGAAGAATTCAATGATATGAAGAAATATCAGAGTTTGGTAGGTAGTTTAATATATGCTACCTTGACAAGACCAGATTTATCATATGCAGTAGGTGTGTTGTCACAATTTATGCATTGTCCAAAGAAGACTCATTGGATTGCAGCCCAAAGGGTACTCAGATATATCAAAGGAACCTTAAGTGAAGGATTGTATTATGGTTTCACTTCTGACACAAGAATCAAAGTGTTTAGTGATGTAGATTGGGCAGGTGACTCAGATGATAGAAGATCTACTCATGGGTATCTCTGTTATGTTGGAGATAAGCTAGTTTCTTGGTGTTCAAGGAAGAAACATACAGTTGCTTTATCATCCACAGAAGCTGAGTATAAGGGAATGGTAGAAGCTGCAAAAGAAGTGATATGGTTGAAGACCTTGATGAAGAGTTTTGAAACTGATCATAGTACTCCAATTATTTTTGGAGATAATATGAGTTCTTTGTATTTGGCAGCTAACCCTGTTTTTCATGCCAGGACTAAGCACATAGAGATTCAGTATCATTTCTTGAGGGAAAAGGTACTTGATAAAGAGATTGAAGTAATGTACACTCCAACAAAAGAACAAGTGGGAGATATGATGACAAAGAGCTTGGATGGACCTAAGCTACAGAGATTCAAGGAGATGGCAGGAGTGAAGAAGAATGGAATAATCACAATTAGTGATTGAGGGGGAGCTGTTGGAACAAGCCAATCACAAATTGATGATTATACAGATCTTGAAGAAAGCTTATGGTTGGAATAAAGCAAAGAAAGATACTTGTGAAAGTGAAGAAGATTTCAAGATGATGTCTTGTACACATATGTACATATAAGTGAAGAATCTTGTAAACTGAGTATAGCTAAACTCTTAGGATGATTAGTAGCAATGTCATAGACACGGGATGAGTCTAAAGTCATGTATATATAAGTTAATGATGACAAGAATTATGTAAGAGAGTCATTTGTAGATGACAAACTTCAGAAAGATGTGTAGAGAGTTTTTTCCCAGAAAATAGCGACGGGTTTTTCTCTGAGTGCTCTCTGTCTGATCATGTGGATCAGAAATCCTTTTGTATACATCTAATTGAGAAGCTAATGAAGCTATGTCTAGAGTTTCAGAATCTAATTCCTCTCCTACTGTGAGAATGTTCAATAGGAACATTCATATGTGAACTTTGGAAACTGAAGTCTGAGAGTAGCGCACTTTTCCGTCTCAGTATTTTGATCAGATCTGAGTGTATACTGTAAAGTTTTTGATGAGTGAGCACAGCAAAACGGGTTTCAGATTGGGAGAAATCAACTTAAGAAGTTGACTATGTCGAAGGCGCAACTTCTGAGAGACAGTTTTTTACATATCATTGATCTTAATGATCAAATTAAACTTTTGGTGATTAGTTTTGAGAACTAATGACTAGTATGATTGCGCAAAGGTATTGCTAATACTTGTGTATCATTTACTTGAAGAAATTTGGAGTTTTGTGCAGGTAAAGAAGTTGTTTTCTGAAGCAGACTTTTTGAAGTAAACATTTCTTCACTCAGAGAAGTGTTGATTGAAGTTTTGGTAAAGAAGATCATTGTTTGTGTAAAGTTTGGTTTATAATTGACATAGAAGTGTTCTTAAGTCAGTATAAATCAAGCCTTTGGAGATTAAGAGGTCTCCAACACAATCGGAGTCTCCCTTTCCTCAATTCTTATGCTTATTGCTCTGATACCACTGATGGAGAGTGTTAATCTCCAAAAGAACAACCTATTCTTGAAATTAGAGCACCTCTATATCAAGAATAAGTCTAGACTCCTCTTAATTTAGAGAACAATCACTAACTTATCAAGAAATTGACTATTCTGAAAAAAAAATCAAATTCTTAGAAAAGTCTGCTGCAGATTAATCTTTGATTGACTAACCATTCATGTAAAGTTTTTTATAAAACTTTGTAGGATGTGTCGCTTTAAGGTTGCGCACCTTCTCCAACTTAAATCTCCTCAAATGATTGAGTATACTTTGAGAAATGACTCAGACACGTTACCTATGTGTGAAACTGCTTCTCTGAAGTAGCGACTTTGACACCTGTAACTTCTTAGCTATGGTTCTCCCAATGTCGAACCCGTTTGGTCAAATGCTTTTAGATGTAGATAGCTTATTTCTCAACTTAGATTTTGAGCTATCATTTGTGTAAAACTTTACACTGTGCACTGAGCACTATCCATTTCTCTGAACTCAAAATCTGCGCCTGTTTCAGAAGGTACTCATACCTTTATACATACGAATGTTCCTATTCAGAATTCTCTCAACTTGATCACAATTGGAAGCTAAAATTTTTTAGAGTAGTTGATCAACTCTAGACTTAAACTTGTACAAAAGCATTCCACAAAAGATCTACCACAGAAGGAGAAAACACAGAAACTTCGATCACAAAAATTTCTTCTATTCCTCAGAAAATTACAACTGAGTTATGAGAGAGACTTCTCCTCATTCCTATGAACTCTAATGAGTCATACAACTTACAAATGCACTATTCTCATACTCTCCTATTGTCTCCTCTATTGCCCCGACATTTTTCAAAAGTATTTATAGGCAAATATGTACAAGCTTATAACTAAACAGAAGTATAAGTGATCTATGTCTTCACTA
>CM035420.1:55058308-55068308 GCA_020310875.1 Ceratopteris richardii | reverse complement strand
CCTCTGCCATGCTACCCTCTAGACGTGCTCTCTGTCGAACAAACCCTTTTAATGTCTTCATAAAGCGCTCTAAGAAGAACATCCATTGACTATGGAAAGTTCCTACTATTGCAACTTCATCTACTACATGAACCAGTAAATGAAGTTGAATAGTGAGAATACTTGTGGGAAAGTATTTCTCTACCATACAAATAGCCTCGATAGCATTGAGTTTCGCACTCTCTATGCTATCTCTATTTATCTCTTTAGAAGATATCCACCATACTAAAGAACTAATTTTATAAATGGTTTTTCGTACATCCTCTTAAAGACAATCTTTTAGGGCTACAAGGAGCACAAACTGTAAAAACTTGTGCCAATCATGAGACTTGAGTCCTGCAAGATCGTCGTTTCATGTGAAAGCAGTCTTTAGACATCTCATGCATCCAGTAGGTGTACGAAACTCTGAAATTGTTTTCTTCACTTGTTGCTCTTCCATCCTGCGAAGCACCCAAGGAGCTCTTGGTAACGATACTGTTCCGTTGGGCTTAGTAATTGCCCACAACTCTCGCATACGACATCGCTCTTCTAAGTCATCCCTTTGTGCTTTGCTTTCTTTCTTTCCGATCAAAGTTTTCCAAAGAATCTCTCCCACATTCTTGAAAATATGCATTAGGTCTACCAAATGATTGATCACCAATTCACTCCAATAAGGGAGTTCATGAAAAATGGACAACCGTTTCATGCCAGCAACTGGATTTTCTGAATCCCATAGTTGTTTCCAATCGCTAGCTTTCGTTTGGTGTTGTGCTTGTTGACCAATTTGTCCTTCACGTAAAACATGCCCATCAGGCAAATATCTATGATGTCCTTCATAGACAATTTTATGTAATGCTTTGGAATAGGGTGCTTCGAGCCGTGGTCCGCATAAAGGACAAGCATGGTAACCCGAAATCGATAAACCTAAACATTCACCATAACCAGGCCAATCATGCATTGTCTACAAAAGTATGCCTTGCACTCGCACGTCTCGTCTTCTTATAGGTTGAGACATGTCACACACAGTAATCCCATCCCATAAAATGCGCAGTTCTTCCACAAGTGGTGCAAGATATACATCCATGTTTTATACCTTATACTTACCTAGTACAATAGGAGCTAATAATAAATGACCTTTCTTTATGGCCAACCATGGTGGGATATTATAATTGACCAAACATATAGGCCATGTGCTCCATGAAGAACTGCGTAATCCAAATGGATTCACTCCATCCATAGCTAGGCCTAGACGTATGGACCAAGGCTCACTAGCAAACTCTAGCCACTTACTATCTATGTGCTTCCAAGCATCAGAGTCAGCTGGCACTCGCATTACATTATCTGTAGACCTGCTCTTTGTATGCCATGACATTAACTTAGCTATAGATTTGCATCTAAACATGTTCTTAATCCGTGGAATGATAGGAAAGTGGCGAAGAACCTTTACGGGGATTGCTTCGCCTATAACGTCTTCTCTAAATCTATTTGCTCTACACTTTGGACATACGTGAAGATGCTCATACTCATTCCGAAAGAGAATGCAATCATTCAGACAAGCATGAATTTTAGTATAATTGATTCCAATGGACTGTAAAAGTTTTTTCACATCTCCACGTGTTGGAGGCATGTCATTGCCCTCAGGCAAAAATTGATCTTTAAGAAGCCTGCAATAAGCAATTAAAATGATAGTAAATGAAGTTATTATGATACAACAATGAAAGCCAATTTGTTCTCCACTTACCTGAACAATTCAGTGACACTACTATCTGACCATCCATAAATGGATTGCAGATTGAGCATCGTGAGTGAAGCACGTAGTACAGATATCTTTGCTCCATTGTAAAGTGGTGAACGAGCTAATTTCATATTCTTCATAAACTTCTAATCGTGGAATTTGTGTTGTGTCCATGAAACTCTCGACACCTTCTTCACCATCATGATCTTCATCCATCTTATAAAATGCTTCAAGCATCTCTTCCATATGTTCATTCTGTGTAATATTATTAGTGCTTGCTTGTACGTCTAAGTCCTTTTTTGCTCTCTTCTGTCCACGAGAGGTTACCCGTGCAATGTCGTTTGGGTCCATCTGCTCACCTGGGGGACCATGCGAATGATAGCGTAGGTTTTCCAGTCGACTCCTATCAAAGGATCCATACTCTCTAACATGTGCAGTACAAATCTGTCGTTTTCGATAAATTTGATACTTGCACTGTGTGCAAGGACATGCCATTCTCTCTTCAGGATCCAAAGAAGCCATCTGCTACAATATGGATATTTTAGAACATTTGTTTTTTTATTAAACCAAAAATCTAACTCTTAAAGACTTAAATCTGAAATACTAAACCTAAATACTTAAATACCTACAAAAACTTAAAACCCTAATCTATATAGCTATCCTACTTTACCTATATATTCGGATTTTTCCGTGATTGATCTTCTTAATTAAGTTATATGTATGCCTAAACCCTAAAATCCTAATTTTAAAGATCTATACCTAAATTATGTATATTTCTTTACACATGTGTATATACATGTATATATGTATTATATGTGTATGTGTATGTGTGTATATATGTTATGTAGGTGTTAAAACCCTAAAACCCTAATCCAAATGACCTAGAACTAAAATATGTATATATATGTATGCATGTGTATATATATGTGTATATGTATATATATGTGAATATAGATAGGTATATAAGTATGTGTGTTTGTGTATTGTATATATATTCACTCTATTTAAAATTATTAAATTTAAACCTATTTTTATATATTTAATCATATATATTTCATTTATTTATTTAAATGACTAGTTCTTATCATATTTTATTATCGATATAATTATCCTACCTTATATATATATATATTTATTTATATATTCAAATTTTTTCCTTACTTAATCCTATTTTTATATATTTAATTATAAATATTTAATTAAATGATTTAAAACACTAGTTCTTTTTATATTTATTTATGTATATAGTTATCTTATTTTATATATATATTTATTTATATATTCAGATTTTTTCCGTACGTAATCCTATTTTTATACACTTAATTTTATATATTTCATTATATATATTTAATTAAATTATTTAAAACACTAGTTCTTTTTTATATTTATTTATGTATATAATTATCTTATTTTATAAATATATTTATTTATATATTCAGATTTTTTTTCCTTACGTAATCCTATTTTTATATATTTAATTTTATATATTTAATTATAAATATTTAATTAAATTATTGAAAATACTAGTTCTTTTTATATTTATTTATGTATATAATTATCTTATTTTATATATATATTTATTTATATATTCAGATTTTCTTTCCTTACATAATCCTATTTTTATATATTTAATTTTATATACTTAATTATATACATTTAATTAAATTATTGAAAACACTAGTTCTTCTTATATAATTTTTGTGTATAAGTATCTTATTTATATATATATATTTATTTATATATTCAGATTTTTTTTCCTTATGTAATCCTATTTTTATATATTTAATTATATATATTTAATTAGAACCCTAATCTTAAAATTCTAGATCTGAAATACTAAACCCTAAAACCCTAATCTTAAATATCTAGACCTAAAATATGTATATTTCTGTATACATGTGTATATACATGTATATATGTATTACATGTGCATGTGTATGTGTGCATATATCTTATGTAGGTGTTATAACCCTAAAACCCTAATCTTAAAGATTTAAATATAAAATATGTATATTTTTGTATGCATGTGTATCTACATGTATGTATGTATTATATGTATATGTGTGTTTGTGTATATATGTTATCTACGTATTAAAATCCTAAAACCCTAATCAGAAAGACTTAGACTTAAATCTGAAATACTAAACCCTAAAACCCTAATCATAAATATCTAGACCTAAAATATGTATATTTCTGTATACATGTGTATATACATGTATATATGTATTATATGTGCATGTGTATGTATGCATATATGTTATGTAGGTGTTATAATCCTAAAACCCTAATCTTAAAGATTTAAATCTAAAATATGTTTATTTTTATATGCATGTGTATCTACATGTATGTATGTATTATATGTATATGTGTGCTTGTGTATATATGTTATCTACGTATTAAAATCCTAAAACCCTAATCAGAAAGACTTAGACTTAGATCTAAAATACTAAACCCTAAAACCCTAATCTTAAATATCTAGACCTAAAATATGTATATTTTTGTATACATGTGTATATACATGTATATATGTATTACATCTGTATGTGTATGTGTGCATACATGTTATGTAGGTGTTATAACCCTAAAACCCTAATCTTAAAGATTTAAATCTAAAATATGTATATTTTTGTATGCATGTGTATCTACATGTATGAATGTATTATATGTATATGTGTGTTTGTGTATATATGTTATATACGTATTAAAATCCTAAAACCCTAATCAGAAAGACTTAGACTTAAATCTGAAATACTAAACCCTAAAACCCTAATCTTAAATATCTAGACCTAAAATATGTATATTTTTGTATACATGTGTATATACATGTATATATGTATTATATGTGCATGTGTATGTGTGCATATATGTTATGTAGGTGTTAAAACCCTAAAACCCTAATATTAAAGATTTAACCATAAAACCCTAATCCTATTTTTATATATTTGATGTAAAAGAAAACTTCAAAATAAAAATAGGATTATATGTGTGTATGTATGCATGTGTGTATATATGTGTGTATGTATGCATGTGTACATGTGTGTGTGTGTATGTATACATGTGTATACATGTGTGTGTATGTGTATGTGTGTGTATGTAGGCATGCATGTGTGTGCATGTGTGTGTACGTGTGTGTATGTATGCATGCATGTATGTGTATGTGTATGTATGTGCATGCATGTATATACATGTGTGTGTATGTATACATGCATGTGTGTATATGTGTGTATGTATGCATGTGTGTATATATGTGTGTATGCATGCACATGTGTATATGTGTGTGTATGTATGCATGCATGTGTGTATATGTGTGTATATATGCGTGTGTGTATGTATGTGTGTGTGTGTATGTGTATGTATGCATATGTGTATATATATGTGTGTATGCATGTGTGTGTATGTATGCATGTGTGTAAATTTATGTGTGTGTGTATGCATGCATATGTGTATATGTTGTTGGTGCAGACCAATCACCAATTGAAGGCTTGGAAGATCAAATGATGAAGGAAGAATCAATTCCTAAAGTGTGGAAGAAGATTACATTCAGAGGACAAGAGAAGTGTACACATATGTACATTAGTATAGTCATAGCTGACTTAGATCTTTTGTTTAGTAAGAATCATGTACAAATTTATCTATAAATACTTTGAGAAAAGTCGGGGCAAGTATGAGAGCATATGTGACAATAGTTAGAAGCCAAGATTGAGGAAGTTAGAAGTCATGAGATAGAGGAAAAGTTAGTTGAGTTAGCTCTCATCACTCAACTGTATTTCTTCTCAGTAAATGAAAATTTTTGCGCCCGATATTTCTGCGTGTTCTCCTTCTACAGTAGATCAATTGTGAAATGCTTTTGTACAAGTCTAAGTTGGAATTTGCTTGACCTCTGTGCAAAGTTTTAGCTTCCAATTGTAATCAGGCTGAGTGATTTAAGTGTAGGAACATTCATATGTGAAGTGTGTTCACAGGTTCCTAAAACAGGTGCAGATTTTGAAGTTAATGTTTTGATCATTTCTCCTAGCACAGTTTAAAGTTTGGCATGAGTGAGGGCTTAATCTTTAAGTTGGAAGATAAGCTACTCATGTCTAGAAGCATTTTGGAAAACGGGTTCTATTCAAGGAGAACCAAGTCTTAAAAGTTACAGGTGTAAAGTCGACTGTTCTGAATGACAGTTTCTGACATAGGTAACTTGAGAAGTTGATTTCTCAAGTTATACTTAATCTTTTGAAGTGATTCAACTTGGAGTAGATGCGCAATCTCTAGGAGATAATTCGTACAAAGTTTCATAAAAAACTTTACACGTTTGATAGGTCAATGTGGAGAAATAGTGCAGCAGACTTTTCTGTGTTTCATCTTCTTCACAGAATTGTTAATCTTTTGATAGTTAGTAATTGATCCTCTAAGTGAGTGAAAGGTTTTGACTTATTCTTGGTATAGAGGTGCTCTAATCACAAGAATAGGTTGTTCTTTTGGAGATTAACACTCTCCATCAGTGGTATCAGAGCAGGAGACATCAATTTGAAGAAAGGAGGATCCCGATTGCTGCAGATTCAAGAAATTCAACACTTGAAGGACTAAGAAGTGAAAGCTTGGAGTCAAAGCTCGAGGAGAAGACTATTTGACATCAAGAAAGGCAAAAGAAGTTCAATTCGAAGTAAAGGTACATACATTGTTTGTAAAGCTTGAAGATTTCAATACATAGGTGGACACAAGATGGGAGAAAGCTTGCAGATTGATAAGCTAGATAGGGAGAACTATCCAGCATGGTCCATGAGGATGGAAGCACACCTCATGAGCAAAGATCTTATATCATTTATTATAGGAGATGAAGAAAAACCTGAGTTTGTAGATCCAAGTATTCCTACTAGGGAAGAGCTTGCAATGTTGAAGACTTGGATGAGAAAGGATGCTCAAGCAAGGAGTATCATCTACATGGCTGTAAATGATTACCTTTTACCTCACATCAGAGGTTTGGAAAGTGCTACAGATGTTTGGAATGCCTTGGAAGAGCATTTCCAAAATACAACTAAGTCAAGGAAGTCCTCGCTATGGGCTGAGTTCACAACCTTCAAGAAGAAGAGCTCACAATCAATTTCAAATTATGTGGCAAGGATGAAAGATATTGCAGATAGCTTGGGAGCAGTGGATGAAGACATTGAAGAGGAAAAGTTGGTAAGACAAATACTTACAGGTTTGAGAGGAGATGAGAAGTGGAAGCCTTTTATATTGTCCATAGAATTGTCACTTGATCACTTTACTCCTGATCTTAATCAATTGCTAGGACACATGCTAACCTTTGAGCAGGATCTTAAAGGAGACAATGATAGAAGTACAAGTCAAGCTATGTACTCCAAGGACAAGAAAAAGAATGGCAAGGGAAAGCAATCAAATGATGATGAAGGGAATTCAAATCAAGCTAACTTCACAAAAGGGAAGATGAATTTCAAAGGTAAAGGAAGAGGAGGTAAGAACAAAGATAATGCTAAAGCTTGTTGGATTTGTGGCAGAACAAATCATTTGGCAAATGATTGTTGGTATAACAATCAAAGTGGTGGAAGCAATAATCAGAATTATAACCAAAGAGGTATAGGAGGCAGAAACCAAAGAGGTAATTTCAGAGGAAGAGGAGGTAGGACATCATATGGTAGAGGAGGTGGAAGAAACTTCCAATCTCAGTCCTACAACAATAATTATTACAATTATGCATCAGATCAGAAGGATGACATGACTCTTATCTTGAATGCAACTCATGAACCAATGGGAGAAGATCAAAGAGTGTTTTATATTGACTCAGGATGCAGCAACCATCTGAGTGGGAATCTATCTTTGATGACTGATATGGAAGCAAGGGTGAATGGACATACAGTTCAAACAGGTGACAATACCAAACATAAGGTGGAGAGCATTGGATCAGTGAAGACAAAGAGTGGAAGTACACTTCTGAGCAAGGTACTTTATGTTCCTACTATTCCTAAAAATCTGATAAGTGTAGGGCAAATTGTGGAGAAAGGATATGAGGTAAGATTCACAAATGATGGTGTTTATGTACAAGATCCAAATCAGGGATATAGAAACATAATTGCAGGAAAAAAGGAAGGAAGATTGTTCACTCTCAAAGTCCAAGGTAATGTGGGACATGCATTGTTTACCTATGGAGGTCAAAAGGTGTCTGAATTAGACCTATGGCATAAAAGGCTAGGTCATTTCAATGAGAGAGCTATAAAGGAGATGTCAAAGAATCAGGTGGTGCTTGGATTGCCAAACATTGAAGGGCAACATATGGTGTACAAGTGTGAAGCTTGTCAATTAGGTAAAGCACATAAGAGTTCTTATAACAAATCAGGGTACAAGCATTCAAATATGCTTGAATTGGTTCATACAGATGTATGGGGTCCCTCAAGGGACTATAGCATAAATGGATCCAGATATTATGTGTTGTTTGTTGATGATGCAACCAGGTGGATTACTTTGTATGTAATCAAGGATAAATCAGAAGTTTTCAAGACATTCAAACATTTTCATGCCTATGCAGAAAGGATCACAGGACAAAAGCTCAAGAGGTTAAGATCAGATGGAGGGGGAGAGTATTTCTCAAAAGAGTTTGATGATTATTTGTGGAATGCAGGTATCAAAAGAGAAGTAACTTGCAGGTACTCCCCTCAACAGAATGGAGTAGCAGAAAGGAGGAATAGGACTCTTGTAGAGTTTGCAAGAGCCATGATGAAGGAAAAGAATTGTCCAAATTACTTATGGGCAAAAGCCATTAACACTGCAACATATCTTGTGAATAGGTTGCCTTGCAAAGCTTTGGATGGAGGAACCCCTTATGAAGCATGGTGGGGTAACAAGCCTAGTCTTGATCATTGTAAAATATTTGGATGTATTGCATATGCTTATGTTCCTTCACAATTAAGACATAAGCTAGAACCAAAATCAGAGAAGTATGTGTTTATTGGATATGATGATAGACAGATGGGTTACAGGTTGTGGAGTCCATCCACAAAGCAATTTCTTGTTACTAAAGATGTGACATTTGATGAGCAAAATATGTGGTATACAGGATCACCAAATGAGTATACAGGTGTTGAAGAAATACAAAGGAAAGGAAAGGCAAAGGTAAAAGTTTGTGAAGAAATTGTTGATGAAGTTGACTCTAGAAGTAGAGTGCAGGATCATGTAGAAGAAGGGCCAAGATTTGATCCAGAATCAAATGAGGCTGAAACTTCAAGAAGTGCAGAAATCAGAAGATCTACAAGGGAAAGGAAAGAACCTATAAGGTATAGTTATGATACATCTTTCCTAACAACAAAAGATTATGCTTACATTGTGAAAACAGAAGAAGATCCAACCACTTATGAAGAAGCCAAAGGTAAACAGAATTGGGAGAAAGCAATGCAAGAAGAGTATGATGCTCTACTTGAAAATGAAACTTGGGAACTAGTACCAAGACCAAAGAATCAGAAGGTCATTGGAAGCAAGTGGGTATATAAAACAAAGAGGTTTGCAGATGGTAAGGTGTCTAGATATAAGGCTAGACTTGTGGTCAAAGGTTATGCCCAAACTTATGGGGTAGATTATGATGAAACCTTTAGTCCTGTTGCTAAGATGTCTACAATTAGGACATTAATTGCTATTGCTGCTTGCAAGGGATGGAAATTATCACAATTGGATGTGAAAAATGCATTTCTAAATGGATACATTGTAGATGAAGTATATATGGAGCAACCAGAAGGCTTCATGGAATCAATTGGATCAGATTATGTGTGTAAGCTCAAGAGAGCTTTATATGGGTTGAAGCAAGCCCCAAGAGCTTGGAATTACAGATTGGTCAAGTTCTTGAATGAATGTGGATTTCAAGCATCAAAGGCAGATAGTAGCTTGCTAGTGAAGGCAAGTGAGAATGGATACATTTACATGTGCATTTATGTTGATGATATTATTGTTACAGGAACAGATGCTCAAGGAATCAATGAACTCAAAAGACAAATAGAGAAGGAGTTTAAGATAAGTGATTTGGGAAACTTATCTTATTTTCTAGGAATGCAGATTGTGTATACTCAACATGGAGTATATGTTTCACAAGAGAGATACTTGAAGAATCTTCTAGTCAAGTTTAACATGGAAGATTGCAGGACCTCAACTACACCATTGGAAGTAAATCATAAATTAAGCAGGTATGGAGGTGAAGAGCTCAATGATATGAAGAAATATCAGAGTTTGGTAGGTAGTTTAATCTATGCTACCTTGACAAGG
>CM035420.1:55050808-55053308 GCA_020310875.1 Ceratopteris richardii | reverse complement strand
ACATAAGCTCTCATCTATGCCCCGACTTTTCTCAAGGTATTTATAGATAATTTGTACATGATTCTTACTAAACAAAAATGATCTAAGTCATCTATGACTATGATAATGTACATATGTGTACACTTCTCTTGTTCTCTGAATGTAATCTTCTTCCACACTTTAGGAATTGATTCTTCCTTCATCATTTGGTCTTCCAAGCCTTCAATTGGTGATTGGTATGCACCAACAGCTCCCCCTCAATCATCAATTGAGGTCTTCTCTGTCTTCTTGATACTTGCCATGTCTTTGAACCTTTGTAACTTAGGTCCATCCAAACTCTTTGTCATCATATCTGCCACCTGTTCTTTTGTTGGAGTGTACATCACTTCAATCTCTTTATCTAGTACCTTTTCCCTCAAGAAATGATACTGTATCTCTATATGCTTAGTCCTGGCATGAAAAATAGGGTTAGCTGCCAAATACAAAGAACTCATATTGTCTCCAAAAATTATTGGAGTACTATGATCAATCTCAAAACTTTTCATCAAGGTCTTCAACCATATCACTTCCTTTGCAGCTTCTACCATTCCCTTATATTCAGCTTCTGTGGATGATAAAGCAACTGTATGTTGCTTCTTTGAACACCAAGAAACTAGCTTGTCTCCAACATAACATAGATATCCATGAGTAGACCTTCTACCATCTGAGTCACCTGCCCAATCTGCATCACTAAACACTTTGATTCTTGTGTCAGAAGTAAAACCATAATACAAACCTTCACTTAGGGTTCCCTTGATATATCTGAGTACCCTTTGGGCTGCAATCCAATGAGTCTTCTTTGGACAATGCATAAATTGTGACAACACACCTACTGCATATGATAGATCTGGCCTTGTCAAGGTAGCATAGATTAAACTACCTACCAAACTCTGATATTTCTTCATATCATTGAACTCTTCACCTCCATACCTGCTCAATTTATGATTTACCTCCAATGGTGTAGTTGAGGTCCTGCTATCTTCCATGTTAAACTTGACTAGAAGATTCTTCAAGTATCTCTCTTGTGAAACATATACTCCATGTTGAGTATACACAATCTGCATTCCTAGAAAATAAGATAAGTTTCCCAAGTCACTTATCTTAAACTCCTTCTCTATTTGCTTCTTGAGTTCATTGATTCCTTGAGCATCTGTTCCTGTAACAATAATATCATCAACATAAATGCACATGTAAATGTATCCATTTTCACTTGCCTTCACTAGCAAGCTACTATCTGCCTTTCATGCTTGAAAACCACATTCATTCAAGAACTTGACCAATCTGTAATTCCAAGCTCTTGGGGCTTGCTTTAACCCATATAAAGCTCTCTTGAGCTTACACACATAATCTGATCCAATTGACTCCATAAAGCCTTCTGGTTGCTCCATATATACTTCATCTGCAATGTAACCATTAAGAAATGCATTCTTCACATCCAATTGTGATAATTTCCATCCCTTGCAAGTAGCAATAGCAATCAATGTCCTAATTGTAGACATCTTAGCAACAGGACTAAAGGTTTCATCATAATCTACCCCATAAGTTTGGGCATAACCTTTAACCACTAGTCTAGCCTTATATCTAGACACCTTACCATCTGCAAACCTCTTTGTTTTATATACCCACTTGCATCCAATGACTTTCTGATTCTTTGGTCTTGGTAGTAATTCCCAAGTTTCATTTTCAAGTAGAGCATCATACTGTTCTTGCATTGCCTTCTCCCAATTCTGTTTACCTTTGGCTTCTTCATAAGTAGTTGGATCTTCTTCTGTTTTCACAATGTAGGCATAATCTTTTGTTGTTAGGAAAGATGTATCATAACTATACCTTATAGGCTCTTTCCTTTCTCTTGTAGATCTCCTGATTTCTGCACTTCTTGAAGTTTCAGCCTCATTTGATTCTGGATCAAATCTTGGCCCTTCTTCTACATGATCCTGCACTCTACATCTAGAGTCAACTTCATCAACAATTTCTTCACAAACTTTTACCTTTGCCTTTCCTTTTCTTTGAATTTCTTCAACACCTGTATACTCATTTGGTGATCCTGAATACCACACATTTTGCTCATCAAATGTCACATCTTTAGTAACAAGAAATTGCTTTGTGGATGGACTCCACAACCTGTAACCCATTTGTCTATCATCATATCCAATAAACACATACTTCTCTGATTTTGGTTCTAGCTTATGTCTTAATTGTGAAGGAACATAAGCATATGCAATACATCCAAATACTTTGCAATGATCAAGACTAGGCTTCTTACCCCACCATGCTTCATAAGGGGTTCCTCCATCCAAAACTTTGCAAGGCAACCTATTCACAAGGTATGTTGCAGTGTTAATGGCCTCTGCCCATAAGTAATTTGGACAATTCTTTTCCTTCATCATGGCTCTTGCAAACTCTACAAGAGTCCTATTCCTCCTTTCTGCTACTCCATTTTGTTGAGGAGAGTACCTGCAAGTCACTTCTCTTTTGATACCTG
>CM035420.1:55035935-55040808 GCA_020310875.1 Ceratopteris richardii | reverse complement strand
TAGATAGATAGATAGATAGATAGATAGATAGATAGATAGATAGATAGATAGATAGATAGATAGATAGATAGATAGATAGATAGATAGATAGATAGATAGATAGATAGATAGATAGATAGATAGATAGATATAGATAGATAGATAGATAGATAGATAGATAGATAGATAGATAGATAGATAGATAGATAGATAGATAGATAGATAGATAGATAGATAGATAGATAGATAGATAGATAGATACATAGATAGATAGATAGATAGATAGATAGATAGATCGATAGATAGATAGATAGATAGATAGATAGATAGATAGATAGATAGATAGATAGATAGATAGAAAGATAGATAGATAGATAGATGATGGAGAGTGTTAATCTCCAAAAGAACAACCTACTCTTGTGATTAGAGCACCTCTATACCAAGAGTAAGTCAAAGCCTTCCCTAAATTAGAGGTCCAATCTCCAAACTATCAAAATTGAGAAAATCTGTGAAAAGGATAAAACACAGAGAAGTCTGCTGCACTATTTCTCCACATTAGCCTATCAAACATGTAAAGTTTTTTATGAAACTTTGTATGAGTCATCTCCTAGAGATTGCGCATCTCCTCCAAGTTAAATTACTTCAAAAGCCTTAGTATAACTTGAGAAATTTACTTCACAAGTTACCTATGTCCAAATCTGTACTTCTGAGAAGTTGATTTGACACCCCTAACTTCTTAACTTTGGTTCTCACAATGTCGAACCCGTTTTACAAAATGCTTCTAGCCATAAGTAGCTTATCTTTCAACTTAAAGATTAAGCCCTCACTCATGGAAAACTTTAAACTGTGCTGGGAGAAATGATCAAAACAATAACTTCGAAATCTGCGCCTGTTTTAGGAACCTGTGAACATACTTCACATATGAATGTTTCTGTACTTAATTCTCTAAACCTGATTGCAATTGGAAGCTAAAACTTTGTACAGAGGTCAAGCACCTTCCAACTTAGACTTGTACAAAAGCATTTCACAAATGATCTACTGTAGAAGGAGAACACGCAGAAACATCGGGCGCAAGATTTTCAATTACTCAGAAAAGTTTACAACTGAGTGATGAGAGCTAACTCAACTAACTTTTTCTCTATCTCATGACTTCTAACTTTCTCAATCTTGGCTTCTAACTATTGTCACATATGCTCTCATACATGCCCCGACTTTTCTCAAAGTATTTATAGATAATTTGTACAAGATTCCTACTCAAACAAAGATCTAAGTCACCTATGACTATACTAATGTACATATGTGTACACTTCTCTTATCCTCTGAATATGTCTTTCTTCCAAGCTTCAATAGTTGATCCTTCCTTCACTCTTTAATCTTCCAAGCCTTCAATTGGTGATTGGTCTGCACCAACAGCTCCCCCTCAATCATCAATTGAGGTCTTCACTATCTTCTTTATACCTGCCATGTCTTTGAACCTTTGTAACTTTGGTCCATCCAAGCCTTTTGTAAGCATATCAGCTATCTGATCTTTTGTTGAAGTATGGATTACTTCAATCTCTTTATCCATCACCTTCTCTCTTAGAAAGTGATACTGAATCTCAATGTGTTTGGTCCTGGCATGAAAAACAGGATTAGCAGCTAAATACAATGAACTCATGTTATCTCCATATATAATTGGTACCCCATGCATAATGTCAAGACTCTTCATCAAGGTCTTGAGCCAAATCACTTCCTTTGCAGCTTCAACCATGCCTTTATACTCAGCTTCTGTAGAAGACAAAGCAACTGTATGTTGCTTCTTAGAACACCATGAGATTAACTTATCTCCCACATAACACATGTATCCATAGGTTGATCTTCTATCATCTGGATTACCTGCCCAATCTGCATCACTATATACTTTGATATTTGTATCTGAGGTAAACCCATAATACAAACCTTCATTGAGTGTACCCTTAATGTACCTCAACACCCTTTGTCCTGCAATCCAATGTTCTTTCCTTGGACAATGCATAAATTGAGACAAAACCCCTACTGCATATGATAAATCAGGTCTAGTTAGAGTAGCATAGATAAGACTACCAACCAAACTCTGATATTGTCTCATGTCCTTGAATTCTTCACCTCCATACTTACTCAATTTGTGATTCACCTCCATTGGTGTAGGTGCTACCCTGCAATCATCCATTTTAAACTTGATTAACAAGTTCTTCAAATACCTTTCTTGGGTCACAAATACTCCATGTTGAGTATATGTAATCTCCATGCCCAAGAAGTATGATAAGTTTCCCAAGTCACTTATCTTGAACTCCTTTTCCATTTGCCTCTTGAGTCTTTGTATTCCTTCTTCATCTGTACCTGTAAGAATTATATCATCAACATATATGCACATGTATATGAAACCATTTTCACTTGCCTTGACAAGCAAGCTACTATCTGCTTTAGACACCTGAAAACCAAGTTCTTTTAGGAACTTCACAAGTCTATAGTTCCATGCCCTTGGGGCCTGCTTCAATCCATACAAAGCTCTCTTGAGCTTGCACACATGATCTGGATACCTTTTATCTCTGAATCCTTGAGGTTGCTCCATGAATACATCATCTGAAATGTAACCATTCAAAAAAGCATTTTTCACATCAAGTTGACATAGCTTCCAACCTTTACATGCAGCAATAGCAATAAGTGTCCTTATGGTTGTCATCTTTGCCACAGGACTATAGGTCTCATCATAATCAATACCATATGTCTAAGCAAACCCTTTGACAACAAGTCTAGCTTTGTATCTAGACACACTTCCATCTGCAAACCTTTTTGTCTTGTAGACCCACTTGCATCCAATAATCTTCTGACTATTTGGTTTAGGAACCAAATCCCATGTTTGATTCTCCAATAATGCATCATATTCCTCCTGCATAGCATTCTCCCATTTTTCCTTACCTTTTGCCTCTTCATATGTAGAAGGGTCTTCATCTGTATTCACCATATAAGCATAATCTTTTGTGGCTAGAAATGAAGTATCATAACTATACCTTGTAGGTTGCCACCTATTTCTTGTTGACCTTCTGAGTTCTCCACTCCTTGAGGTTTCTGGTTCTTCACATTCAGGATCAAATCTTGGTGTCTCTTCCACTTCAACCTGCACTTCATTATTCTCTTGCTCATCAAATATTTGAACTTTTGATTTACCTTTTCTTTGACTCACTTCTTCTTCATCACCTGTATTGATGTTGATTGTACCTGCATACCAAGTGCTTTGTTCATCAAAGTGTAACATCCTTAGAAACCATAAATTGCTTTGTTGATGGACTCCACAATCTATAGCCCATCTGCTTATCATCATAGCCAATGAAAACATACTTTTCAGCTTTAGGCTCCAACTTGTGCCTTAATTGTGATGGCACATATGCATATGCCACACACCCAAAAACTCTGCAATGATCCAAGGTAGGTCTTTTACCCCACCAAGCCTCATATGGTGTCATACCCTGCAAGGCTTTACATGGTAACCTATTGACCAAATAAGTGGCTGTATTTACAGCTTCAGCCCACAAATAATTAGGGCAATTTTTCTCCTTCATCATGGATCTTGCAAACTCAACAATTGTTCTATTTCTCCTTTCTGCAACACCATTTTGTTGAGGAGAGTACCTGCAAGTAATTTCCCTTTTTATACCTGCATTCCATAAGTAATCACTGAACTCATTTGAGAAATACTCTCCCCCTCCATCTGACCTTAGTCTTTTCAACTTATGACCTGTAATTCTTTCTGCATATGCATGATAGTGTTTAAATGTATTAAACACTTCTGACTTATCTTTGATCACATAGATAGTGATCCACCTAGTAGCATCATCAACATAAATCACATAATACCTTGATCCATTTATACTGAAATCTTTTGATGGTCCCCACACATCTGTGTGTACCAACTCAAGCTTCTCTGAGTGCATAAAACCATGCTTGGAGTAAGAGTTCTTATGAGCCTTACCTAATTGACATGCCTCACATTTGTATGTCATATGTTGACCTGCAACATTAGGCAATCCAAGCACTGAACCATTGTTAACCATATCTTTAATACCTCTTTCATTAAAATGTCCAAGCCTCTTGTGCCAAAGATCTAACTCAGAGATCTTATGACCTCCATATGTGAACATAGCATGACCAATGTTGCCTTGAATCTTCAATGTAAATAATCTTCCTTCCTTTTTTCCTGAAACAATCTGTTTATACCCTTGGCTAGGGTCTTCCACATATACTCCATCATTAGTGAACCTTACTTCATATCCCTTTTCAACAATTTGACCTACACTTATCAAATTCTTAGGGATTGTAGGAACATACAAAACCTTACTCAATAAGGTGCTTCCATCCTTGGCCTTTACTGATCCAATTGACTTCACATTGTGCTTTGTGTTGTCACCTGTTTGAACAACATGATTAAAAACTTTACTTTCCAAATCAGTCATCAAAGATATGTTACCACTCAGGTGATTGCTACACCCTGAGTCAATGTAGAAGACTCTTTGATCTTCACTCTGCCTTTCACAAGTTGCATTCATTATCAATGTTGAATCTTCCTTTTGATCTGAAGCATAATTGTAGTAGGTGTTGTTGTATTGTTGACTTTGGAATCCTCTACCTGCATTTCTTCCAAAGTAATTCCTTCCACCTCTACCTCTGTAATTACCTCTTTGATTTCTGCCACCTCTTCCTCTTGAATTATAATTTTGATTGTATCCACCATTATTCTGATTATTATGCCAACAATCATTAGCTAAGTGATTTGTCTTACCACAAATCCAGCAAGCTTTGCCTCCATCTTTGTTGTTCCTGCCTCTTCCTCTACCTTTGCCACCTCCTCTTCCTCTTAGGAAGTTGTCTTGAGTAGTTG
>CM035420.1:55015935-55028435 GCA_020310875.1 Ceratopteris richardii | reverse complement strand
GGTATTTGAAGAACTTGTTAATCAAGTTTAAAATGGATGATTGCAGGGTAGCACCTACACCAATGGAGGTGAATCACAAATTGAGTAAGTTTGGAGGTGAAGAATTCAAGGACATGAGACAATATCAGAGTTTGGTTGGTAGGCTTATCTATGCTACATTAACTAGACCTGATTTATCATATGCAGTAGGAGTTTTGTCTCAATTCATGCATTGCCCAAGGAAAGAACATTGGATTGCAGGTCAAAGAGTGTTGAGGTACATTAAGGGTACACTCAATGAAGGTTTCTATTATGGGTTTACCTCAGATACAAATATCAAAATTTATAGTGATGCAGATTGGGCAGGTAATCCAGATGATAGAAGGTCAACTTTTGGATATATGTGTTATGTGGGAGATAAACTTATCTCATGGTGCTCCAAGAAGCAACATACAGTTGCTTTTTCTTCTACAGAAGCAGAGTATAAAGGCATGGTTGAAGCTGCAAAGGAAGTAATTTGGGTCAAGACATTGATGAAGAGTTTTGATATTGTGCATGGGGTACCAATTATATATGGAGATAACATGAGTTCATTGTATTTAGCTGCTAATCCTGTTTTTCATGCCAGGACCAAACATATTGAGATGCAGTATCACTTTCTAAGAGAGAAGGTGATGGATAAGGAGATTGAAGTCATACATACTTCAACAAAGAATTAGATAGCTGATATGCTTACAAAGAGCTTGGATGGACCAAAGCTACAGAAATTTAAAGACATGGCAGGTATAAAGTGTTGGTGCATATCAAGCCTTCACACATTGGCTTGGACTCATGGAAGATTAGCTTGGACAAGGCTTCATTAAGGCTTCACTTGAAGCAAGGCTCATATGAACATATGCTTAGATGTTCTCACTTTTTACCCCTTTGTAAAAGTCATTGTGACTTGGAATAATTTGTAACCACACCTACCTGAGAAAGTCGTGGAAATTTGAATGGTGTGATGGAGAGAATATCTCCCTACTTTTAGAGGAGAGATTCTAGGGAGACTTAGTTTGAATTTCAAATTCAAATGATCAAAAAAACTCCTATAAAAGATGAAGTGAAAAAGTCGCGGTTAGTCTCACTCTCTAGCTCACTCCCCGAGGCATTTTATCATTATAACTCATTGTGTGTGAGTGCTACCTCATAGCCAACATCACAATACCTCATTTAGCTATGCTTGTCATGCTAATGAGATTGTACAAACACATTTATCAATAGAAGTATACATTCTCTATCTCTGATTTTCTCTGTGTCATCTTCTCCAAGTCTGTCAACTTCAAAGGAGCATATCTCAGGATCTACTGAACCAAATCAAGAGATCTATAGCTCCTTGGAACCAGCTTAAGGTCTACTACAAGCATACAAAATCTCAAAGGATGTCATTCAGCCATTTGGGAGAAATTCGATTCGAAGTGCACACTGGCCTGTGTCTGCAGAGTTCCTAAAAAGTCGGGGGTGATTATAATTTTGCTAAACTTATTTCTCAGTGCATAGTTTATCAATTGAAGTGATTCCACTTGTGATTGGTAGCTTACTAAGGTACATTAATACTCCCAAAAGGAATTGTTCCAATTTTAAGTGTGCTGGACACATTGAGTAAAAGTCTGAGCAGGTATCACTACAGGAATAGAAAGTTTTTTCTTGTTTTTGAAGTACCAAGTTATCTGTTTTGGTTTGATCATTACCCAAACCATTTCCAAAGTACATATATGGTTTCTTTATGTCATTTGGAAGCTAAGCTAGTGTACTAAGCATATCTGAAGAGAAAAGAGGGCAGGTGTGAAGCAGGTTTTGCAGCACCAACTGATTTCCTGAGTGCATCCATCCATCACTCTCAACAGTGGTATCAGAGCAAAGAAGGTAAACATGGGTGATGGTTTCCCTTCCTTCATTGACAAATTGGATAGAAACAATTATCAGGCTTGGTCATTGAGAATGAAGACCTATCTACAAGGGAGAAGTTTATTTGGATACATATCAGGAGATGAGGAGTTGCCCTCATTCAAGACTAGAGGACTACCTACAAAGGATGAACATGAAAGGCTCAACCAATGGTGTGCAAAGGATGCTTTGGCAAGGTCTTATCTCTTAAACTCTATATCTGACTTTCTTTTACCTCATGTAAGGAACTGTAAGACTTCCCAAGAGACTTGGGAAACCTTGTCAAACTATTTTTCTTCCAACACAAGGGCTAGGAAGAATCAATTATGGATTGAGTTCACAACACTTAGGAAGCAGCCCAAGCAATCAGTCTCAGAGTATGTGACAAAGATTAAAGATGTGGCAGACCAACTAGCAAGCATTGGAGAAGAAATTGAAGAGGAGCAAATAGTCAGGCAAGTGACAAATGGACTCAAGGCAGATGATAAGTGGGAAAGTTTCACCACTGCAATGGACCTCTATATGGACATGCATACCCCTGATCTCACAACACTCATGGGCCAACTATTTACACATGAAGCAAAGTTTACAAAGGCTGGAGATCAATCAAAAGGTAATAACCCCTCTGCTCTCTATACTGATAAGAAGATTAAAGATAAAGGCAAGAAGAAACAGGATGAAGAAGGCTCTACCTCTCAAGCTAATTATGCAGGGAGAGGTAGGTCATCCAGAGGAAGAGGCAGAGGAGGTAAGTCAGGTAGGGGGATGTTGGTGCAGACCAATCACCAATTGAAGGCTTGGAAGGTCAAAGAGTGAAGGAAGGATCAACTATTGAAGCTTGGAAGAAAGACATATTCAGAGGATAAGAGAAGTGTACACATATGTACATTAGTATAGTCATAGGTGACTTAGATCTTTGTTTGAGTAAGAATCTTGTACAAATTGTCTATAAATACTTTGAGAAAAGTCGGGGCATGTATGAGAGCATAGGTGACAATAGTTAGAAGCCAAGATTGAGGAAGTTAGAAGTCATGAGATAGAGAAAAAGTTTGTGTGTTAGCTCTCATCACTCAGTTGTAAACTTTTCTGAGTAATTGAAAATCTTGCGCCCGATGTTTCTGCGTGTTCTCCTTCTACAGTAGATCATTTGTGAAATGCTTTTGTACAAGTCTAAGTTGGAAGGTGCTTGACCTCTGTACAAAGTTTTAGCTTCCAATTGCAATCAGGTTTAGAGAATTAAGTACAGGAACATTCATATGTGAAGTATGTTCACAGGTTCCTAAAACAGGCGCAGATTTTGAAGTTATTGTTTTGATCATTTCTCCCAGCACAGTTTAAAGTTTTGCATGAGTGAGGGCTTAATCTTTAAGTTGAAAGATAAGCTACTTATGGCTAGAAGCATTTTGTAAAACGGGTTCGACATTGTGAGAACCAAAGTTAAGAAGTTAGGGGTGTCAAATCGACTTCTCAGAAGTACAGATTTGGACATAGGTAACTTGTGAAGTAACTTTCTCAAGTTATACTAAGGCTTTTGAAGTAATTTAACTTGGAGGAGATGCGCAATCTCTAGGAGATGACTCATACAAAGTTTCATCAAAAACTTTACATGTTTGATAGGTTAATGTGGAGAAATAGTGCAGCAGACTTTTCTGTGTTTTATCCTTTTCACAGATTTTCTCAATTTTGATAGTTTGAAGATTGGACCTCTAATTTAGGGAAGGTTTTGACTTACTCTTGGTATAGAGGTGCTCTAATCACAAGAGTAGGTTGTTCTTTTGGAGATTAACACTCTCCATCAGTGGTATCAGAGCAGGAGACATCAAAATCAAGGAAAGGAAGGTCCCGACTGCAGATTCAAGAAGTTCAACATTTGAAGAACTAAGAAGTGAAAGCTTGGAGTCAAAAGCCTGAGGAGAAGACTACTCGACATCAAGAAAGGCAAAAGGAGTCTAATTCGAAGTAAAGGTACATACATTGTTTGTAAAGCTTGAAGTTTTCAATATACAGGTGGATACAAGATGGGAGATGCTCTACAGATAGAGAAATTGGATAGGGAAAACTATCCTGCATGGTCAATGAGGATGGAAGCTCATCTTATGAGCAAAGATTTAATTGCTTACATCACACGAGAAGAAGAGAAGCCACAGTTCAGAGATCCTAGTGTTCCAACTAGGGAAGAGTTAGCAGATCTGAAAAATTGGATGAAGAAAGATGCTCAAGCTAGGAGCATTATATATATGGGAGTCAATGATTACTTGTTACCTCATATTAGAGGTCTTGAAAGTGCAACTGACATATGGAATGCTTTGGAGGAGCATTTCCAGAACACTACAAAGTCAAGGAAGGCATCCTTATGGGCAGAGTTTACTACCTTCAAGAAGAAGGCTTCTCAATCCATCTCAGACTATGTAACAAGGATGAAAGATATTGCAGATGCTTTAGGAGCTGTTGATGAAGACATTGAGGAGGATAAATTGGTAAGGCAAATCCTTACAGGGTTGAGAGGTGATGACAAATGGAAGCCATTTATTTTGTCTACAGAACTATCACTTGACCATTTCACTCCTGATTTGAATCAATTGTTAGGTCATATGCTAACATTTGAGCAGGATGTTAAAGGAGATGGTGACAAGAGTACAGGACATGCAATGTACTCAAAGGACAAGAAGAAGAATAGCAAAGGAAAACAACAAGCAGGTGAAGATGAAGAAACAACTACTCAAGCCAACTTCCTAAGAGGAAGAGGAGGTGGCAAAGGTAGAGGAAGAGGCAGGAACAACAAAGATGGAGGCAAAGCTTGCTGGATTTGTGGTAAGACAAATCACTTAGCTAATGATTGTTGGCATAATAATCAGGATAATGGTGGATACAATCAAAATTATAATTCAAGAGGAAGAGGTGGCAGAAATCAAAGAGGTAATTACAGAGGTAGAGGTGGAAGGAATTACTTTGGGAGAAATGCAGGTAGAGGATTCCAAAGTCAACAATACAACAACACCTACTACAATTATGCTTCAGATCAAAAGGAAGATTCAACATTGATAATGAATGCAACTTGTGAAAGGCAGAGTGAAGATCAAAGAGTCTTCTACATTGACTCAGGGTGTAGCAATCACCTGAGTGGTAACATATCTTTGATGACTGATTTGGAAAGTAAAGTTTTTAATCATGTTGTTCAAACAGGTGACAACACAAAGCACAATGTGAAGTCAATTGGATCAGTAAAGGCCAAGGATGGAAGCACCTTATTGAGTAAGGTTTTGTATGTTCCTACAATCCCTAAGAATTTGATATGTGTAGGTCAAATTGTTGAAAAGGGATATGAAGTAAGGTTCACTAATGATGGAGTATATGTGGAAGACCCTAGCCAAGGGTATAAACAGATTGTTTCAGGAAAAAAGGAAGGAAGATTATTTACATTGAAGATTCAAGGCAACATTGGTCATGCTATGTTCACATATGGAGGTCATAAGATCTCTGAGTTAGATCTTTGGCACAAGAGGCTTGGACTTTTAATGAAAGAGGTATTAAAGATATGGTTAACAATGGTTCAGTGCTTGGATTGCCTAATGTTGCAGGTCAACATATGACATACAAATGTGAGGCATGTCAATTAGGTAAGGCTCATAAGAACTCTTACTCCAAGCATGGTTTTATGCACTCAGAGAAGCTTGAGTTGGTACACACAGATGTGTGGGGACCATCAAAAGATTTCTGTATAAATGGATCAAGGTATTATGTGATTTATGTTGATGATGCTACTAGGTGGATCACTATCTATGTGATCAAAGATAAGTCAGAAGTGTTTAATACATTTAAACACTATCATGCATATGCAGAAAGAATTACAGGTCATAAGTTGAAAAGACTAAGGTCAGATGGAGGGGGAGAGTATTTCTCTAATGAGTTCAGTGATTACTTATGGAATGCAGGTATAAAAGGGAAATTACTTGCAGGTACTCTCCTCAACAAAATGGTGTTGCAAAAAGGAGAAATAGAACAATTGTTGAGTTTGCAAGATCCATGATGAAGGAGAAAAATTGTCCTAATTACTTGTGGGCTGAAGCTGTAAATACAGCCACTTATTTGGTCAATAGGCTACCATGTAAAGCCCTGCAGGGTATGACACCATATGAGGCTTGGTGGGGTAAAAGACCTACCTTGGATCATTGCAGAGTTTTTGGGTGTGTGGCATATGCATATGTGCCATCACAATTAAGGCACAAGTTGGAGCCTAAAGCTGAAAAGTATGTTTTCATTGGATATGATGATAAGCAGATGGGCTATAGATTGTGGAGTCCATCAACAAAGCAATTTATGGTTTCTAAGGATGTTACATTTGATGAACAAAGCACTTGGTATGCAGGTACAATCAACATCAATACAGGTGATGAAGAAGAAGTGAGTCAAAGAAAAGGTAAATCAAAAGTTCAAATATTTGATGAGCAAGAGAATAATGAAGTGCAGGTTGAAGTGGAAGAGATACCAAGATTTGATCCTGAATGTGAAGAGCCAGAAACCTCAAGGAGTGGAGAACTCAGAAGGTCAACAAGAAATAGGTGGCAACCTACAAGGTATAGTTATGATACTTCATTTCTAGCCACAAAAGATTATGCTTATATGGTGAATACAGATGAAGACCCGTCTACATATGAAGAAGCAAAAGGTAAGGAAAAATGGGAGAATGCTATGCAGGAGGAATATGATGCACTATTGGAGAATCAAACTTGGGATTTGGTTCCTAAACCAAATAGTCAGAAGATTATTGGATGCAAGTGGGTCTACAAGACAAAAAGGTTTGCAGATGGAAGTGTGTCTAGATATAAAGCTAGACTTGTTGTCAAAGGGTTTGCTCAGACATATGGTATTGATTATGATGAGACCTATAGTCCTGTGGCAAAGATGACAACCATAAGGACACTTATTGCTATTGCTGCATGTAAAGGTTGGAAGCTATGTCAACTTGATGTGAAAAATGCTTTTTTGAATGGTTACATTTCAGATGATGTATTCATGGAGCAACCTCAAGGATTCAGAGATAAAAGGTATCCAGATCATGTGTGCAAGCTCAAGAGAGCTTTGTATGGATTGAAGCAGGCCCCAAGGGCATGGAACTATAGACTTGTGAAGTTCCTAAAAGAACTTGGTTTTCAGGTGTCTAAAGCAGATAGTAGCTTGCTTGTCAAGGCAAGTGAAAATGGTTTCATATACATGTGCATATATGTTGATGATATAATTCTTACAGGTACAGATGAAGAAGGAATACAAAGACTCAAGAGGCAAATGGAAAAGGAGTTCAAGATAAGTGACTTGGGAAACTTATCATACTTCTTGGGCATGGAGATTACATATACTCAACATGGAGTATTTGTGACCCAAGAAAGGTATTTGAAGAACTTGTTAATCAAGTTTAAAATGGATGATTGCAGGGTAGCACCTACACCAATGGAGGTGAATCACAAATTGAGTAAGTATGGAGGTGAAGAATTCAAGGACATGAGACAATATCAGAGTTTGGTTGGTAGTCTTATCTATGCTACTCTAACTAGACCTGATTTATCATATGCAGTAGGGGTTTTGTCTCAATTTATGCATTGTCCAAGGAAAGAACATTGGATTGCAGGACAAAGGGTGTTGAGGTACATTAAGGGTACACTCAATGAAGGTTTGTATTATGGGTTTACCTCAGATACAAATATCAAAGTTTATAGTGATACAGATTGGGCAGGTAATCCAGATGATAGAAGATCAACCTATGGATACATGTGTTATGTGGGAGATAAGTTAATCTCATGGTGTTCTAAGAAGCAACATACAGTTGCTTTGTCTTCTACAGAAGCTGAGTATAAAGGCATGGTTGAAGCTGCAAAGGAAGTGATTTGGCTCAAGACCTTGATGAAGAGTCTTGACATTATGCATGGGGTACCAATTATATATGGAGATAACATGAGTTCATTGTATTTAGCTGCTAATCCTGTTTTTCATGCCAGGACCAAACACATTGAGATTCAGTATCACTTTCTAAGAGAGAAGGTGATGGATAAAGAGATTGAAGTAATCCATACTTCAACAAAAGATCAGATAGCTGATATGCTTACAAAAGGCTTGGATGGACCAAAGTTACAAAGGTTCAAAGACATGGCAGGTATAAAGAAGATAGTGAAGACCTCAATTGATGATTGAGGGGGAGCTGTTGGTGCAGACCAATCACCAATTCAAGGCTTGGAAGGTCAAAGAGTGAAGGAAGGATCAACTATTGAAGCTTGGAAGAAAGACATATTCAGAGGATAAGAGAAGTGTACACATATGTACATTAGTATAGTCATAGGTGACTTAGATCTTTGTTTGAGTAAGAATCTTGTACAAATTATCTATAAATACTTTGAGAAAAGTCGGGGCATGTATGAGAGCATAGGTGACAATAGTTAGAAGCCAAGATTGAGGAAGTTAGAAGTCATGAGATAGAGAAAAAGTTTGTGTGTTAGCTCTCATCACTTAGTTGTAAACTTTTCTGAGTAATTGAAAATCTTGCGCCCGATGTTTCTGCGTGTTCTCCTTCTACAGTAGATCATTTGTGAAATGCTTTTGTACAAGTCTAAGTTGGAAGGTGCTTGACCTCTGTACAAAGTTTTAGCTTCCAATTGCAATCAGGTTTAGAGAATTAAGTACAGGAACATTCATATGTGAAGTATGTTCACAGGTTCCTAAAACAGGCGCAGATTTCGAAGTTATTGTTTTGATCATTTCTCCCAGCACAGTTTAAAGTTTTGCATGAGTGAGGGCTTAATCTTTAAGTTGAAAGATAAGCTACTTATGGCTAGAAGCATTTTGTAAAACGGGTTCGACATTGTGAGAACCAAAGTTAAGAAGTTAGGGGTGTCAAATCGACTTCTCAGAAGTACAGATTTGGACATAGGTAACTTGTGAAGTAAATTTCTCAAGTTATACTAAGGCTTTTGAAGTAATTTAACTTGGAGGAGATGCGCAATCTCTAGGAGATGACTCATACAAAGTTTCATCAAAAACTTTACATGTTTGATAGGTTAATGTGGAGAAATAGTGCAGCAGACTTTTCTGTGTTTTATCCTTTTCACAGATTTTCTCAATTTTGATAGTTTGAAGATTGGACCTCTAATTTAGGGAAGGTTTTGACTTACTCTTGGTATAGAGGTGCTCTAATCACAAGAGTAGGTTGTTCTTTTGGAGATTAACACTCTCCATCAGGGGAGACCCTACAACTCATCACCTTGCAACATCTGTGGATTGTCCAATCATACCACAGATGAATGCTACAAGAACTACAAAAATCAGAGAGGAAGAGGCTACTCAAGAGGTGGATACTCTCAAGGGAGAGGCAGATTCAACCAACATCAAAGCTACAATGGATACAACAACCAATACAACAACAACCACAATGGAAACTACCAAGGTGGATTCAGAAATAGAAGAGACTACAACAACTACACAGAGGAGCAAGATGACTCCTTATTGATCATGAATATGACCTCCAAGATAGGTACAAATGATGATCATTTATTTTACATTGACTCAGGATGTTCTAACCATGTAGCTGGCAATGTGGCACTACTTTCTGATTTGGAAGAGCCCAAGGGCAAACATCAGGTACAAACAGGTGATGACACTAAAAACTCTGTTGTCAAAATTGGAAATGTGAAGACATGTGATGGTAATCAGAACCTATTAAGCAGGGTACTCTATGTACCAACAATAACTAAGAATTTAATGAGTGTTGGTCAGATTGTGGAGAAAGGTTTGCAGGTCAGATTCACACAACATGGAGCATATGTGGAGGACCCAAAACATGGATTCAGAAGGATAGCCAAAGGGGAGAAATCAGGTAGATTATTTACATTTGAGCTAGAAGATACAAAAAACATTGCTTTGTATAATTACAAGGATCAGACACTTTCAGAGTTAGAGATATGGCACAAGAGATTAGGGCACATAGGAGAAAGGACTCTAAAGCAAATGTGCAGGGATCAATGTGTGCTTGGGATACCTAATGTATCCAAGCAACACATGATTTACAAATGTGGATCATGTCAATTTGGTAAGTCTCACAGATTACCCTACTCAAGGAAAGGTTTCATGCATGAAGACTACCTAGACTTGGTACACACAGATGTTTGGGGACCTAGCAAGGACCCTTCCATCTCTGGTTCAAGGTATTATGTGTCCTTTATTGATGACTATAGCAGGTGGACCATTTTATACTTTATGGACAAAGATGAAGTGTTTAATTGTTTCAAGAGGTATCTTGCACTTGTTGAAAATCAAACAGGTAGAAGCTTGAAGAGGCTAAGATCAGATGGTGGAGGAGAGTACTTCTCCAATGAGTTTGAAGATTTCTTGCAGGAAAGAGGCATCAAAAGGGAGATCACTACAAGGTACTCACCTGAACAAAATGGGGTAGCAGAAAGAAGGAATAGACTTATAGTAGAAACAGCTAGGTCTATGCTTAATGAGAAAAAGTTGCCAAATTACCTATGGGCAGAGAGTGTATCCACTGCCACTTATCTCATCAATAGGTTGCCATCCAAATCACTTGATGGCATGACACCATATGAAGCATGGCATGGTAAGAGACCCTCTCTGGATCATTGCAAAATCTTTGGTTGTGTAGCATATGTGCATATTCCCTCATAGGTAAGAGGAAAGCTAGACCCTAAGGCTGAAAAGTGAATCTTCATTGGTTATGATTTGAACCAAAAGGGATACAAATTCTACAACCCCACAAACAAAGGGTTCAAGATAAGCAGAGATGTCATATTTGATGAAAATGATTCTTGGTATGAGAATGAATGCAGGAAAGTAAGTCTACCCTATGACATGGAAGAAGATTTTCCAAAGCTTACCAAGGAAGAGCCAACTCAGCAAGAAGACTCAAGCTCAGATGATGATACAATAAACCTTGAAGAGTTCAAGGCTTGGAAGTCCAAAGGAAAGATGAAGATGAAGCAATTAGAGGATAAGGCAGAAACCTCTACTCAAGCAATGAGAAGATCTCAAAGAGAAAAGAAGAAGCCTATCAGATTTGGGTATGACACCTCACTTGTAACTAAACATTCTGTATATCTTGCAAAAGACTTGTTGAATGAAGAACCAGGTACCTATGAAGAAGCAATTACAAAACCAGAATGGAGAGAAGCCATGGATGAAGAGATAGAAGCTCTCAAGGAAAGTGATACTTGGGACTTGGTACCCAAGAAGGATTCTATGAAGGTAATAGGATCCAGATGGATCTACAAATTAAAGAAGAATTCAGATGGAACAATTAACAGGTACAAAGCTAGGTTGGTAGCCAAGGGTTTTGCACAAACCCAAGGCATTGATTATGAGGAGACATTTTCTCCTGTGGCCAAGATGCCAACTATCAGAGTATTAGTGAGTGTAGCTGCATCCAAGAATTGGAATATGTACCAATTGGATGTGAAGAATGCATTCTTGAATGGATGGATATCTGAAGAAGTCTACATGTCACAACCACCTGGCTATGAAGATCCAAAAAAGGTACATTATGTTTGTAAATTGAAGAAGGCTCTGTATGGTTTGAAGCAGGCACCTAGAGCATGGAATTACAGATTGACCACCTACCTCCAAGAGCAAGGATTTGTGATGAGCAAAGCAGACACTTCTCTATTCATAAGGAAAAGTAGTTCAGAGGTAATCTACTTATGTGTTTATGTTGATGACATCATCATTACAGGCAATGATGTCAATGGGATTAGACACATCAAAGGACAGATGATGAAAGAATTCAAGATCAGTGATCTTGGACTATTAAAGTATTTCTTAGGTCTTGAACTGGTCTACACAAATTCAGGTATATACATCACTCAAAAGAAGTATGTATAGGATATGGTCAAGAAGTTTGGTTTGGAGGATGCTAAGGTATCCACTACTCCAATGGAGGTTAACCAAAAGCTAAGTGCTCATGAAGGAGAAGAAATCAAAGACATTACAGGATACCAAAGTATGGTGGGTAGTTTGAACTATGCTACCTTGACAAGACTTGACATAGCATATGGAGTAAGTGTGCTTAGCCAATTCATGCACAAACCTAGGGTACCTCACCTAGAGGCAGCAAAGAAGATCTTGAAGTACCTCAAGGGAACTCAAATTCATGGTTTGTATTTTCCTTATACATCAGATATTGACATAAAAATCTACTCAGATGCAGATTGGGCAGGATGCAAGGATGATAGGAGAAGCACTTCAGGTTACATTTGTTTTGCAGGAGATAAGCCTATTTCTTGGTCAACCAAGAAGCAACCTACAGTGGCATTGTCATCCACTGAAGCAGAGTATAGAGGGCTTGCCAATGCAACTCAAGAAGCTATCTGGTTGAAGCTTCTATATACAGAGTTAGGTCTACACACAAGACCACCTATTATCTTTGGAGACAAGACTAGCTCTCTTCACCTTGCAGCAAATCCAATTTATCATGCCAGAACCAAACACATAGAGGTTCATTACCACTATGTGAGAGAGAAGTTACTTAGCAAAGAGATTCAATTGACATATGTATCCACTAATATGCAATGTGCAGATTTACTTACAAAGGCATTGGATGGAAA
>CM035420.1:54990935-55000935 GCA_020310875.1 Ceratopteris richardii | reverse complement strand
TGTTTCTGCGTCTACTCCGTCTGTGGTAGATGATTTGTGAAATCCTTTTGAGGATATCTAAGTTAGTAGTTAATGAGTTTGTGACTTGAATTTCAGAGTCTAATTGCAAACAGGTTAGGAGAATTGTTAGTAGGAACATTCATATGTGTTGAGTGTTCACAGTTCTCTGAAAGAGGCGCAAATTTCGAGTCTAAAGAAACGAGTAGTGCTTAGTGCACAGTGTAAAGTTTTACACATATGATAGCTCAAAATCTAAGTTGAGAGATAAGCTATCTACAGCCAAAAGAATTTGGTAAAACGGGTTCGACATTGTGAGAACCAAAGTTAAGAAGTTAGGGGTGTCAAATCGACTTCTCAGAAGTACAGATTTGGACATAGGTAACTTGTGAAGTTGATTTCTCAGGTTATACTAAATCTTTTTGAGAACTTTAACTTGGAGGAGGTGCGCAATCTCTAGGCGACACTCCATACAAAATTTCATAGAAAACTTTACATGTTTGATAGGTCAATGAGAAGAAATTGTGCAGCAGACTTTCTGTGTTTCATCTTCTTCACAGAATTTTTCAACTTTTGATAATTTGAAGATTGGACCTCTAATTTAGTAAAGGTTTTGACTTACTCTTGATATAGAGGTGTTCTAAATTCAAGAGTAGGTTGTTCTTTTGGAGATTAAAACTCTCCATCAGTGGTATCAGAGCAGGAGACATCAAATCAAGGAATGGAGGGTCCCGACTGCTGCAGATTCAAGAAATTCAACAATTGAAGAACTAAAAGGTGAAAGTTTGAAGGCAAAGCAAGAGGAGGAGACCATACGACATCAAGAAGGACAAAAGAAGTCTAATTCAAAGTAAAGGTACATACATTGTTTTAAAGCTTGAAGATTTCAATACACAGGCAAACACAAGATGGGAGATTCTCTAGAGATAGAGAAATTGGATAGGGAAAACTATCCTGCATGGTCAATGAGGATGGAAGCTCATCTTATGAGCAAAGATTTAATTGCTTACATCACAGGAGAAGAAGAGAAGCCACAGTTCAGAGATCCTAGTGTTCCAACTAGGGAAGAGTTAGCAGATTTGAAAAATTGGATGAAGAAAGATGCTCAAGCTAGGAGCATTATCTATATGGGAGTCAATGATTACTTGTTACCTCATATTCGAGGTCTTGAAAGTGCAACTGATATTTGGAATGCTTTGGAGGAGCATTTCCAGAATACTACAAAGTCAAGGAAGGCATCCTTATGGGCAGAGTTTACAACCTTCAAGAAGAAGGCCTCTCAATCTATTTCAGACTATGTAACAAGGATGAAAGACATTGCAGATGCATTAGGAGCTGTTGATGAAGACATTGAAGAGGATAAATTGGTAAGGCAAATTCTTACAGGTTTGAGAGGTGATGACAAATGGAAGCCATTCATTTTATCTACAGAATTATCACTTGACCATTTCACTCTTGATTTAAATCAGTTGTTAGGTCATATGCTAACATTTGAGCAGGATGTTAAAGGAGATGGTGACAAGAGTGCAGGTCATGCAATGTACTCAAAGGACAAGAAGAAGAATAGCAAAGGAAAGCAACAAGCAGGTGAAGATGAAGGTACAACTAGTCAAGCCAACTTCCTAAGAGGAAGAGGAGGTGGCAAAGGTAGAGGAAGAGGCAGATACAACAAGGATGGAGGCAAAGCTTGCTGGATTTGTGGTAAGACAAATCACTTAGCTAATGATTGTTGGCACAATACTCAGAATAATAATGGATATAGTCAAAACTATAATGCAAGAGGAAGAGGTGGCAGAAATCAAAGAGGTAATTTCAGAGGTAGAGGTGGAAGGAGTTACTTTGGAAGAAATGCAGGTAGAGGATTCCCAAGTCAACAATATAACAACACCTACTACAATTATGCTTCAGATCAAAAGGAGGATTCAACATTGATAATGAATGCAACTTGTGAAAGGCAGAATGAAGATCAAAGAGTCTTCTACATTGACTCAGGGTGTAGTAATCATCTGAGTGGTAACATATCTTTGATGACTGATTTGGAGAATAAAGTTTTTAATCATGTTGTTCGGACAGGTGACAACACAAAGCACAATGTGAAGTCAATTGGATCAGTGAAGGCCAAGGATGGTAGCACCTTATTGAGTAAGGTCTTGTATGTTCCTACAATTCCTAAGAATTTGATAAGTGTAGGACAAATTGTTGAGAAGGGGTATGAAGTAAGGTTTACTAATGATGGAGTATATGTGGAAGACCCTAGCCAAGGGTATAAACAGATTGTTTCAGGGAAAAAGGAAGGAAGATTATTTACATTGAAGATTCAAGGCAATATTGGTCATGCTATGTTCACATATGGAGGACATAAGATCTCTGAGTTAGATCTTTGGCACAAGAGGCTTGGACATTTCAATGAAAGAGGTATTAAAGATATGGTTAACAATGGTTCAGTGCTTGGATTGCCTAATGTTGCAGGTCAACATATGACATACAAATGTGAGGCATGTCAATTAGGTAAGGCTCATAAGAATTCTTACTCCAAGCATGGTTTTATGTACTCAGAGAAGCTTGAGTTGGTACACACAGATGTGTGGGGACCATCAAAGGATTTCAGTATAAATGGGTCAACGTATTATGTGATTTATGTTGATGATGCTACTAGGTGGATCACTATCTATGTGATCAAAGATAAGTCAGAAGTGTTTAATACATTTAAACACTATCATGCATATGCAGAGAGAATTACAGGTCATAAGTTGAAGAGATTAAGGTCAGATGGAGGGGGAGAGTATTTCTCTAATGAGTTCAGTGATTACTTATGGAATGCAGGTATAAAAAGGGAAGTTACTTGCAGGTACTCTCCTCAACAAAATGGTGTTGCAGAAAGGAGAAATAGAACACTTGTTGAGTTTGCAAGATCCATGATGAAGGAGAAAAATTGCCCTAATTATTTGTGGGCTGAGGCTGTAAATACAGCCACTTATTTGGTCAATAGGTTACCATGTAAAGCCTTGCAGGGTATGACACCATATGAGGCTTGGTGGGGTAAGAGACCTACCTTGGATCATTGCAGAGTTTTTGGATGTGTGGCATATGCATATGTGCCATCACAATTAAGGCACAAGTTGGAGCCTAAAGCTGAAAAATATGTTTTCATTGGTTATGATGATAAGCAGATGGGCTATAGATTGTGGAGTCCATCTACAAAACAATTCATGGTTTCTAAAGATGTTACATTTGATGAACAAAGCACTTGGTATGCAGGTACAATCAATATCAATACAGGTGATGAAGAAGAAGTGAACCAAAGGAAAGGTAAATCAAAGGTTCAAATATTTGATGAACAAAAGAATAATGAAGTGCAGGTTGAAGTGGAAGAAACCCCAAGATTTGATCCTGAATATGAAGAACCAGAAACCTCAAGAAGTGGAGAGCTTAGGAGGTCTACAAGGAATAAATGGCAACCTACAAGGTATAGCTATGATACTTCATTTTTGGCCACAAAAGATTATGCTTATATGGTGAATACAGATGAAGACCCTTCTACATATGAAGAGGCAAAAGGTAAGGAAAAATGGGAGAAAGCTATGCAGGAAGAATATAATGCACTATTGGAGAATCAAACATGGGATTTGGTTCCAAAACCAAATAGTCAGAAAATCATTGGATGCAAGTGGGTTTACAAAACCAAGAGGTTTGCAGATGGAAGTGTGTCTAGATACAAAGCTAGACTTGTTGTCAAAGGGTTTGCTCAGACTTATGGTGTTGACTATGATGAGACTTATAGTCCTGTGGCAAAGATGACAACTATCAGGACACTTATTGCTATTGCTGCATGTAAAGGTTGGAAGTTATGTCAACTTGATGTGAAAAATGCTTTTTTGAATGGTTATATTTCAGATGATGTGTTTATGGAGCAACCTCAAGGGTTCAGAGATAAAAGGTATCCAGATCATGTGTGCAAGCTCAAGAGAGCTTTGTATGGCTTGAAGCATTCCCCAAGGGCATGGAACTA
Organism: Ceratopteris richardii; assembly: GCA_020310875.1. Classification (NCBI taxonomy): domain Eukaryota; kingdom Viridiplantae; phylum Streptophyta; class Polypodiopsida; order Polypodiales; family Pteridaceae; genus Ceratopteris; species Ceratopteris richardii. The sequence goes on along the minus strand of CM035420.1, from coordinate 54,996,929 downwards.
TAGACTTGTGAAGTTCCTAAAAGAACTTGGATTTCAGGTGTCTAAAGCAGATAGTAGCTTGCTTGTCAAAGCAAGTGATAATGGTTTCATATATATGTGCATATATGTTGATGATATAATCCTTACAGGTACAGATGAAGAAGGAATACAAAGACTTAAGAAGCAAATGGAAAAGGAGTTCAAGATAAGTGACTTGGGAGACTTGTCATACTTCTTAGGCATGGAGATTACATATACTCAACATGGAGTATTTGTGACCCAAGAAAGGTATTTGAAGAACTTGTTAATCAAGTTTAAAATGGATGATTGCAGGGTAGCACCTACACCAATGGAGGTGAATCACAAATTGAGTAAGTTTGGAGGTGAAGAATTCAAGGACATGAGACAATATCAGAGTTTGGTTGGTAGCCTTATCTATGCTACATTAACTAGACCTAATTTATCATATGCAGTAGGAGTTTTGTCTCAATTCATGCATTGCCCAAGGAAAGAACATTGGATTGCAGGTCAAAGAGTGTTGAGGTACATTAAGGGTACACTCAATGAAGGTTTGTATTATGGGTTTACCTCAGATACAAATATCAAAATTTATAGTGATGTAGATTGGGCAGGTAATCCAGATGATAGAAGGTCAACTTTTGGATATATGTGTTATGTGGGAGATAAACTTATCTCATGGTGCTCCAAGAAGCAACTTACAGTTGCTTTGTCTTCTACAGAAGCAGAGTATAAAGGCATGGTTGAAGCTGCAAAGGAAGTAATTTGGGTCAAGACATTGATGAAGAGTTTTGATATTGTGCATGGGGTACCAATTATATATGGAGATAACATGAGTTCATTGTATTTAGCTGCTAATCCTGTTTTTCATGCCAGGACCAAACATATTGAGATGCAGTATCACTTTCTAAGAGAGAAGGTGATGGATAAGGAGATTGAAGTCATACATACTTCAACAAAGAATCAGATAGCTGATATGCTTACAAAGAGCTTGGATGGACCAAAGCTACAGAAATTTAAAGACATGGCAGGTATAAAGTGTTGGTGCATATCAAGCCTTCACACATTGGCTTGGACTCATGGAAGATTAGCTTGGACAAGGCTTCATTAAGGCTTCACTTGAAGCAAGGCTCATATGAACATATGCTTAGATGTTCTCACTTTTTACCCCTTTGTAAAAGTCATTGTGACTTGGAATAATTTGTAAACACACCTACCAGAGAAAGTCGTGGAAATTTGAATGGTGTGATGGAGAGAATATCTCCCTACTTTTAGAGGAGAGATTCTAGGGAGCCTTAGTTTGAATTTCAAATTCAAATGATAAAAAAAACTCCTATAAAAGATGAAGTGAAAAAGTCGCGGTTAGTCTCACTCTCTAGCTCACTCCCCGAGGCATTTTATCATTATAACTCATTGTGTGTGAGTGCTACCTCATAGCCAACATCACAATACCTCATTTAGCTATGCTTGTCATGCTAATGAGATTGTACAAACACATTTATCAATAGAAGTATACATTCTCTATCTCTGATTTTCTCTGTGTCATCTTCTCCAAGTCTGTCAACTTCAAAGGAGCATATCTCAGGATCTACTGAACCAAATTAAGAGATCTATAGCTCCTTGGAACCAGCTTAAGGTCTACTACAAGCATACAAAATCTCAGAGGATTTCATTCAGCCATTTGGGAGAAATTCGATTCGAAGTGCACACTGGCCTGTGTCTGCAGAGTTCCTAAAAAGTCGGGGGTGATTATAATTTTGCTAAACTTATTTCTCAGTGCATAGTTTATCAATTGAAGTGATTCCACTTGTGATTGGTAGCTTACTAAGGTACATTAATACTCCCAAAAGGAATTGTTCCAATTTTAAGTGTGCTGGACACACTGAGTAAAAGTCTGAGCAGGTATCACTACAGGAATAGAAAGTTTTTTCTTGTTTTTGAAGTACCAAGTTATCTGTTTTGGTTTGATCATTACCCAAACCATTTCCAAAGTACATATATGGTTTCTTTATGTCATTATGAAGCTAAGCTAGTGTACTAAGCATATCTCAAGAGAAAAGAGGGCAGGTGTGAAGCAGGTTTTGCAGCACCAACTGATTTCCTGAGTGCATCCATCCATCACTCTCAACAGTGGTATCAGAGCAAAGAAGGTAAACATGGGTGATGGTTTCCCTTCCTTCATTGACAAATTGGATAGAAACAATTATCAGGCTTGGTCATTGAGAATGAAGACCTATTTACAAGGGAGAAGTTTATTTGGATACATATCAGGAGATGAGGAGTTGCCCTCATTCAAGACTAGAGGACTACCTACAAAGGATGAACATGAAAGGCTCAACCAATGGTGTGCAAAGGATGCTTTGGCAAGGTCTTATCTCTTAAACTCTATATCTGACTTTCTTTTACCTCATGTAAGGAACTGTAAGACTTCCAAAGAGACTTGGGAAACCTTGTCAAACTATTTTTCTTCCAACACAAGGGCTAGGAAGAATCAATTATGGATTGAGTTCACAACACTTAGGAAGCAGCCCAAGCAATCAGTCTCAGAGTATGTGACAAAGATTAAAGATGTGGCAGACCAACTAGCAAGCATTGGAGAAGAAATTGAAGAGGAGCAAATAGTCAGGCAAGTGACAAATGGACTCAAGGCAGATGATAAGTGGGAAAGTTTCACCACTGCAATGGACCTCTATATGGACATGCATACCCCTGATCTCACAACACTCATGGGCCAACTATTTACACATGAAGCAAAGTTTACAAAGGCTGGAGATCAATCAAAAGGTAATAACCCCTCTGCTCTCTATACTGATAAGAAGATTAAAGATAAAGGCAAGAAGAAACAGGATGAAGAAGGCTCTACCTCTCAAGCTAATTATGCAGGGAGAGGTAGGTCATCCAGAGGAAGAGGCAGAGGAGGTAAGTCAGGTAGGGGGAGACCCTACAACTCATCACCTTGCAACATCTGTGGATTGTCCAATCATACCACAGATGAATGCTACAAGAACTACAAAAATCAGAGAGGAAGAGGCTACTCAAGAGGTGGATACTCTCAAGGGAGAGGCAGATTCAACCAACATCAAAGCTACAATGGATACAACAACCAATACAACAACAACTAGAACAACAACCACAATGGAAACTACCAAGGTGGATTCAGAAATAGAAGAGACTACAACAACTACACAGAGGAGCAAGATGACTCCTTATTGATCATGAATATGACCTCCAAGATAGGTACAAATGATGATCATTTATTTTACATTGACTCAGGATGTTCTAACCATGTAGCTGGCAATGTGGCACTACTTTCTGATTTGGAAGAGCCCAAGGGCAAACATCAGGTACAAACAGGTGATGACACTAAACACTCTGTTGTCAAAATTGGAAATGTGAAGACATGTGATGGTAATCAGAACCTATTAAGTAGGGTACTCTATGTACCAACAATAACTAAGAATTTAATGAGTGTTGGTCAGATTGTGGAGAAAGGTTTGCAGGTCAGATTCACACAACATGGAGCATATGTGGAGGACCCAAAACATGGATTCAGAAGGATAGCCAAAGGGGAGAAATCAGGTAGATTATTTACATTTGAGCTAGAAGATACAAAAAACATTGCTTTGTATAATTACAAGGATCAGACACTTTCAGAGTTAGACATATGGCACAAGAGATTAGGGCACATAGGAGAAAGGACTCTAAAGCAAATGTGCAGGGATCAATGTGTGCTTGGGATACCTAATGTATCCAAGCAACACATGATTTACAAATGTGGATCATGTCAATTTGGTAAGTCTCACAGATTACCCTACTCAAGGAAAGGTTTCATGCATGAAGACTACCTAGACTTGGTACACACAGATGTTTGGGGACCTAGCAAGGACCCTTCCATCTCTGGTTCAAGGTATTATGTGTCCTTTATTGATGACTATAGCAGGTGGACCATTTTATACTTTATGAAGCACAAAGATGAAGTGTTTAATTGTTTCAAGAGGTATCTTGCACTTGTTGAAAATCAAACAGGTAGAAGCTTGAAGAGGCTAAGATCAGATGGTGGAGGAGAGTACTTCTCCAATGAGTTTGAAGATTTCTTGCAGGAAAGAGGCATCAAAAGGGAGATCACTACAAGGTACTCACCTGAACAAAATGGGGTAGCAGAAAGAAGGAATAGACTTATAGTAGAAACAGCTAGGTCTATGCTTAATGAGAAAAAGTTGCCAAATTACCTATGGGCAGAGAGTGTATCCACTGCCACTTATCTCATCAATAGGTTGCCATCCAAATCACTTGATGGCATGACACCATATGAAGCATGGCATGGTAAGAGACCCTCTCTGGATCATTGCAAAATCTTTGGTTGTGTAGCATATGTGCATATTCCCTCACAGGTAAGAGGAAAGCTAGACCCTAAGGCTGAAAAGTGTATCTTCATTGGTTATGATTTGAACCAAAAGGGATACAGATTCTACAACCCCACAAACAAAGGGTTCAAGATAAGCAGAGATGTCATATTTGATGAAAATGATTCTTGGTATGAGAATGAATGCAGGAAAGTAAGTCTACCCTATGACATGGAAGAAGATTTTCCAAAGCTTACCAAGGAAGAGCCAACTCAGCAAGAAGACTCAAGCTCAGATGATGATACAATAAACCTTGAAGAGTTCAAGGCTTGGAAGTCCAAAGGAAAGATGAAGATGAAGCAATTAGAGGATAAGGTAGAAACCTCTACTCAAGCAATGAGAAGATCTCAAAGAGAAAAGAAGAAGCCTATCAGATTTGGGTATGACACCTCACTTGTAACTAAACATTCTGTATATCTTGCAAAAGACTTGTTGAATGAAGAACCAGGTACCTATGAAGAAGCAATTACAAAACTAGAATGGAGAGAAGCCATGGATGAAGAGATAGAAGCTCTCAAGGAAAGTGATACTTGGGACTTGGTACCCAAGAAGGATTCTATGAAGGTAATAGGATCCAGATGGATCTACAAATTAAAGAAGAATTCAGATGGAACAATTAACAGGTACAAAGCTAGGTTGGTAGCCAAGGGTTTTGCACAAACCCAAGGCATTGATTATGAGGAGACATTTTCTCCTGTGGCCAAGATGCCAACTATCAGAGTATTGGTGAGTGTAGCTGCATCCAAGAATTGGAATATGTACCAATTGGATGTGAAGAATGCATTCTTGAATGGATGGATATCTGAAGAAGTCTACATGTCACAACCACCTGGCTATGAAGATCCAAAAAAGGTACATTATGTTTGTAAATTGAAGAAGGCTCTGTATGGTTTGAAGCAGGCACCTAGAGCATGGAATTACAGATTGACCACCTACCTCCAAGACCAAGGATTTGTGATGAGCAAAGCAGACACTTCTCTATTCATAAGGAAAAGTAGTTCAGAGGTAATCTACTTATGTGTTTATGTTGATGACATCATCATTACAGGCAATGATGTCAATGGGATTAGACACATCAAAGGACAGATGATGAAAGAATTCAAGATCAGTGATCTTGGACTATTAAAGTATTTCTTAGGTCTTGAACTGGTCTACACAAATTCAGGTATATACATCACTCAAAAGAAGTATGTACAGGATATGGTCAAGAAGTTTGGTTTGCAGGATGCTAAGGTATCCACTACTCCAATGGAGGTTAATCAAAAGCTAAGTGCTCATGAAGGAGAAGAAATCAAAGACATTACAGGATACCAAAGTATGGTGGGTAGTTTGAACTATGCTACCTTGACAAGACTTGACATAGCATATGGAGTAAGTGTGCTTAGCCAATTCATGCACAAACCTAGGGTACCTCACCTAGAGGCAGCAAAGAAGATCTTGAAGTACCTCAAGGGAACTCAAAGTCATGGTTTGTATTTTCCTTATACATCAGATATTGACATAAAAATCTACTCAGATGCAGATTGGGCAGGATGCAAGGATGATAGGAGAAGCACTTCAGGTTACATTTGTTTTGCAGGAGATAAGCCTATTT
>CM035420.1:54970935-54975935 GCA_020310875.1 Ceratopteris richardii | reverse complement strand
AAGTACTCTTTGTCCTGCAATCCAATGTTCCTTTCTAGGACAATGCATGAATTGAGATAGAACTCCAACTGCATATGACAAATCAGGCCTTGTTAATGTAGCATAAATCAAGCTACCCACCAAACTCTGATATAGCTTCATATCTTTGAATTCTTCTCCTCCATATTTAGTCAATCTATGATTCACTTCCATTGGAGTTGGTGCTATCCTACAATCTTCCATTTTAAATTTGGTTAGCAAATTTTTCAGATACCTTTCTTGAGTTACATATACTCCATGTTGAGTATATGAAATCTCCATTCCCAAGAAGAATGAAAAATTTCCCAAATCACTGATTTTGAACTCTTTCTCCATCTATTTCTTAATCATGTGTATACCTTTGTCATCTGTTCCTGTAAGTATTATGTCATCAACATAAATACAAACATAAATAAATCCATCTTCACTTGCTTTGACTAGCAAGCTACTATGTGCCTTTGATGCTTGAAATCCAAGTTCCTTCAAGAACTTTACAAGCCTATAATTCCATGCCCTTGGGGCCTGATTCAATCCATACAAAGCTCTCTTGAGCTTACACACATGATTTGGATACACTTGATCTTTGAAACCTTCTGGTTGCTCCATGTAAACTTCATCTGAAATGTAACCATTCAAAAAAGCATTTTTAACATCTAATTGAGATAATTTCCAACCTTTGCAAGCAGCAATTGCTATGAGTGTCCTGATGGTTGTCATCTTTGCCACAAGACTATAAGTCTCATCATAATCCACTCCATATGTCTGTGCATATCCCTTCACAAGAAGTCTGGCTTTGTACCTAGACACACTTCCATCTGCAAACCTTTTTGTTTTGTAAACCCACTTACATCCAATGATTTTCTGGCTATTAGGTTTAGGAACCAGATCCCATGTCTGATTTTCCATCAATGCATCATACTCCTCTTGCATAGCTTCTTCCCAATTATTCTTTCCTTTGGCTTCATCATATGTAGATGGATCTTCATCTGCTTTTATCATGTAAGCATAATCCTTAGTAGTCAAGAATGAAGTATCATAGCTATACCTTGTAGGTTGCCATTTGTGCCTTGTAGACCTCCTGAGTACTCCACTCCTTAAGGTTTCTGGTTCATCACACTCTGGATCAAACCTTGGTACTTCTTCACCTTCAACCTGTATTTCATTTTTCTCTTCCTCATCAAATATCTGAACCTTTGTTTTACCTTTCTTCTAATTCATAATTTCTTCAACTTCTGCATACACATTAGATGTACCTGCATACCAAGTACTTTGCTCATCAAATGTAACATCCTTGGACACAAGGAATTGTTTTGTAGATGGACTCCACAACCTATAACCCATCTGCTTGTCATCATAACCAATGAATACATACTTCTCTGCTTTAGGTTCCAATTTATGCTTCAATTGAGATGGCACATATGCATATGCCAAACAACCAAATATTTTACAATGATCCAAGGTAGGTCTCTTACCCCACCAAGCTTCATATGGTGTCATACCCTGCAAAGCTTTACAAGGAAATCTATTAATCAAATATGTGGCTGTGTTTACAGCCTCAGCCCACAATTAATTTGGGCAATTCTTCTCTTTCATCATGGATCTTGCAAATTCAACAAGTGTCCTGTTTCTTCTTTCTGCTACCCCATTTTGTTGAGGAGAGTACCTGCAAGTAACTTCTCTCTTTATACCTGCATTCCACAAATAATCATTGAACTCATTAGAGAAATACTCTCCCCCTCCATCTGACCTTAACCTCTTCAATTTTTGACCTGTAATTCTTTCTGCATATGCATGATAGTGTTTAAATGTATTAAACACTTTTGATTTATCTTTGATCACATAGATTGTGATCCACCTGGTAGCATCATCAACATATATGACATAATATCTTGAACCATTTATACTAAAGTCCTTTGAAGGATCCCACACATCTGTATGTACCAATTCAAGTCTTTCTGAATACATAAAACCATGCTTATTGTATGATTGCTTATGAGCCTTACCTAACTGACATGCTTCACATCGGTATGTCATGTGTTGACCTGCAATGTTAGGCAATCCAAGTACTGAACCATTGTTAACCATTTCTTTGATACCTCTCATTAAAATGTCCAAGTCTTTTGTGCCAAAGATCCAATTCTGACAACTTTTGCTCTCCATATGCAAAACATAGCATGTCCAATATTTCCTTCTACCTTTAATGTGAAGAGCCTTCCTTCCTTCTTTCCTATAACAATCTGTTTATACCCTTGACTAGGGTCTTCAACATAAACTCCATCATTAGTGAACCTTACCTCATATCCTTTTTCCACAATTTGACCTACACTCATCAAATTCTTTGGTATTGTAGGAACATACAGAACCTTACTCAAGACAGTGCTTCCATCTTTGGCTTTGACTAAACCAATTGACTTTACCTTGTGCTTTGTATTATCACCTGTTTGGACTGTATGATTAATTGTATTATAATCTAGATCAGTCATCAAGGCAATGTTTCCACTCAGATGGTTGCTACATCCTGAGTCAATATAAGATACTCTCATGTCTTCATATGAGGCTTCACATGTTGCATTCATAATAAGAGTCGAGTCTTCTTTTTGACCTGATGCATAATTGTAATAGGTGTTATTATAGGATTGACTTTGGAAGTTTCTTCCTCGACCTCTTCCAAAAGAATTCCTACCAACTCTACCTCTGAAGTTTCCTCTCTGAAATCTACCACCTCTTGCTCTTTGATTAAAGTTCTGACTAGAATTACCATTGCTTTGATTATTATGCCAACAATCATGAGATAGATGATTGGTCTTACCACATATCCAACAAGCTCTGACATTATCTTTGTTATTTCTGCCTCTTCCTTGTTGGTGCAAGACAAGCCTTAACACATTGGCTTGGAACTTTGGACTCATGGAAGACTAGCTTGGACAAAGATTTATCAAGGCTTCACTTGAAGCAAGGCTCATATGAACATATGCTTAGATGTTCTTATTTTTTACTCATTTGTAAAAGTCTAAGTGACTTGACATTTCATGTAATTACTCACCCACCTCATTAGTCGTGGAAAAGAGAATAGTTTAGTGGAGAGAATATCTCCCTACTTTTAGAGGAGAGATTCTAGGGAGCCTTAGTTTGAATTTGAAATTCAAATGTTCTCTCAACTCATATAAAATGAAGAGGAAAAAACTCGCGGTTAGTCCTGTCACTTCAGCTCACTCCCTGAGGCATATTGTCATTGTAACTAAGTGTGTGTTAGTGCTACACCATAGCCTACACCACCACACCTCAATTAGCTATGCTTGTCATGCTATTGAGCTTGTACAATCTTATCAATCAATAGATATATACACATTCATCATTTCTGGTTCTCTGTGTTATCTTCTCCAAGTCTGTCAACTTCAAAGGAGCATATCTCAGGATCGACTGAACCAAATCACGAGATCTATAGCTCATTGGAACCAGCTCAAGGTCTTCTACAAGCATAAAAAATCGCAGAAGATTTCATTCAGCCATTTGGGAGAAATCCGCTTCGAAGTTCACATTGGTCTGTGTCTGCAGAGTTCCTAAAAAGTCGGGGGTAATCAGATTTTTGCTAAACTTATTTCTCAGTGTATGGTTTATCAATTTGAGTGATTCCACTTGTGATTGGTAGCTTACTAAGGTACATTAATTCTCCCAAAAGGAATTGTTCCAATTTTAAGTGTGCTGGTCACACTGAGCATAACACTGAGCAGGTATCATTACAGAAATAGTAAGTTTTTTGGGTTTGTGAAGGAACCAAGTTGTCTGTTTTGTTTTGATCATTACACAAATCATTTCCAAAGTACATATATGGTTTCTTTGTGTCATTTGGAAGCTAAGAAAGTGTACTAAGCATATCTGGAATCAAAGGAGGGCAGGTGTGAAGCAGGTTTTGCAGCATCAACTCATTTCTTGAGTGCCTCCAACCATCACTCCCAACATTCCTCTACTTCTGCCACTTCCTCTTCCTCTTAGGAAGTTTACCTGGCTTGAAGTACCTTCATCTTCACCTAATTTTTGCTTTCCTTTGTTAGCTTTCTTCTTGTCTTTAGAGTACATTGCATGACTTGCACTCTTGTCAACATATCCTTTGATATCATTCTCAAAAGTTAGCATATGTCCTAACAATTGATTCAAATCAGGAGTGAAATGATCTAATGAAAGTTCTATAGACAAAATAAAAGGCTTCCACTTCTCATCTCCTCTTAGCTCTGTGAGAATTTTTCTTACCAATTTGTCTTCTTCAATATCCTCATCTACTGCACCTAAAGAATCTGCAATGTCCTTCATCTTTGTCACATAATCAGATAGTGATTGTGAAGCCTTCTTCTTGAAAGTAGTAAACTCTGCCCATAATGAAGCTTTCCTTGATTTGGTTGTGCTCTGGAAATGCTCTTCCAAAGTATTCCAAATTTCACTTGCACTTTCAAGTCCTCTAATATGAGGAAGCAAATAATCATTCACTGCCATGTAGATTATGCTCCTTGCTTGAGCATCCTTCTTCATCCAAATCTTTATATCTGCAAGCTCCTCCCTAGTTGGAACACTAGGATCTCTGAATTCAAGTTTTTTCTCCTCTCCTGTGATGTATCCCATCAGATCTTTGCTCATAAGATGAGCTTCCATTCTCATTGACCAAGCTGGATAGTTCTCTCTATCCAACTTCTCAATTTGGAGACTATCTCCCATCCTTTCTTCACCTGTACTATCAAATCTTTAATCCTTATAAGAAATGAATGTACCTTGGCTTCAAACGTTACTCCTTCTTATCCTTTTGACAACCTTAATGTGTCTTCCTTCAATCTTTCTTCACAGTTTATCCTTTTGATCCTTCGAGATGTAAAGTTTGTATGTGTGTAGAAGTCGGAGTCTCCCTTTCCTCAATTTCGATACAACCTGCTCTGATACCACAGATGGAGAGTGTAAATCTCCAAAAGAACAAGCTATCCTTGATGTTAGACCAC
>CM035420.1:54880935-54963435 GCA_020310875.1 Ceratopteris richardii | reverse complement strand
CATTAAAATGATATCCTATATAAGCTAAACAATAGATTTTAGCTAAGTAAATTCTTTCACAATTCAAATCTTTAGTTCTTCAACATGGATGCAGATCATTTGAAAAATCACACGAGAAATATAAGTATACTTTTATAAAAGATTAAACTCTCATTTAAATCTTAACATATTTAAAAAACTTAGTTTAATATAAAATAATTAACTTTTCTTAAACACACATATATAAGTACAAACATTTATTTTAACATACATATTGTAATAAAATAATTCATTCATACATTACTTTAGCATACATCATATAATTCATATATATACATAGCTTCATACACTTATACATATTCATATATATTACATATGCTAACATACATCACATGCATACATGCATGCCATAAATGAACATGCATACATACATGACATACATACACAACATACATGCACTAACATACACACATGCACATGCACTAACATAACGCATATGCATACATGACTTACACTAACACACATATGCACAAACATACATACACATGCATACATGCACATGTACTAACATAACTCATATGCATACATGACTTACACTAACACACATATCCACGAACATACATACACATGCATACATGCACATGCACTAACATAACTCATATGCATACATAACTTACACTAACACACATATGCACGAACATACATACACATGCATACATGCACATGCATAAATGAACATGCATACATACAAACTAACATACATGCATGCCATAACATACACTAATATAAATGAACATGCATATGTGCACACTAACATACATGCATGACATAAATGAACATGCATTGATGCACATACATGCATAAATGAACATGCATACATGAATTGCACTAACATAACTCACATGCATACATGCACATGCATAAATGATCATGCATACATGCACATGCACTAGCAACCACACATGATATGCTAAACAAAATCATATGCATACATGCACATGCATTAATGAACATGCATACATACACATGCACTAGAAACCATGCATGAACATACATGCACTAACATGCAACAAGCAAACATGCATGACATGTATACATACATGCAAACACTATCATACATGCATAACATAAATCAACATGCATGCATACATGAAATACACATAACATCTAATATGCATACATTAATTGACATACACTAACTAACATGCATACACTTCATGGTTACTAACATGTGGTTACTATGGTCGTAGGCCTTATCCTCAAAAAGTAGATGCAATAAATAAATTATCTGAAACTTGTAAGAACATTAGTGAGGTTAGACGTTTCTTAGGAGCATGTGTATTTTATGCTATTTGGATTCCACATTATGCTCATGTAGCTAATCCGTTGTATGATTTACTTAGGAAAAATAGAAATTTTAATTGGATTGAAACTCATGCTTAAGCAATGAAGAAATTAAAAAGTTTACTTTCTAATGCACCTATTTTAAACTGTGTAGATTATTCAAATAATAAGCCAATTATTTTAACTGTAGATACTAGTATCATAGGAATAGGATGGGTAATAGGTCAAGATGATAGTGAGGGAAATAGATACGCTATTAAATTCGGGGCTAAAAAAATTATCCATAAAAAAAAACGTGAATTATGGGGTTTAGTTACTGCGTTAAAGACTGAGGAATATTTTATAGGAGATAATGTAGTAATAGAAATAGATTGTTTACCATTAATAGGAATGATTACTAATTGTTCTTCTCCAGATATAGCTATGTTAAGGTGGATATCTTATATTAAGTTTATTAATCCTATTTTAAATCATATTTCTAAAAAAACTAACTCTATTGCAGATGTGCTTTCTAGGGCTAAGTTTGAAGATGATGACATGACTGAAACTGAATTAAATGTGATTAATTATATTTTTGATGTTTATGTGTATGAAAATTTTAATGAAAATGAATATGAGGGAATTTGGTATGATATAGGATATTATCTTAGCACTTTGAAGCAATTACTTGTTTGGTCAGCTAATAGATTTAGAGACATTAGGAAACGTGCATTCAATTTCTTTCTTAAGGATGGTTTTATTTGGCGTCATGCAAAAGGAAAAGTTAGATATCCGCAGCGAGTTTTAGGAAATAAAAATCTTCAAAATAGAGTTATGATAGATATGCATGAAACTCTTTGGGCAGGACATAAAGGCTTCTATGCGACATATGATAAAATTAGAGAAGCTTATTGGTGGCCGGGTATGTATGCAAATATACGTGACTTTGTAAGCTCTTGTACTACTTGTCACGTACATTTTTCAGTTAGACATAGAGAACCTTTGCACCCTACCTATCCTCCTTGTATTCATTACAAGTGGGTAGTTGATTTAGTGACCATGCCTAAAGGTTTAGATAGGATGAGATATATAGTTTTAGTTAGGGAAGACTTGACTAATCATGTAGAGGGTAGAGCTCTTCGTACTAAAACTACTTTTAACATATGTAAATTTCTGTTAGAAGAAGTTATTAGTAGATTTGGCTATGTAGAAAAGAAAGTAGCAAATAGGGGTGAGTTAGATGCTAGAGAGGCTAGATAATTCTTTGACCAGCATGGGATTCGTCTGTCTCTCACTACTGCATATAATCTAGAGTCTAATGGTAAGATTGAGCGGAGTCATCCCTCTATTGTGCAGGCAAATTTATTTAAAACCAAGTGAAACAGTTTTGATTAAAGATTCTTTGATTTTTTGTGTATATGCATGGCATTATTGCATGGATTAAAAGGATATGTGCAAATTTATTTAAAAATATCAAGTAGACTTTAAGATGTAAAAATATCTTAGATATTTATGATTAAAGCATGAAAACTTGTATTTATATGAATTGAATCAGATAGTTAAATAGAAATTTTGGAATTGGAAGCTTGTGAAAGAAATGGTAGCCTTATTATGAATACATGTATATGCTGAAAATTTTATCCGTTAGTAAGTGGGATTTTGTATCTTGCTATTTTATTCCTTATGAGATCTAACCTCTAACTGAATTAGAAAATAAATAAATAAATAAATAAAGTTTCATACTCAATGAGCATATATGTATGTGTTTGTAGTTGGTGTGCTATGTTGGGCTAGTAGGCGGGTGGAACAACCTTGGTCGGGTGATCAAGGCCACGAGCTGATGCTAGTTTCATCATAGGCCTAACCTTTATATTGTCATGCGCCTGCATGGGTCGGTAGGAGGGTAGAGTTACTCTGGTGAGGCAATCAGAGCCATGAGCTGACGTCGATTTCATGTAGGGCTAATATAGTTTTGTCGTGTGCTATGCCAGGTTGGTAGACAAGTGGCATAAACTTGGCCGGGTGGACAAGTCCAAGAGTCGCAACCATTTTCGGTATAGGCTGATTTGTGAAAAATAAATAAAAAGCTAAGTTGGGATGAAATAATTAAGCAAAAGAAAAATGATATAAAAAATAGAAATGAATGGAGAGTTAGACCATAGGAAATAAAAGTAGGAGGCATATAATTCTATTAACAGATGAAAAAAGTTTTGGTATATGCTCTTATGTAGGATAAGTTACTTATTCCAAGCAAGTTACATGAACAGAAGGACTATGACACTTATGATTTATTCCTATAAATGCTTGTTTAAATGTGGATTCAGAAATATTACATGATATTTATATGACTTATATCTACTTTGTTCTTTTTAAGTGATTTGCACTGATCTTTTTAATTGCACAGAGTATGAATGCATGATAAAATGAAACTTTGAAAAATTTAAAACTTATTTTCAAAAGAATTTGATATGTTCCACTTGAATCTGCAGGTTCGCCCATCAGGACGATGTGCAGGTTTAGTGGGGGCGGATGTCCTACAATTAACACTTCATTGACACCAAAAATTGATTTTTCTATAGAAAAAGTTAATCCTACTTCTTCAAATCTTTTAAGTATTTTCTCACAATATAAAATATGATTAGATACAAAATTCCTACATCCTAAAGAATCTAATGTTTCATCTTTTTCTTTTTCTTCAGAGCCTTTAATTGGAATATAATCTATAAACGGCATGGTCACATTAGGAATAAAATCATGAAGAACCATATTCATAGTGTTCATCATATGTGCTATCGAATTTGTACTTCCTTGGGGAAGAGTACACATACGAACTAATCCTAAAGGAATCTTCATCATTGCAATATCTCTACTCTTAGTAGCAAGCTGGAACTGGTCATAACCTGAAAATAAATCACCCATAGAATAGATAGAATGCCTAGCAAAAGCTTCGGCAAATTCTCCTACAATAGGGCCGGTTCCTACATTCCTAATTGTAACTTTATTTACGGGGTGTAAGTATTGGATAAATCTAAGTTTTCCATTCTTTTTGGGAACATTAAACCATCTACTAGAATAAGGTGCGGAGGAAGGCTCTAAAATTTTCATGTGCATCTTCTCCTTAAGAAGTTTCATTAGCTCAAGTAAATGAGCCTTTGGAACTCGTATAGGGCGAAGATTCCAAGGTATATAGGCTATGGTAAATATGATCATAGGAGATACTATTCTAGGGTTAACACATCCTATTTCATGAGGATAAAGAGAAAAAGCTTTTCCATGTTTTCTTATCATTTCACGAAACAATTCACGTTCAGTAGGGAGTAAAAAAGAATTTTCATTTCCTATTTTAATTAATTTAATAGTCTCATCAGTAAATTTATGTCGTATTTTTGAAATCTGACGTAAAAAGGGGGCATTAACTACTTGTTTTATTTTCTGGTCACTTCCTTCAGGTAAAGCTTGAGCTACAAGTTTCACTTTTTTATCTACTGTTTTATACTTTGTATTAATTTTAGCTTCATGAAAATCAGAAACAAATTTTAAAATTAAATCATATTCAATTAATGAGTTTAAAAGAATAACATGTAATAATTTTTCATCATGTAAGGTTTCATTATTTTCTTCAAATAAAGTAGATGAAAAAGAAGTTTCAATTATATTTTTATTATTTTCATTTATATACATATATCCTTTATTATTAAAATACTTTTCATGTTTTTTCATTATTTTCCTTGGAATATCTTTACTATTTAAAATTTGTAATTTTGAAGATGTAAAATAAACAAAAAAAATTTCTATTTTATGTACACATTTATGTGAGATTTCAAACCAGTTACCATTGTTGTCCCGCTCAACAATAATGTCTAGTAAAAATTTTGATCAAAGTATGTTCCAGAATCACTAAGAGGTAGATGACTCTCTTGTATCTTCTCTTGTGATCTGATAGGTGTTTTCCTAATTTGTTCTCTATTTCTTATATGGTTTGGGTTAACAGTCATTACTTTTAAGGATTGTAAATCATCTTTTGATCTAAATCTTGCATACGCAGAGCCATCTTCCATTATTTTTATTTCCATACAAGTTTCACAGATAAAGAGTTGTCCTAAGATGATTTCATAAGAACAATTATCTTGTATGAAAAAGTAAAATGTTTCACTTATTCCACCTATTGAAATTGGAATGTTGGCACATGCTCCTAAAAGTGCACCACATCCGTTGTCTGTTGTTCTTATAATCCACCCATGTTGTTTATCTATAGGCCATCTAAATTTATCATATAGTTCTTTTGATATTACGTTTATTTCTGAACTTGGATCTAGTAAAGCTAAAGTTGTACAAGAATTTTTCCTACCTCCTAAATTTACTTTAATCTCAGGTGTTCCCTTGGCCCAAAAACTCTTTTTGTAATTGCTTTCAGATTTTTCCTGTATATTATCTGGAAGAATTGGTCCTAAAAAGTTTTTATTAACGTATCCTTCACTTTCTTCCTCATCATCAAAATCAAAAGAAAAAGAATCTTTAGAAATATGAGTTACATCTACATTATCATGCATTTCAGTATCAATATTTAATGGGAATATATTTCTTTAATCATTTAAATAAAATTATCTTTAGCTATAGTAAATAATTATTCTTTAAATAAAATTATCTTTAGCTATAGTAAATAATTGTTCAAGTGACATAGTCACTTGACTTTTTAAAAGAATATCATACAGTATTTCTTTTGTGTCATTTTTCTTTTCAAGTTTTGAAGTTAAAATAGCTTTTGGAATTCTTTTAGGTTTCTTGGTTTTTCCCTCATTTTTATTTGTTTCTTCATTAGTCTTTGAGTCTAATTCACTAGGTTTGTTTGATGTCTGAGGTTGTTTGTCCTCCCTTATATCTCTTCTTTTTTGCTCATTTGAATCTATATTTGTATTTTCATTAAGTTGTACATTTTTAGGTTCTTTTCTCAATTGTTTTCTAGTTACTCTTTGATTAGTTTCATCTAAATCTTGAGTTTCATCTCTTTTTCTCTTTTCTTCCACATTTGCTATATGTGAAAAAATAGAGAAAGTATCTATAAGTGAGTTCCATGCTGTTTTGTTCATTATATCATCTCTAGCTTTTATCAATGCTTCTATTGAATAAATTTTGGTTTCACTTGATATTTCATCATCTAGATCACTTTCATCACATTCTAATCTAACCCCAGATGAGCTTCTTTGTGCTTCAGATATATTTTCATATAGTTTTTGCATTCCACCTTTTCCCCAATTTACAGCTAGAGGGAGGTGGGTGCGGTAGTCACATAGTTTTCTATCAATATCAATAACTAGTTTTCTTTCTTTTGCCTCTTTTAAAGATTCACAGGCATAAGACATATGTTCAATGGAGTCACACCAAACACATCGTCAGGTGGGGGCTCCTCTTCGTTCATTATTCTGAGCTACTGGTTGATTCACTAAAGGTGCTATAAGTATAGGATTTATTTGTGGGGCATGAGTAAACTGAGGACCTAAAATTTCTCTATCTTGACTAGTTAAGGAATGAACTTTGTTTTGAAGTGTTGCCACTTCCTTAGTTATATTCATATTCATCTGCATCCTATTATATATTTTATTAAATAATATCTCAAACTATAACTCGCTAGGAATTTAGATGTTGATGCTTGTTCAGTTGTACTAGAGTTTATATTAATTTTTGGATTTTGAGTAGTTGGTCCTACTGTTCGAAAACTTAAATTCATATTATATAGTAATGATTGCCTCTATTTCATTTGACTACTTCTACTACTTGTTTTAGAACTGCCTAGTCTTCCGTTAAACCATATCTTTTCCCAGGTTCCTCTAGTCTTCTTTCTACTTCACTTCTAATGTCTGTAAGTAAATTTTAGGAAATAAAGAACTATATCTGGTGTAAGAGCAGTCCTATCTTGCTCAGGTAATTGTGAAAATCTCTTCATAAATTCTCCATGTAATTGTGTAAGAGATATTTGGGTTTTTGGAGTGCTAAGCCACTTCATAAATCTCTCCCTACTGTGTTGACTATAATCTTCTAAGTAAAATTATTTATGCATTTGTTTTTTAAATTCTTCCCATGCAAGTGCATTATGAGGCTCTATTACACTAATGGCTGAACCAATATTGCAAGTCTTACTAAAAATGTTACCCATTTAGTTACTGGTAAACCATGTAGTTTTGCTAGGTCTTCAAAAGTGTCTAAATAATTAGTTGCGTTAACTCTAGTGAATTTCCCTTTTTCTTTTAGCATTGCTTCAACTAATTTTTGTCCTTAGGTTTCTAACATCATATTTCTAAATAGCTCATCTATTTTATTATGTACGTTAGAACTAGGCTTAAGTTTTTTAATACAATCCTTAATTTCTTCTTGTACTTTAGATTTTTGTTCTCTTACCAAACTAATTAAATTGTTTGGTTCCAGTTTTTCTTAAGTTTAAAACCTTTAAACAATTCTAGAAAAATAGATACTAACTTTCAAATGAAAATTCTTGTTGAATTTTCAAACTAAAATCGTGTTAATATAACAATCCTTAATAATTTAATAAAACTAGATACTAACTTTTCAAATGAATTTTTTTTTTATTTTTTAAACTAAAGTCGTACTAATCAAACAATTGTAAGTAACTACTAACTTTCAAATGAAATTTCTTTTTGAATTTTAAATCTAGGAAATATTTTAATGAAAAATAGATTCTAACTTTCAAATGAAAACTCTTTTGTAAATTTTAAATCTAACAATTCCTAATATTTTAAGTTCTCATAAAGTCCTACTTAAATAGTAACAAATAGATTAAAGTTTAAGAAAATATACCTCAGAGTTGATGCAGAAGCTAGAGTGCATGTGAAATTTTCAAGTTACATTTGTTGAGCAATAAATGCCTAATACAAAGAATCTAAGTGCTGTGTGTGCAAACATATTTCTTCAAAAACTTGATGGTAAGGGTGAAGAGATGAGGTTCACGACTTGCCTATTCTCGTGGAGGTGCTTAGAGCATAAGCTCAGCCCTCAACAACTAGGGAATTACAAGGTTTGTAATTTCTACCTTTGCAAGATGATCACCTGAAGTTGCTGCAACCACGTAGCCTAAACCAAGCTAATGCATATGCAAGAAAAGGAAAAATGTTTATACTTGTCCTGTTGTGTTGTTGTTCATGTCAGGTTCAAATGTGGGAGCGATTTGTGATGACTAGCGGACCAATTCAATCGTCTTGCTAACGGCGCACACAGGGTGACTATGCAGAACAAGTATAATTTTTCCTAAGGTCGGTAGTGCAAAGCCTTTCTATATCTCTCCATTGCATCAAAATAGGATGGTAAGATTAAATTCTCACCAACTACTTGATCTTTAATGCTTTCAGTTAGGTTTAAATCTTCTTGAGAAATATCAATGTTTCTAGCTACAGATGGTGGAAAAAGATCTTCACTATTTTCTGTACTAGGTGGAACAAAGGAAATTAATGGCAATGTTCTAGATAAACTACGATCAAATTCTCTTGTATGCAAAGTTTCTTCTACTATCTTATCTTTAACTAACTCTTGAATGTCTTCAACTGGACTAGGAAATAAAATTTCAAAGGTAGATGGAGGTAAAAAGGAACTACTTGATGAAGCCTCTTTAGATATAAATGTTGAAAATGTAAATAGATTAATGATTGATTTTCTATACAAAGCTATAAGATACTGTTCATTAAAATGATATCCTATACAAGCTAAACAATAGATTTCAGCTAAGTAAATTCTTTCACACTTCAAATCTTCAGTTCTTCAACACGGCTACACATCATCTCAAAAATCACATGAGAAATATAAGTATACTTCTATAAAAGATTGAACTCTCATTTAAATCTTAACATATTTAAAAAACTTAGTTTAATATAAAATAATTAGCTTTTCTAAATTACATATATATATATATATATATATATATATATACATATATATAAACATTTATTTTAACATACATATTGGAATAAAATAATTCATTCATACATTACTTTCGCATACATCATATAATTCATATATATACATAGCTTCATACACATACATATTCATACATATTACATATGCTAACATACATCACATGCATACATGCATACATGCATGACTTAAATGAACATGCATACATACATTGTTGGGAGAGGATGAATGGATGCACTCAGAGATTGAGTAGGTGCTGCTAAACCTGCTTCACACCAGCCCTCCTTTGACTCCAGGATTGATTAATACACTTGCTTAGCTTCCAAATGATACCAAGAAAGCATATATGTACTTTGCAAATGATATGTGTAATGATCAAATCAAAATAGACTACTTGAGACTTCAAAAATCCAAGAAAACTTGCTATTTTGGTATTGACACCTGCTCAGTCTTTCACTCAGTATGACCAGCACACTTACAATTGATCAAATTCCTTCTCGACATATTAAATTAGCGTTACAAGCTACCATTTGCAAGTGGAATGAGAAGAAATGACAAACTATACTCTAAGAAATCACTTTAGCGAAATTATATTTACCCCCGATATTTAGGAGCTCTGCAGACACAGACCAGTGAGTACTTCGACTAAGATTCCTCTGCAATGGCTGAACCAATTGACTTGAACATTTGTAGGCGTGTAGACAACTTTGAGCTGAATCCAATGTGCTTTGAATCACTTGAAATGGTTGAGTAGATCCTGAGATATGCCTTGTTGAAGTTGACAGACTTGGAGTAGTATACTCAGAGAATCACAGAGTAGATGAATGTAAGTATTTGTATTAGATCATGTAAATGTACATTCCCATTGGCATGATAAACATAGCCCAATGGTACTCAGAGGTGTAGGCTATGGAGTAGACCTCACACACTCAATGATCACAGATGTTAGCCTCGGGAATGGTGAAGAACCACCGTGACTTTTTTCCTTGTAGTTTTTATAGGAATTGAGTGATGATTTGAATTTGAATTCAAATCAATCTCCTAGAATCTTTCACCTAAAAGTTGATTGAGATATTCTCTCAATTACTTTTCCTCGAATCAATCAAGTAGGTATGATTACATGAGATGCCAAGTCACTAAGACTTTTACAAAAGATAAAATGGTAATAAGTCATAAGCGTAAGTTCCTATGACCCTTGCTTCATGTAGAGATATCCTTCAAGGGTTCCAAGCCAAATGTGAAGGCTTGAATTGCACCAACAGCTCCCCCTCAAGCCAAACATTTTGGCTCAAGTCTTCAGCTTCATTCTTCAATCACATCCTACAATCCAATCATGGATTTGAATCTGCATAACTTGTTTCCATCCAAAGCTTTAGTGAGTAAATCTGCACATTGCATATTAGTAGACACATAAGTCAACTGAATGTCTTTGCTAAGCAACTTTTCTCTCACATAGTGGTAATGAACCTCTATGTGTTTTGTCCTAGCATGATATATTGGATTAGCTGCAAGGTGAAGTGAACTTGTGTTATCTCCAAAGGTAATTGGAGGCCTTGTGTATAGGCCTAACTCTGTATACAAAAGCTTCAACCAGATAGCTTCTTGAGTGGCATTGGCTAGCCCTCTATACTCTGCTTCAGTAGATGATAGAGCTACTGTAGGTTGTTTCTTGGCTGACCAAGAAATAGGTTTATCACCTGCAAAACATATGTATCCTGATGTGCTTCTCCTATCATCCTTGCATCCTGCCCAATCTGCATCTGAATATACTTTAATATCAATATCTCATGTATAAGGAAAGTACAAACCATGGTTCAGAGTTCCCTTTAGATACTTAAAAATCTTCTTTGCTGCCTCTAAGTGAGGTACCCTTGGTTTGTGCATGAATTGGCTTAGCACACTTACACCATATGCTATGTCAATTCTGGTTAAGGTAGCGTAATTCAAACTACCTACCATACTTTGGTATCATGTAATGTCTTGGACTTCATCACCTTCATGAGCAGTAAGCTTTAGGTTGACCTCCATTGGAGTGCTTGAGACTTTAGCATCCTGCAAATTAAACCTCTTCAACATGTCTTGAATATACTTCTTCTGAGTGATAAAGATACCTGAGTTTGTATAAATCAATTCAAGACCTAAGAAGTACTTTAATAATCCAAGATCATTGATCTTGAATTCCTTCATCATCTGTCCTTTGATGTGTTTAATCCCACTGACATCATTGCCTGTAATGATGATGTCATCAACATAAACACAGAGATAGATTACCTCTGAATTGTTCCTTTTGATAAACAATGATGTATCTGCCTTGATCATTATAAATCCTTGGTCTTGGAGATAGATTGTCAACTTGTAATTCCATGCTCTAGGTGCCTGCTTAAAACCATACAGAGCCTTCTTCAATTTACAAACATAATGTACCTTCTTGGGATCTTCATAGCCAGGTGGTTGTGACATGTAGACTACTTTAGATATCCATCCATTCAAGAAAGCATTCTTGACATCTAATTGGTACATGTTCCAATTCTTGGATGCAGCTACACTCACCAAAATTCTGATTGTTGGCATCTTGGCCACAGGAGAAAATGTCTCCTCATAATCAATGCCTTGGGTTTGTGCAAAACCCTTGGCTACCAACCTAGCTTTATACCTGTTGATTGTACCATCAGAGTTCCTCTTGAGTTTGTAGATCCATCTGGATCCTATCACCTTCATAGAGTCCTTCTTGGGTACCAAGTCCCATGTATCACTCTCCTTGAGAGCCTCTATTTCTTCATCCATAGCTTCTTTCCATTCTGGTTTTGTGATTGCCTCCTCATATGAACCTGGTTCTTCATTCAATAGATCCTTTGCAAGATATACAGAATGCTTAGTTACAAGAGAAGTGTCATACCCATATCTGATAGGCTTCTTACTTTCTCTCTGAGATCTCCGCATAGCTTGAGTTGAGGATTCTGGTATATCCTCTAGCTTCTTCATTTTCATCTTCCCTTTGGACTTCCAAGCCTTGAATTCTTCAAGGTTGATTGTGTCATCATCATCAGAGCTTGAATCGTCTTTCTGGATTGGTTCCTCCTTGGTGAGCTTTCGGAAGTCTTCTTCCATATCATAAGGTAGACTGACCTTCCTGCATTCATTCTCATACCATGAGTCATTCTCATCAAAGATGACATCTCTGCTTACCTTGAAACCTTTGTTTGAGGGGTTGTAGAATCTGTACCCTTTCTGGTTCAAGTCATAACCAATGAAGATACATTTTTCAGCTTTAGGGTCTAGCTTTCCTCTTACCTGTGAGGGAATATGCACATATGCAGCACAACCAAAGATTTTGCAATGATCCAATGATGGTCTCTTACCATGCCAAGCTTCATAAGGTGTCATTCCATCAAGTGACTTTGATGGCAACCTGTTAATGAGATAGGTGGCAGTAGATACACTCTCTGCCCAAAGATAATTTGGCAATTTCTTTTCATTAAGCATAGATCTAGCTATTTCAACAATGAGTCTATTCCTTCTTTCAGCTACCCCATTTTGTTCAGGTGAGTACCTTGTGGTTATCTCCCTCTTGATGCCTCTTTCCTGCAAGAAATCTTCAAACTCATTGGAGAAGTATTCACCTCCTCCATCTGACCTTAGCCTTTTCAAGTTTCTACCTGTTTGATTTTCAACTAGTGCAAGATATCTTTTGAAACAATTAAATACTTCATTTTTATGCTTCATAAAGTATAACACAGTCCATCTGCTATAATCATCAATGAAGGACACATAATATCTTGATCCTGAAATGGATGGTTCCTTGCTAGGTCCCCAAACATCTGTATGCACCAATTCCAGATAGTCTTCATGCATAAAACCTTTCTTTGAATAGGGCAATCTGTGTGACTTACCAAACTGACAAGCTCCACACTTGTATATCATGTGTTGCTTCGATACATTAGGTATCCCAAGCACACATTGATCCCTGCACATTTGCTTCAAGGTCCTTTCACCAATGTGACCTAACCTCTTGTGCCATATTTCTAATTCTGAAAGTGTTTGATCCTTGTAATTGTATAAAGCAATATTTTTTATGTCTTCTAGTTCAAAGGTAAATAATCTACCTAATTTTTCTCCCTTGGCTATCCTTCTGAATCCATGTCTTGGGTCCTCCACATATGCTCCATGTTGATTGAACCTGACCTGTAAACCTTTTTCCACAATCTGACCTACACTCATTAAGTTCTTGGTGATAGTTGGGACATAAAGTACTCTGCTCAATAAGTTCTGATTACCATCACTAGTCTTTACATTACCAATCTTTACAACAGAATGCTTAGTATCATCACCTGTCTGCACTTGATGTTTGACTTTGGGTTCTTCCAAATCAGAAAGTAGTGCCACATTGCCAGCTACATGATTAGAACATCCTGAATCAATATAAAATAAGTGATCATCATTGATACCTGACTTAGAAGTCATATTCATGATCAGTAGGGAGTCATCTTGCTCCTCTGTGTAGTTGTTGTAGTCCTTTCTATTTCTCTATCCACCTTGGTAGTTACCATTGTTCTTGTAGTTATTGTTGTAGCCATTGTAGCCTTGGTGTTGGTTGAATCTGCCTCTACCTTGAGAGTATCCACCTCTTTGATGGCCTCTTCCTCTCTGATTTTTATAGTTCCTGTAGCACTCATCTGTAGTGTGATTGGACAAACCACATATATTGCATGGTGATGAATTGTAGGATCTCCCCCTACCTGGCTTACTTCCTCTGCCTCTACCTCTTGAAGGTCTACTTCTCCCTGCATAATTTGCTTGGGAGGTAGAGCCTTCTTCATCAACCTTCTTAATTTTACTCTTATCTTTAACCTTCTTATCAGTGTATAGAGCAGAGGAGTTGTTACCTTTTGATTGATCTCCAACCTTTGTAAACTTTGCTTCATGTGTGAATAGTTGTCCCATGAGAGTTGTGAGATCTGGGGTATGCATGTCCATGTAGAGATCCATTGCAGTGGTGAAGCTCTCCCATTTGTCATCAGCTTTTAGTCCATTGATTACCTGCCTTACTATTTGTTCCTCTTCAATCTCCTCTCCAATACTTGCAAGCTGGTCTGCAATGTCTTTGACCCTAGTGACAAAGTCTGAAACTGATTGCTTTGATTGCTTCCTAAGAGTTGTAAATTCAATCCATAGTTGATTCTTTCTGGCCCTTGTGTTTGATGAGAAATATGTTGACAAGGTTTCCCAAGTCTCTTGGGAGGTCTTGCAATTCCTTATGTGAGGTAAAAGGAAATCAGATATAGAGTTAAGAAGATATGACCTTGCCAAAGCATCTTTTGCACACCATGTGTTAAGCCTCTCTTGCTCTTCCTTGGTGGGTAGGCCTCTAGCTTTGAATGAGGGCACTTCCTCATCTCCTGATATGAATCCAAATAAGCTCCTTCCTTGTAGATAGGTCTTCATCCTCAGAGACCAAGCTTGGTAATTGTTCCTGTCCAATTTGTCAATGAATGAAGGAAAACCATCTCCCATGTTACCTTATTTGCTCTGATACCACTGTTGGGAGAGGATGAATGGATGCACTCAGAGATTGAGTAGGTGCTGCTAAACCTGCTTCACACCAGCCCTCCTTTGACTCCAGGAATGATTAATACACTTGCTTAGCTTCCAAATGATACCAAGAAAGCATATATGTACTTTGCAAATGATATGTGTAATGATCAAATCAAAACAGACTACTTGAGACTTCAAAAATCCAAGAAAACTTGCTATTTTGGTATTGACACCTACTCAGTCTTTCACTCAGTATGACCAGCACACTTACAATTGATCAAATTTAAGGAAAGAATTGGAAGCATTGAGAATGCACCAAAATCACCAAGAAGAGAAGGTCTTGCCACTACCCTCACATCGCACCGATGATGAAGTAGCCGGATTTCATCGTGAATTAGAAGATTTGCGGACCACTAAGAAGGCAGATTTGGTGTACAATATGTAACAATAGTGGACATTCCAATGCTAATTGTCCTAATACAGTAAGTTGTCAATTTTGTGGAAAGGATGGCCATAAAGCTAGAGACTGTTACTACCTCAAGGGTACACAACAACGAGGTAGCCCTCAAGCTCTGGATTCATATTATGCTAGTACTTCAAATGCACCTAATAGAGAGGAGAATCATCCAACGAAGCCTAGACATAATAGGCCATTGATGTGTTATCACTGTCATGAGTAAGGTCATATTCAAAGTAGGTGTTCCCCTCTAGAAGATGCACCTCCTTGTAAGCATTGGCTAAGGATCACTATACCAAAGATTTCCCAAGAAGCCGCCCTGCTCCGATTCACATGATTGCAGTCTCCCCACAAGTAGAAGGTATGACCACTGAGTCTTATGCTGTTTCATCTTCTTCAATGCCCATGATGACTAGAGCCAAACAAGCAGCAACAATCTCTAGAGAGGAACAACAAGGACTCCAAGAGGACAAGGAAAAGAAGGCTAGGTGGAAGAGCCAAGCAGATATTGAAGGAGCTTATGAAAGGATGGCTACTTCACTAAGGGACCAACCAAGAAGTGTGCAAGAAGACACACACGTGGTAAACATTGAGTAGATCTTGAAAGGTATTCATCACAAGGTTAGTCTGTACGAACTCATAAAGATGGATTTAAAAATAAGGAGTGACTTATTAGAGATTATACACTACTCACTTGAGTCAACCACCTAGCATAGATGGTTTCATGGTTGATTTTTGTTGGTGCATACCAATCACCAATTGAAGGCTTGGAAGACCAAATGATGAAGGAAGAATCAATTCCTAAAGTGTGGAAGAAGATTACATTCAGAGGACAAGAGAAGTGTACACATATGTACATTAGCATAGTCATAGATGACTTAGATCATTTTGTTCAGTAAGAATTATGTACAAATTATCTATAAATACCTTGAGAAAAGTCGGGGCATGTATGAGAGCTTATGTGACATTAGTTAGAAGTCAAGAATGAGGGAGATAGAAGTCAAGAGATAGAGGAAAGTGAGTTTGTGTTAGCTCTCATCACTCAGTTGTAATTTTCTGAGTTAATGAAGAAATATTGCGCCCGATCTTTTCGTGTCTGCTCCTTCTGTGTTTGATCATTTGTGAAATCCTTTTGAGGATATCTAAGTTGTTAGTTAATGAGCCTGTGACCTGAATTTCAGAGTCCAATTGTAAACAGGCTAGGAGAATTGTGAGTAGGAACATTCATATGTATTGAATGTCTACAGTTCTCTGAAACAGGCGCAAATTTCGTGTTTAATCTTTTGGTCAGTGCTCACTCCATAGTTTAAAGTTTTGTGCAAGCAAGCACTTAATCTTTAAGTTGGAAGGTGATCTACTCGTGGCTAAAAGCATTTAGCAAAACGGGTTAGATATTGTGAGAATCAAAGTTAAGAAGTTAGGGATGTCTGAATCGACTTTTCAGAAGTACAGTTTCTGACATAGGTAACTTGAGAAGTTGATTTCTCAAGCTACACTTAATCTTTTGAAGAGATTCAACTTGGAATAGATGCGCAATCTCTAGGAGATGATTCGTACAAAGTTTCATCAAAAACTTTACAGAGTTGATAGGTCAATGTGAAGAAATACTGCATGAGACTTTTCTGTGTATCATCCTCTTCACAGAATTGTTAATTTTTGATAGCTAGTAATTGATCTTTTAAATGTGTGAAAGGTTTTGACTTATTCTTGGTATAGAGGTGCTCTAATCACAAGAATAGGTTGTTCTTTTGGAGATTAACACTCTCCATCAGTGGTATCAGAGCAGGAGACATGAATTTGAAGAAAGGAGGATCCCGACTGCTGCAGATTCAAGAGATTCAACACTTGAAGGACTAAGGAGTGAAAGCTTGGAGTCAAAGCTTGAGGAGAAGACTATTTGACATCAAGAAAGGCAAAAGGAGTTCAATTCGAAGTAAAGGTACATACATTGTTTGTAAAGCTTGAAGTTTCAATACACAGGTGGAGACAAGATGGGAGAAAGCTTGCAGATTGATAAGCTAGATAGGGAGAACTATCCAGCATGGTCCATGAGGATGGAAGCACACCTCATGAGCAAAGATCTTATATCATTTATTACAGGAGATGAAGAAAAACCAGAATTTGCAGATCCAAGTATTCCTACTAGGGAAGAACTTGCAATGTTGAAGACTTGGATGAGAAAGGATGCTCAAGCAAGAAGTATCATCTACATGGCTGTAAATGATTATCTTCTACCTCACATCAGAGGTTTAGAAAGTGCTACAGATGTTTGGAATGCCTTGGAAGAGCATTTCCAAAATACAACTAAGTCAAGGAAGTCCTCTTTATGGGCTGAGTTCACAACCTTCAAGAAGAAGAGCTCACAATCAATTTCAGATTATGTGGCAAGGATGAAAGATATTGCAGATAGCTTGGGAGCAGTGGATGAAGATATTGAAGAGGAAAAGTTGGTAAGACAAATACTTACAGGTCTAAGAGGTGATGAGAAGTGGAAGCCTTTTATATTATCCATAGAGTTGTCACTTGATCACTTTACTCCTGACCTTAATCAATTGCTAGGACACATGCTAACCTTTGAGCAGGATCTTAAAGGAGACAATGATAGAAGTACAAGTCAAGCTATGTACTCCAAAGACAAGAAAAAGAATGGCAAGGGAAAGCAATCAAATGATGATGAAGGGAATTCAAATCAAGCCAACTTCACAAAAGGGAAGACAAATTTCAGAGGTAAAGGAAGAGGAGGTAAGAACAAAGATAATGCTAAAGCTTGTTGGATTTGTGGCAGAACAAATCATTTGGCAAATGATTGTTGGTATAACAATCAAAGTGGAGGATACAACAATCAGAATTATAGTCAAAGAGGTAGAGGAGGCAGAAACCAAAGAGGTAATTTCAGAGGAAGAGGTGGTAGGACATCATATGGTAGAGGAGGTGGAAGAAACTTCCAATCTCAGTCCTACAACAACAATTATTACAATTATGCATCAGATCAGAAGGATGACATGACTCTTATCTTGAATGCAACTCATGAATCAATGGGAGAAGATCAAAGAGTGTTTTATATTGACTCAGGGTGCAGCAACCATCTGAGTGGGAATCTATCCTTGATGACTGATATGGAAGCAAGGGTGAATGGACATACAGTCCAAACAGGTGACAATACCAAACATAAAGTGGAGAGCATTGGATCAGTGAAGACAAAGAGTGGAAGTACACTTCTGAGCAAGGTACTTTATGTCCCTACTATTCCTAAAAATTTGATAAGTGTAGGGCAAATTGTGGAGAAAGGATATGAGGTAAGATTCACAAATGATGGTGTTTATGTACAAGATCCAAATCAGGGATATAGAACCATAATTGCAGGTAAAAAGGAGGGAAGATTGTTTACTCTCAAAGTCCAAGGTAATGTGGGACATGCATTGTTTACCTATGGAGGTCAAAAGGTATCTGAATTAGACCTATGGCATAAAAGGCTAGGTCATTTCAATGAGAGAGCTATAAAGGAGATGTCAAAGAATCAGGTGGTGCTTGGATTGCCAAATATTGAAGGGCAACATATGGTGTACAAGTGTGAAGCTTGTCAATTAGGTAAAGCACATAAGAGTTCTTATAACAAAACAGGATACAAATATTCAAATATGCTTGAATTGGTTCATACAGATGTATGGGGTCCCTCAAGGGACTATAGCATAAATGGATCCAGATATTATGTGTTGTTTGTTGATGATGCAACCAGGTGGATTACTTTGTATGTAATCAAGGATAAATCAGAAGTCTTCAAGACATTCAAACATTTCCATGCTTATGCAGAAAGGATCACAGGACAAAAGCTAAAGAGGTTAAGATCAGATGGAGGGGGAGAGTATTTCTCAAAAGAGTTTGATGATTATTTGTGGAATGCAGGTATCAAAAGAGAAGTGACTTGCAGGTACTCCCCTCAACAAAATGGAGTAGCAGAAAGGAGGAATAGGACTCTTGTAGAGTTTGCAAGAGCCATGATGAAGGAAAAGAATTGTCCAAATTACTTATGGGCAGAGGCCATTAATACTGCAACATACCTTGTGAATAGGTTGCCTTGCAAAGCTTTGGATGGAGGAACCCCTTATGAAGCATGGTGGGGTAAGAAGCCTAGTCTTGATCATTGTAAAGTATTTGGATGTATTGCATATGCTTATGTTCCTTCACAATTAAGACATAAGCTAGAACCAAAAGCAGAGAAGTATGTGTTTATTGGATATGATGATAGACAGATGGGTTACAGGTTGTGGAGTCCATCCACAAAGCAATTTCTTGTTACTAAAGATGTAACATTTGATGAGCAAAATGTGTGGTATTCAGAATCACCAAATGAGTATGCAGGTGTTGAAGAAATACAAAGGAAAGGAAAGGCAAAGGTAAAAGTATGTGAAGAAATTGTTGATGAAGTTGACTCTAGATGTAGAGTGCAAGATCATGTAGAAGAAGGGCCAAGATTTGATCCAGAATCAAATGAGGCTGAAACTTCAAGAAGTGCAGAAATCAGGAGATCTACAAGAGAAAGGAAAGAGCCTATAAGGTATAGTTATGATACATCTTTCCTAACAACAAAAGATTATGCATACATTGTGAAAACAGAAGAAGATCCAATTACTTATGAAGAAGCCAAAGGTAAACAGAATTGGGAGAAGGCAATGCAAGAAGAGTATGATGCTCTACTTGAAAATGAAACTTGGGAATTAGTACCAAGACCAAAGAATCAGAAAGTCATTGGATGCAAGTGGGTATATAAAACAAAGAGGTTTGCAGATGGTAAGGTGTCTAGATATAAGGCTAGACTTGTGGTTAAAGGTTATGCCCAAACTTATGGGGTAGATTATGATGAAACCTTTAGTCCTGTTGCTAAGATGTCTACAATTAGGACATTGATTGCTATTGCTACTTGCAAGGGATGGAAATTGTCACAATTGGATGTGAAGAATGCATTTCTTAATGGTTACATTGCAGATGAAGTATATATGGAGCAACCAGAAGGCTTTATGGAATCAATTGGATCAGATTATGTGTGTAAGCTCAAGAGAGCTTTATATGGGTTGAAGCAAGCCCCAAGAGCTTGGAATTATAGATTGGTCAAGTTCTTGAATGAATGTGGATTTCAAGCATCAAAGGCAGATAGTAGCTTGCTAGTGAAGGCAAGTGAAAATGGATATATTTACATGTGCATTTATGTTGATGATATTATTGTTACAGGAACAGATGCTCAAGGAATCAATGAACTCAAGAAGCAAATAGAGAAGGAGTTTAAGATAAGTGATTTGGGAAACTTATCTTATTTTCTAGGAATGCAGATTGTGTATACTCAACATGGAGTATATGTTTCACAAGAGAGATACTTGAAGAATCTTTTAGTCAAATTTAACATGGAAGATTGTAAGACCTCAACTACACCATTGGAGGTAAATCATAAATTGAGCAGGTATGGAGGTGAAGAGTTCAATGATATGAAGAAATATCAGAGTTTGGTAGGTAGTCTAATCTATGCTACCTTGACAAGGCCAGATCTATCATATGCAGTAGGTGTGTTGTCACAATTCATGCATTGTCCAAAGAAGACTCATTGGATTGCAGCCCAAAGGGTACTCAGATATATCAAAGGAACCCTAAGTGAAGGTTTGTATTATGGTTTCACTTCTGACACAAGAATCAAAGTGTTTAGTGATGCAGATTGGGCAGGTGACTCAGATGATAGAAGGTCTACTCATGGATATCTATGTTATGTTGGAGATAAGTTAGTTTCTTGGTGTTCAAAGAAGCAACACACAGTTGCTTTATCATCCACAGAAGCTGAGTATAAGGGAATGGTAGAAGCTGCAAAGGAAGTGATATGGTTGAAGACCTTGATGAAAAGTTTTGAGACTGATCATAGTACTCCAATAATTTTTGGAGACAATATGAGTTCTTTGTATTTGGCAGCTAACCCTGTTTTTCATGCCAGGACTAAGCATATAGAGATTCAGTATCATTTCTTGAGGGAAAAGGTACTAGATAAAGAGATTGAAGTAATGTACACTCCAACAAAAGAACAGGTGGCAGATATGATGACAAAGAGTTTGGATGGACCTAAGTTACAAAGGTTCAAAGACATGGCAAGTATCAAGAAGACAGAGAAAACCTCAATTGATGATTGAGGGGGAGCTGTTGGTGCATACCAATCACCAATTGAAGGCTTGGAAGACCAAATGATGAAGGAAGAATCAATTCCTAAAGTGTGGAAGAAGATTACATTCAGAGGACAAGAGAAGTGTACACATATGTACATTAGCATAGTCATAGATGACTTAGATCATTTTGTTCAGTAAGAATTATGTACAAATTATCTATAAATACCTTGAGAAAAGTCGGGGCATGTATGAGAGCTTATGTGACATTAGTTAGAAGTCAAGAATGAGGGAGATAGAAGTCAAGAGATAGAGGAAAGTGAGTTTGTGTTAGCTCTCATCACTCAGTTGTAATTTTCTGAGTTAATGAAGAAATATTGCGCCCGATCTTTTCGTGTCTGCTCCTTCTGTGTTTGATCATTTGTGAAATCCTTTTGAGGATATCTAAGTTGTTAGTTAATGAGCCTGTGACCTGAATTTCAGAGTCCAATTGTAAACAGGCTAGGAGAATTGTGAGTAGGAACATTCATATGTATTGAATGTCTACAGTTCTCTGAAACAGGCGCAAATTTCGTGTTTAATCTTTTGGTCAGTGCTCACTCCATAGTTTAAAGTTTTGTGCAAGCAAGCACTTAATCTTTAAGTTGGAAGGTGATCTACTCGTGGCTAAAAGCATTTAGCAAAACGGGTTAGATATTGTGAGAATCAAAGTTAAGAAGTTAGGGATGTCTGAATCGACTTTTCAGAAGTACAGTTTCTGACATAGGTAACTTGAGAAGTTGATTTCTCAAGCTACACTTAATCTTTTGAAGAGATTCAACTTGGAATAGATGCGCAATCTCTAGGAGATGATTCGTACAAAGTTTCATCAAAAACTTTACAGAGTTGATAGGTCAATGTGAAGAAATACTGGAGCAGACTTTTCTATGTATCATCCTCTTCACAAAATTGTTAATTTTTGATAGCTAGTAATTGATCTTTTAAATGTGTGAAAGGTTTTGACTTATTCTTGGTATAGAGGTGCTCTAATCACAAGAATAGGTTGTTCTTTTGGAGATTAACACTCTCCATCAATTTTCCCCCTGCACCCATGGAAAACTACCAAAGCTCAAGGTTACCTCTTTGTATAAAGGATGAAGCTCTCCCAAGTGTGATTTAGATGGAGGCTTTGGCATCAATTTGATGCCATATTTCTTAATCAAGAAATTGAATTTGAGCCCCACCAAGATGGCACCATTCATAGTTACACTAGCAGATCAACATCGGGTTGCGCCACTTGGCATTATTGAAAAGGTGCTAATGATAGTATAGGGTTGTCACTTTGTTCTAGATTTTGTTGTTATTGCATTTCCACAGGAGACTTCTTACCCTTTACTCAAGGGGAGGCCTTGGATAAGGCAAGCAAAAGCTTTGCAAGATCGGGGGGAAAAGAAACTATGGATTTCAAAAACACCAATAGCCAATTGCAACTACATTTGGAAGAAGGATTCGACTCAGCGAAAGCTACTAGGTATACTGTGGACACTCAGGTAATGCCCTCTTTACCCCAAGAAGAAGATACATTATTGAATTGGATGATGGAAAGTTCAGAGTGTTGCACGGTGGAAATCAATGAAATAAAGAAGTTGCAGATGAAGGAGTTGCAGAAAAAGGCCATGAATTTCACAAAGAGTTAGAGAATGAGAGTTTGCACTAGAATACAAACTTTGAAGGGGCAATAAATATAGAAGTATCAGGGAAGGAAAGTTATGAGCCTTAATGTAGAGAAGATCTCCCCTTTTCAGATATACCTCAAGGGTGGACGAGATGCATATAGTGGCAATGATTTCTCAAGTAAGACCAGTCCTGAAACACTTGTTCAAGAAGTAAATGTAGGAGATGAAGAGAACCCTCAAGTAGTCCACTTTGCGTCTTGGCTATCGCATTACCCCCCTTTAATGTAGAAGGTAACTTCTTTACTTTTTTCTTATAAAAATATCTTTCATGGTCCTACAACGATCTAACAGGGATACTAGAGGAGCTTGGATTACACCAAATACTCTAAGCAGAGGGAGTTGTGCCTGTAGGAAGTTGGGCGTATCGACTCAGTCCAAAGTATGTAGAGGTGGTAAAGTTGGAAATTACAAAACTAGAAGAAGCAGGTATAATTGTTCCAGTATAACATTCGAGGTGGCTTTCTTCTATGGTTATTGTACCCAAGAAAAATAGTGGAAAAATAAGAGTCTACGTTGATTTTCGTGCATTGAATAAGGTAACTAATCAAGATGGGTTTGCTCAACCCTTCATAGAGCAAGTACTAGAGGAAGTAGCCGGACACACTTTGTATAACTTCCTGGATGGTTTTAGTGGCTACAACTAGATAGTGATCCATCCTGATGATAGGGACAAAATAGCCTTTGTTACTCCATGAAGCACTTATGTCTATACCCACATGGCGTTTGGCTTGAAAAATGCACCAGCTTTGTTAAATAGAACAATGTATCTGATATTGGGTAAATGGTTAACAACCTTTCTATGCATTTTCATGGATGAATTTTTAGTGTTTTCAAGTAACGATATAAGAATAGTAGTTCAAGATTTCCATGATCATTTGGAAAAGCAAAAGGAAATGTTTGAGAAATGTCTCAAAACAGGTTTGAAGTTAAATCCTGCTAAATATCACTTTTTGTTCACTAAGGGCACTCTCCTTGGTCACATAGTATCTATTGAAGGGATAACAGTTAACCCTGCAAAGATTACTGCTATCGTTTCCATGCCTATTCCACAAACCCCAAAGGAAGTGCAAAGATTTTTAGGCCATGCATGATACCATATAAGATTTATACGAATGTATTCAGAAAAAGCTAAACCCTTGTCGAGGCTTACCAATAAAAAGGTCCCCTTCTCATGGACTCCTAAAGCGGAGAAAGCATTTTGTGAACTAAAATTAAGGTTATGTACTGCTCCACTAAGTGTTCCTAACTAGTCATTGGAGTTTCATGTGACTACAAATGCTACCCTTCATGTTGTTGGTGCAATTATGGCTCAACAATCATCACACAAGATTGATAGACCTATCTCCTATGCCAGTAGGCAACTTACCAAGGTAGAAAGGAACTACATTATGATTGAAAGGGAAAGTTTGGTTATTGTATTTGATATTTAAAAGTTTTGACATTACCTTCTCGCTGTACATTTTGTAGTCATACTTGACCATCATCCCTTGAAGTACTTAATAAACAAGCCTAGAGTGGCTGGAAGGGTTTGGAGACGGTAACTCCTGTTTCAAGAGTTCAACTTTGGTATTCATATTAAGCCAAGAAGAGAGCACTACATGGCAGATCAAGCATCCAGGACCACAATGAGTGAGAGGGCAATAGGTATTAATGACGAATGTGAAGAGAAATGATGGATGCAATCCAAAGATGAGTTGGTGCTGCTACAAATAGCTTCACACTAGCCAACTGAGACTTCAGAATTGATTAGTAGACCCTTTGAGCTTCCTATATCCACCAAAATATCAGCCAAGTACTTTGGAACATGTACCTCAAAATGTTCACTCAAGACAGAGTAGTTACAAGATGATTAGCTTCAAAAACTTGCTATTTTTGTACATACACCTACTAGAACAAATGAACAATGCTCTCAACCTGGTTGCAATTAGATAAATACTTTTGGGCATAGCAAAGAGACTTAGCAAGCTTGCTAATCCAAGTTAAAACACTTAAAATGATCAACTAAGGAATGAGAACAATGTTTAACAAAACCTGGAACATGT
Source organism: Ceratopteris richardii (assembly GCA_020310875.1). Taxonomy (NCBI): domain Eukaryota; kingdom Viridiplantae; phylum Streptophyta; class Polypodiopsida; order Polypodiales; family Pteridaceae; genus Ceratopteris; species Ceratopteris richardii. The sequence continues at coordinate 54,938,336 of CM035420.1, read as the reverse complement.
CCACCATTCTCGGGGCTCTATAGAGATATACCAGTGAGTAGTAAAATGGAGATTGCTCCTTGATTACAAATCGAATGACCATGAAAATTTAGATGCAGAAACTAGATATTTAGAGATATCCAAGGACCATTAAAATACTTAAAATGCATGCGTATAGCTCGAGTTATGAGCTTCTAAAGTTACTACTCTGAGTGAGTATAGCAGAGAACAAAATAGAGAAGTAGAGAATGATGGATGTATAATTTAACATATGATGACAACCACATTGTCAATGAATATTTGTAGAATGGGAGTAGAATGATAGAGATATGGAGTAAGCTCTTCAATCTCTACAAAATGACATGAATTGGTCACGTATAAGGCTTGCTAATCACCTCTTCCTTCTTGCTCTTTTTATAGCTACTCTTGGAGGGACTTTTGATTTCGAATTCGAATGGCTCCACCTAAAAGTGATCCCCATAGTTAGGAATGGTTCCTTCAGCTCATTAATTTGTGGTTTTAGGTACTTAGTGCCACGAGTTTGCTTTTTAGATCATGGATGAGGTAAGCCATTCTTTCTCTTTTTCTATTTCATAATTACAAGAGATAAAATGTACTCTTCTACAACAGGTGTTCACATGACTACACATGTGACTTACAAATGATCATAATATCAAGCATATAAAGCATGTAAGCTTGGGTAAAATGCACCAATAGCTCCCGTGAAGCCTAACATGCTTGGCCTCCAAATATATTTTCAATTGTCCTTGATTTCCTACAAGCCAATCATCAACTTGAATCTACTTAACTTTGTACCATCAAGAGCTTTAGTCAACATGTCTGCACATTGCATATTTGTAGAGACATAGGATAGTTGAATATCCTTGCTCATTAGCTTCTCCCTTTACATTATGGTAGTGGACTTCAATATGCTTGGTTCTAGCATGGTATACCAGATTAGTTGCTTGATGTAGTGAGCTTGTGTTATCACCAAAAATGTGAGGTGTTGAAGAATGAAGTCCAAGATCTGTGTACAAAGACTTTAACCACATGATTTCTTGAGTTGCATTAGCCAAACCTCTATATTCGGCTTCAGTAGAAGATAATGCCAGAGTTGGTTGCTTCTTGGATGTCCAAGAAATGATTTTAGAACCTGCAAATAGTGCATACCCGGATGTGCTTCTTCTATCATCTCTAGATCTAGCCCAATCTGCATCTGAGTAGACTTTTAGCTCAATATCTGAAGTAAAAGAATAAAACAAACCTTCATTCATGGTCCCCTTTAGGTACTTGAGGACTCTCTTGGAAGCTTCCATATGTGATCTTCTTGGATTTTGCATAAACTGACTCAATATGCTAATACTATAGCATATATCCACCCTTGTGAGTGTTGCATAGTTCAATCTTCCAACCAAGCTTTGATAGCTTGTGATGTCTTCAATTGGCTCTCCTTCATAAGCACTGAGCTTATGATTTTTCTCCATAGGTGTACCTGCACACTTGGTACCTTCCATATTGAACTTGATGAGCATGTCATGCACATACTTTCTTTGTGTTATGTATAGACCTGAATCTGTGTAGATCAACTCCAATCCAAGAAAATAAGTGAGTGGTCTGAGGTCACTTATTTTGAACTCCTCCTTCATTTGAGTCTTTACCTGTTTGATTCCTCCAAGATCATTGCCTATGATAATAACATCATCAACATACACACATGAACAGATCACTTCGGATCCAGTCCTCTTTATGAACAAAGAGGTATCCGCCTTGCTAGCTTTGAATCCTTGATCCTGCAAATAAGTCACCAATCTGAAATTTCAAGCTCTTGGAGCTTGCTTCAATCCATACAAGGATTTTTTTAATTTGCATACATAGTTGGGATGATGTACATCTTCATATCCAAGAGGTTGTGCCATATACACTTCCTCATAAATCCATCCATTCAAGAAAGCATTATTTACATCAAGTTGATAGACATTCGAATTTCTAGATGCACCAAGACTAATGAGAACCCTAATTTTAGGAATTTTTCCAACAGGAGAGAAAGTCTCCTCATAATCAATACCATGGGTTTGAGCAAACCCTTTAGCAATTAACCGTGCTTTGTGTTTATTTATACTTCCATCTGGATTCCCCTTGATTTTGTATATCCATCGAGATCCAATTACCTTCATAGATGGCTTGTTAGGTACAAGCTCCCAAGTGTCAGAAGAGAAGTATTCTCCTCCACCATCTGATCTAAGTCTTTTCAAATTCCTACCTGTTTGTTTTTCAAAAAGAGCAATATACTTCCTAAAGTAATTAAACACTTCATCCTTGTGCTTCATGAAAAACAGAATGTTCCATCTATTATAATCATCTATGAAAGACACATAATATCTTAACCATGATATAGATGGCTCCTTACTTGGACCCCATACATCCGTGTGCACTAGATCCAAAGGATTTTGATACACATATCCCTTCATATTGAAAGGTTGTCTATGAGCCTTGCCAAGTTGACAAGCTTTACGCTTATAAATCATGTGTTTCCTTGTGATATTAGGCAAACCAAGTACACTTTGGTCCCTGAAAATTTGTTTGAGTGTCCTCTCACCAATGTGAGCAAGCCTTTTGTGCCATATCTCTAACTTTGTGAGAGTTTGAGATCCATAACTATACAAAGCTATGTTCTTTGTATCTTCCACTTCAAAAGTGAAAAGCCATCCTGTCTTTTCACCTTTTGCAATCCTTCTAAAGCCTTGCCTTGGGTCTTCATCATATTCTTCAAATCGGTTGAATCTAACCTGCAATCCTTTTTCAACAATCTATCCAACACTTATTAAATTTTTGGTAATTGTAGGGACATACAAGACTTTGGTTAAGAGGTTCATATTCCCATCTGATGTCTTCACATTAACTTTCTCCACTGAGTGCTTTGTGTCATCTCCTGTTTGCACTTCATGCTTGTTATGAGGATCTTCCAAATAAGAAAGTAAAGCCACATTTCTTGCTACACGGTTTGAGCATTCGGAATCAATGTAAAAGCAATGCATCGACATGAAGCATCTTGGATTAAGGTAAAGATTTGAATCTTGAGGGGAGTGTTAAAAGTCAAGTTTCAAGCAAAACAAATCAAGGGAAATCAATCATGGGCATGTGGAAGACTTTAAGGAAGCTCAAAAGCACAAGGATCCATGAAAACATCAATCAACCACTCCCCAAGTCATCTCAATTAAGTCCTTCAATTTAGTAGATTTATGTTTGGCAAAGGTGGTTCGTAGATTTTAGGGGCCAATGTCTCTTTTTTAAAGTAGCTTTTATATCGACTTGTCATTCTGTTGGAGTCTTAGTTGAGTTGAGTTTGAACTAACTTCAAGAGTTGTAATAACCAAGTTGATTTCTTAAGATAGCCCCTTCTTTGCTAGTTTTTGATCTTTCAGTAGGCATATCTATTTGTGTGAACAAGCAATGTTGCAACTCTCTACCCCTCCATTGTTAGGAATTTGTCTTCCTCATTATGCACCATTTGATGTAATCTACATGTCATTGCATAGATATTAGATTATATTTTAAGCACACTAAGTATCTAGATCATTGTTTGAGTATTTTGAGAGAAAACTTCATTTTAATGAACGGTGGTGACTGATTTCTATGTTTGTGTATGGTTTATATTGGATCTAGTTTGCTATGCATTGTAAGGGCTGATTCTCCTTCCCTATTTATCCATTTTCTATGATTTTGGTGTCATTGGGTGTGAGAAGGAAGGAGATAAGGAAGAAAGATGACACACACACTCACAATCAAAGAGAAGCACACACACAAAGATTAAGGGAAGAAAGAATGATCTTCTTCTTCTTCGTCTTCTATTACATAAAAGGAATGTACAAGAATGACCTAAAAACAACAATATAAGAATTTCCATATATAAATAACTATACATAAAGATTAATCCTAATGTCTTTTAATGAGTGAGCTTGCAAGAAAAAACTGTGCCATCACTCTCGTTAGATAGATTTGGTAAAGCTTAATGAAGTATCCCTCACATATATCGACATGACCACTATACATGTTAGAGAATCAAAAAAATGATACTTGTCATCCTGGATCATCACATGTTGAGCTTGATATCTCAACACTCCCCCTCAAGCTCAACGTCATGTCCTATAATCCAAGCATCTTCCAAAACTTCCTTAGCTTCCCTAATGCAAGGGCTTTAGTGAAAATATTAGCAACCTACTCCTCCGTTATGACATAAAGAAGATCAATATCACTTGCTAATACCTTCTCTGTGATGAAGCGATAATGTACCTTAATATGCTTTGTTCTAGGATGAAAAATAAGATTCCGTGCTAACTAGATGCTACTAAGATTATAACAATAGATGGTGATAGGCTTTTGCACTTCCACGTCCAAATTTACAAGTAGCATCTCTAGACGTGATGCCTCACATGCTGCCATTGCTCCACCTCTATACTCAGCCTCTGTACTCAATAAAGCAACAGTGGGTTGCTTCTTATTGCTCCATGTAATAGCTGCACTACAAAGTGAGAATAGAAAGCCACTAGTAGATCTTCTATCTAGAATGATACCAACCCAATCTACATTGGTGTATCCATGAAGCATCAAATCTGCAGTAGTATCATAAAACAATGCATAATCCAAAGTAGCAGTCATAGTACATAGAGTGCATCGCAAAGCATCTAAATGTGGCTTCTTGAGAGCGTGCATGAGTTAACTTTCAAGTCCAATAGTGTAGGTTAGATTATCCATTGTAATTGTGAGATATAAAAAACTTCCCACATTTTTGCTCTGCATAGTATCATTTTCAATGCTTCACCTGATGTAGTATCTATTGGAGCAATTCTATGACAAGCCTAAGTATTGGCTTGAGTCTCACAAGGTCATAGGAGAAGCTTTAAAGTGAAGACAATGTATGAGTTCACTTGTGAACTATCTCTTGTAATTTTTGAAGCCTTTACTTGATGTAAAAGTAAAAGTATCTAAAGTGTTTGAGTCCACCATGAAAAAGGAAAGAGAAGCCATGAATTCATGATTGAAATAGTTGGAGAATCAATCGATCACTAAAAGATAGGAGATTTGTTTTACGTGAGCAAGATTCAAATTCAAATCTTGGCTACCAAGTTTAGTATATATACATAGCTCTTTAGTTCGGGTTTTAGACCTCCATGAGCAGAGCTTTATGTCATATCAAAGTGTGGTTTCAAGGCACACATATGTACTAGTATGTCCATTGTGCTTTACAATCAATATACAATCATTTTCATGATGATTTGTTTTCATACCTTCATACTTTGTGAGTACACTGTTCACTGCCATATTTTTGAATTTCTTCAATGAGTTTATAGAGATGAAAGCTCTGAGCATAATCCATCATTTTCAATGATTTAAGTTGGTAAATTTTGCTCCTTAAGTCTACTATATACTCACAAAGTTTGATTGCAATTGATTTTTTCAATCTGAGATATGTTCATTTGAAGTCGACCATATCTCTTCATACTTTACTTCTCTGTCAGCACTGCATCAAAGTAGTCATTTTCTTAGAGCTTGTTCTCAATGTGTAGTCCATCACTTTCCATGACTTAAAGATTAATAGAATCAACATTTTTTCAAGTATTTTTCATAAGTATTGCATCTTGGAATCTGGAGATATTAACATTTCTTTGCTCATAGGTCTGAGGACTACTACAACCCCTGAAAATCAGGGTGATGGTATTACTTGATAAACACTTTTCTCTTTATGTAGTCCATCATTTTTTATGAAATTGTTGGAGTTAGACGTTTGCCAAAGCACGCAAAGAGGACAAGGAAGAAGAAGAAGGGAGCACAATCTACAATACTGAATGTATTAGCACTAGAATGTACAAAGATAAGTAGCCCATTAGGGCAATAGGCCTATATACAAGCCAAGGGAAAAGTACCTCCTAAAGGGGGAAAAAAGTGCCCCGGAGGTCGTAGAGTGTTCACACACATCACTACCTAAATATATCAACAAATCCCCTTGGGAGTGATGCGATGAATAAGGGGTTGGCACTCATGTATAAGGAAATGACAAGCTGTGTGGAATCAATCCACAAAAGGAAGCAAGCCCAAAGCTTTGCGGAAAGCTTCAAACTTCTCCCTAGGTAGAGCCTTCATAAAAAGGTCTGCAATGTTCTCCTGTGTGGTCACATATGCCAAGCTAATGTCCCTAGTAGAGAACCACTCCCTGACATAATGATAATGCAACTCAATGTGCTTAGTGCAAGCATTGAACATTTGGTTCCTCGCAAGTTCCAATGCACTCTGACTATCAGTGAAGATGGTGATGGAAGAAGACTGACCAACATCCAAATCAGCCATAAGGCATCTGAGCTACACACTCAACATTTGCTATGAAAGTTGACCTATAATCAACCTCACAATTGGAAGTAGCCACACTAGGCTGCTTCTTGCTCAACCAAGATATACATGAGCTACCAAGCATGAAGCATAAACCATTGGTGGACACATGAGTGTCATAGCAACCAGCCCAATCACTATGAGAAAAAGCATGCAAATCTAGTGATAGTGATCCCCCTTGGGATAAAACAATCCAAGTAGCTGAGTACAACTCAAGTAGCAAAAGATGCGCATAACTGCCTGCAAATGCTTGACACCTGGCCAATGCATAGACCTGCTCATCTATGAGAAAACAAACTGAATATTTGGCCTAGTAATGCATAAGTAAATCAAGCATCCAATAGCCAGCTGATAGAAAACAACATCAAATGCATCTCCAACATCATGAAGACTCAATCGTAAACCTCTCTCCATAGGAATAGCAATAGTCTTACAGTCTTCAAGGCCAAAATGCTGCAATAATGTGTCAATATATTTTGTTTGACACAAAGCCATTCCACTATGAACATGCATAAACTGAATGCCCAAATAGTGATGCAAGTGCTCCAAATCAGGTATCTCAAATGCGGCATGCAAATCAGCCTTAAAATTAGCAATATGCATGTCATGATGACCAATGAACAACATGTTATTAACAAACACCACAATGATCAGAAGCACAATATTAACACACTTAACATATAAGGACCTTTCAGATGGACTATTCTCAAAACCATGTGCAATTAGATAGGCATGTATCTTTTCATACCAAGCACATGGTGCTTACTTCAAATCATATAATGCCTTCTTTAACCTGCACACCTGGTTTTCATGCCCTTTCTACACAAAGCCATGCGGTTGAAAAACATACATTTCTTCATGCAAGTCATTATTCAAAAATGTTGTTTTAGTGTCCAACTGATGTACCTTCCAACCATGATGAGCTGCAAGTGCACATATGCTACGAACAGTAGTCATTCAACAAGTAGGAGGAAAGGTTTCATCAAAATCAATGCCTCTTTCTTGCTCATAACCCTTTGCAACAAGCCTAGCCTTATATCTGTCAACTGTTCCATTAGGTTTATGCTTCAACTTGTACACCCACTTCGTGCCAATGGCCTTCTTGCCAATAGGCAAGTCACATAAAGACCAAGTACTATTCTTCGTTATAGCATCATATTCAGATTGCATAACAACCATTGAATTTTCTAAATTTTATGCTTCTTCAAATGAAATAGGCTCATTCTCATTACAAAGACTAGATGTAGCCATAGCATAGCAATCTAATGCAAAAGAGGCACCATGAGAGCCTGATCGAGTATAATATGAGGAAGGTGCATCTAATTTGTTGTCACGCAAAGTTTGCACCATCCATCTTGGCATAGTTTTTGCCTGTTCAATATCAAGTCTTTCATCAACAAGTACATGATGTAGATCTGCATTAAAAACAGAATGATTTGCATCATCACATGAAACCTTCAAAGGCTGTGAAGTTTCCTCATTAGGACCAACACTAGACTGTCCACCTATAAAAAGAGGCAACAAAGTATAGTACATGTCTTTGGAGCTAACAGATGTCTCCTTAGTACATGAGAGTAAGAGTTGAATATCATCTTCCACAAAAACAACATCATGGCTAACAAGAATGCGTTTAGTCTGTGGATGATACAGACGATAGCCTTTGCTTTCAGAGCTGTAACCATCAAAAATACATTTTATTGCTTTATCATCCAATTGTTTGCCATGTTCCTCCAGAACTAATGCATATGCCAAACAACCAAAAACACGCTGTGGGAGCGATTTCTGACAACTCGCGGATCAATTCAATCGTCTCGCGAACAGCGCACGCAGGGTGACTATGCAAAACAAGTATAACTTTTCCTAAGGTCCGTAGGGCAAAGCGTTCCTATAACTTTCTATAGCGTCAAAATAAGATGGTGGGATAAGTTTTTCACTAACTACTTGATCTTTAATGCTTTCAGTTTCGTTTGGATCTTCTTGAAAATTATTGTCGTTTCTATCTACAGTTGGTGGGAAAAGTTCTTCACTATATTCAATGCTAGGTGGAACAGTGGAAAGTAAATGTAAAGTTCTATTAGGATCATGCAAAGTTTCTTTAACTATCTTATTTTGAACTAACTCTTCAAATTCTTCAACTAGTTTAGAAAATAATAACTCAAATGTAGCTGGAGGTAGAAAGGAACTACTTGAAGAAGCCTCTTTACACATAAGTTGAAAATGACACTAGATTAATGATCAAATTCCTATACAAACTTATAAGATAATGTCATAAAATGATAACCTATCCAAGCTTCATGAATAACCTACACAAGCTAATCAATATTTTAAGCTAAGTAATTCTTTTCGCTGCAAATCTTCAGTTCATAAACAGGGCTGCAATTCTTCAGAAAATCATATCTGAAAATCACATGAGAAATATTAGTATGCATTTATAAAATAATTACACTCATTTAAAACTTAAACAAATTTAGTTAATTCATTTATTTAAATATACATATTACAATAAAATAATACATTCATACAATTACTTTAGCATACATAAATCATTCATATAAGTACATTGTTTCATTTACTTATACATATTTAAACATATTATATAAGCTAACATGCAGTACATACATATACATACACTTAACATAAATGACATGCATACCACACATAATCATACATTCACAAATACACGTGCAAAACATACATGCACTAACATAACTCTCATGCATACATGCACATGCATAAATGAATATGAATACATGCACACTAACATACACTTAACATAAATGATCATGCATTCATGCATACTAGGACATAAATGCACATGCATATATACATGACACACACATGCATAATTGAATTACATTAACACACATATGCATATCATACATATACATGCATACATACATGACATGCACACATACATGCATAAGCATGTATACATAACATACATATATATGAACATGCATGCACTACTTTACACCCTTACACACATACACACATGCACATGCACTAAATGAACATGCATACAACATGCATATATGCACTAAATGAACATGCAGACAACATGCATACATGCACTAATAACCATGCATAAGCATACATGCACATGCATAAATGCACATGCATTAGGAATCATGCATAAACATGCATGTACTATCATGCAACAAGCAAACATGCATAACATGCATACATACATGCAAACACTATCAACATGCATGCACACATGATATACACATAACATCCAAAGTATAGACATTAATTGACATGTATGAACTAACATGGATAAATTTCTAACATGCATTAGCTAAATATACATCTATATGCAATAACATATTCATGCACTTAATATACATCTAACATTCATAAACATACCTATCATTTACATGCATATCCTAACATCTAACATGCACTTATCTTAACATGCATTAACATCCCTAACTTCTAACATGTACTACCTAACATATACATTCATTATTTAACATCTAATAACATGCGTACATACACTATCATGTCTAATATGTACTAACATACCTATCATGCACTAACATGCACTAAAATCATACATGGGTATATGCACTAACAACTAGCATGGGTACAATTAATTACTGACATGCCTATCATGATATATGGGTAAATGAACTTAGGTATCAATCAGGCTAAGGGTTGAAGAAGCTTGGGTTAAGGGTAAGGTAAAGAAAGGAAAGGATAAAAGAAGATAGATTAGGGAAATTATATGGATAAAGAGAGGTGGAAGGAATAATGAGATCTTTGGAAGGAATCAAGGCTAAAAGCTTCTTCTTTTTGCTACCCTGTGAACACACAAAAAACATTAGGATAACAAACATACATTAAGCAATCAATCTAATTAATTAAACACATACACCTATATAAATACTTAAATATATACATAGAAATCATCCTCATACACATACATAAACAAACATCTAAATATTTTTACTTCATATTTTCTTTTTCAGTAGTTATTTAATCCATATACTTATAAATATAACATAAAACATCATAATATAATAATTAATCATTTAATTTAACTAAACTATAAAGTAAAATATATAAAGTAAAATATATACAAATAATATAAATAAATACTAAACAAAAGAAAAAGAAGAATAAAAAAAATAAAACAAATCTCTCACTCTCTCTCTCTCTCTCTTTCTCTCTCTCTCTCTCTTTCTCTTTCTCTCTCTGTCTCTCTTTCTCTCTCTCTATTTCTCTCTCTCTCTCTCTCTCTCTCTCTCTCTCTCTTTCTCTTTCTCTCTCTGTCTCTCTTTCTCTCTCTCTATTTCTCTCTCTCTCTCTCTCTCTCTCTCTCTCTCTCTCTCTCTCTCTCTCTCTCTCTCTCTCTTTCTCTCTCTACTATTGTCCGCTCCGTCCGTTGATGGCAAGAACAGAGGTAGACAAAAAAAAAGATTAATTTAACATAGAACAAAAAATATATAAAAAAAGAACTAAATAAGCTCTCAACTCTCTCTCTCTCACTCTCTCTCTCTCTCTCTCTCTCTCTCTCTCTCTCTCTCTCTCTCTCTTTCTCTCTCTGTTGTGGGCACAGCTCTGCTGCACCGCTGGCAGAGGAGAAAGGGAGGAAAGGGAGAAAAAACATTTAATAAAATACATTAAAAAAAAAAGAAAATTAAAAACTTTACTTCACTCTCTCTCTCTCTCACTCACTATCTCTCTCTCTCTCCCTCTCTCTCTCTCTCTTTCTCTCTCTCTCTCTCTCTCTCTCTCTGTCTCTCTACTGCGCGTGCAGCGCTGCTGTGCCGCCGATAGAGAAAGGGAGAGAGTGAGAGGGAGAAAAAACTTTTTTTCAATAAACAAAAGGGGTGGGAGAAAGAAAAAAAAAAGATCAATAAAGAAAGAGAAGGGAAAAAAGAAGAAATGAAATGGAAAAATCTCTGCATAACCTGAAACAAAAACAGAAATTCTTTCCAAAATTGAAGGACAAAAGCAAGAGAGATGGCCTTTTCTCCTCCTATCATAGAACTATCATAGAACTATGTGCAAAATTTGACTATAGTCTAGAGCAAGAAGTAAATACCTAAAAATCACATGAGCTTGTGAGTACCTACTCCCCTCTTTAAATAGACGAGAGTAGCCCACCATAGCCCACAATTTCCCTTAGATAACTGATCCATGCTACCTAAATTAACTTCTCTTCAACTCTACATCACTCCAACAAGAAAAATAGGCGTGGGATTTTCTCCTAGTTCATTTTTCTCAAAAATTATTCACAACCATACAATTAAATCTTTATTGGACCATAGACTTTAGACTTTAATACAACCTTTCTTTTTTTTATTCATTTAAATACTTTCGAACAAATCCAAACTTTAGAATAAAATAAATTTAATCCTATCAATAAATTAAATTATAACCATAACCCTAGTGAAACTTCATAATTAACTTATTTTTTATTTGAAATATTTTGCTAAGGTTCCATTTGTTATTATTACTCTATTTAATAATTCATTTATAGACTATAACCTACTAAATTAATTATTTAACCTTAGGTTTACCCTTCAACTAACTTCAAACCATGTTAATTAACCCCAACTAACCCATAAACTAATTTGTTAACCTTCCATAACCCTCTAGATTTGTTATTTAACCCTTAATTAACCTTGAAATTAAATAGAACCCTATAAAACATGTTCAAAACCTACATTTAACCCTTAATTACCCTTGCAATTTAGTTAGAGTCCTATAAAACTTGATCAAGTCCTATAATTGACCCTTAGTTATCCTTGCATTTACTTTCAAAACATAGAAAACCCCTTAACTAACCCTTGAATTTTCATCTATACCATTATTTATATTAAGAAAACACTTAGATAAACACTTTCCATCCTGATAATATTTAGCAAACTTATTTTCCTGTAGAAATTAAAATCAAACATTAGTCAAAAATTTCATAATTTAACCAAACTTATATCAATCAAATAATCTTTTAATTTTTGAAATATTTTAAGAGTAATAAATTCTGTCCGACATCCGCCCCCATTAAACCTACACATCGTCCCGATGGGCCAACCTACAGATTCAAGTGGAACAGATCAAATTCTTTTGAAAATAAGTTTTTTTTTTCAAAATTTTATTTCATCATGCATTCAAACTTTATGTAGTTAAAAAGATTAGTACAAATCATTTAAAAAAACACAAAGTAGATATAAGTTATAAAAATATCATATCATGTTTCTGAATCCATATTTAAATAAGCATTTATAAGAATAAATCATAAGTTTTATAGTCCTTCTGTTCATGTCACTTGCTTAGAATAAGTAATTTATCTTGTATAACAGCATATACAAAAAATTTTCGCATCAGGTAATAGAATTATATGCCTCCTACTTTTATTTCCAATGGTGTGAATCTCTTTTCATTGTTTTTTTTCATATCATTTTTCTTCAAATACAATCACAACTACATATGGTCCAAACCATCTCTTAATTAACTTTCTCCTATCATCATACTGAGTATCAAAAGTGCTATCATAAACTAAAACCCAGTCATCTACTACTATAGTACAATGTCTAAGTCTATGTTTTTATCAAAATAGATTTTATTTTTAAGACGTGCATTTTTTATTTTCTGAACAGCTTCTTCAATCATTTTATTACCTATATTTAACTGCATAATCCTAACTGAAATCAGATCTTCACGAGTCATCTCATTATTCCACGGAAGTGTCGTCCATGAAATAATCTAGGACTGGATAGGAAAAATCGGCTTTTGACAGTACATTAGTTCTGTAGGCATAAATCCTGTAGACCTAGTATACGTCATCCTATCTGCCCATAGTGCGAAAGGAAGGAATCTAGGCCACTATGTCGTATCACCATTGCAAGCCTTAGAAATTGCCTTCACAATAGAGGGATGACCCCGATCAATCTTACCATTAGACTTGAGATTATAAGCAGTAGTGAGAGACAGACAAATCCCATGCTGGTCAAAGAATTCTCTAGCCTCTCTAGCATCTAACTCTCCCCTATCTGCCATTATCTTCTCTACATAGCCAAATCTACAAAAAACTTCTTCTAGCAAAAATTTACATACGTTATAAGTAGTTTTTGTACGAAGAGCTCTACCTTCTACATGATTAGTGAGGTCTTCTCTAGCTAAAACTATATATCTCATCTTATCTAATCCTTTAGGCATGGTCACTAAATCAACTACGCACTTGTAATGAATACAAAGAGGGTAGGTAGGGTGCAAAGGTTCTCTATGCCTAACTGACGAATGTACCTGACATGTAGTACAAGTACTAAAAAAGTCACGTATATTCACATACATACCCGGCCACTAGTAGGCTTCTCTAATTTTATCATAAGTTGCATAAAAGCCTTTATGACCTGCCCAAAGAGTCTCATGCATATCTATCATAACTCTATTTTGCAGTTTTTTATTTCCTAAAACTCGCTGTGGATATCTAATTTTCCCTTTAGCATGTCGCCAAATAAAACCATCTTTTAGGAAAAAATTTAACGCACGTTTTCTAATATCTCTAAATCTATTAGCTGACCAAACAGGTAATTGCTTCATAGTACTAAGATAATAACCTATATCATGCCAAATCCCTTCATACTCATTTTCATTAAATTTTTCATATACATATACATCAGAAATATAATTAATTACATTTAAATCAGTTTTAGTCAATTCATCATCTTCAAATTTAGCCCTAGAAAGCATATCTGCTACAGAATTAGTTTTACCCGAAATATGATTTAAAATAGGATTATTAAACTTAATATATGATATCCATCTTAACATAGCTATATTAGGAGAAGAACAATTAGTAGTCATTCCTATTAAAGATAAACAATCTGTTTCTATGATGACATTAGCTCCTATAAAATACTCTTTATCAGTTTTCAACGCAGTAACTAAACCCCATAATTCACATTTTATTTGAGGATAATTTTTTTGAGTTTCATACAAAATTTTAGCTCCGAATCTAATAGCATATCTATTTCCCTCATTATCATCTTGACCTATTATCCATCCTATTCCTATAGGACTAGTATCTACAGTTAAAATAATCGGTTTATTATTTGAATTATCTACACGTTTCAAAACAGGTGCATTAGAAAGAAAATTTTTTAATTTTTTCATCGCTTTAACATGAGTTTCAGTCCATTTAAATTTTCTATTTTTCCTAAGTAAATCATACAATGGATTAGCTATATGGGCATAATGCGGAATCCAAATTGCATAAAATACACATGCTCCTAAGAAACGTCTAACTTCACTAATGTTTTTACAAGTTTCAAATAGTTTATTAATAGCATCTACTTTTTGAGGATAAGGCCTACGACCGTAATAACCACATAGATGTCCTATAATTAAAACTTCATTAACTCCAAAAACTGATTTTTCTATAGAAAAAGTTAATCCTACTTCTTCATATCTTTTTAGAATTTTTTCACAATCTAAAATATGATTAGCTAGAAACTTCCTACATCCTAATGAATCTAATGTCTCGTCTTTTTCTTTTTCTTCACATCCTTTAATTGGGATATCATCTATAAACGGCATGGTCACATTAGGAATAAACTCATGAAGAACCCTATTCATGGCGTTCATCATATGTGCTACCGAATTTGTAGCTCCTTGAGGAAGAGTACACATACGAACTAATCCTAAAGGAGTCTTCATCGTGGTAATATCTCTACTTTCAGTAGCAAGCTGAAACTGGTCATATCTTGAATATAAGTCACCCATAGAGTAGATAGAATGCCCAGCAAAAGCTTTGGCAAATTCTCCTACAATAGGGCCGGTTCCCACGTTCCTAATAGTAACTTTATTTACAGGTTGTAAGTCTTGAATAAATCTAAGTTTACCATTCTTTTTAGGAACAGTAAACCAGCTATTAGAATAAGGTGCAGAGGAAGGTTCTAATATTTTCATTTTCATCTTCTCCTTAAGCAGTTTCATTAGCTCAGGTAAATGAGCCTTTGGAACTAGTATAGGGCGAAGATTCCAAGGTATGTGGGCTACACTAAATATAATCATAAGAGAAACTATTCTAGGGTCAACACATCCTATTTCTTGAGGATAAAGAGAAAACGATCTACCATGTTTTTTAATCATTTCATGAAATAATTCACGTTCAGTTGGTAATAAAAAAGAATCATCATTTCCTATTTTTATGAATTTAATAGTTTCTTCAGTAAATTTATGGCCTATTTTAGACATGTCACGTAAGATCGGATCGTTAGATACTTGTTTAATTTTTAAATCACTTCCTTGAGGTAAAGCTTGAGCTACGGGTTTCACTTTTTTATCTAGTGTTTTATACTTTGTATTAATATGAACTTCATGAAAATTAGAAACAAATTTTGAAATTAAATCATATTCATTCAATGAGTTTAAAAGAATAACATGTAATAATTTTTCATCATGTAAGGTTTCGTCAATTTCATCAAATAAAGTAGAGGAAAAAGAAGTTTCAATTATATTTTCAATATTTTCAGTTTTAGACATATATCCTTTATCTTTAAAATATTTTTCATATTTTTTTATTGTTTTTCTAGGAATATCTTTATTATTTAGAATTTGTAATTTTGAAGATGAAAAATAAACAAAAACATTTTCTATTTTATTTGCACATTTATGCGAGATATCAAACCAGTTACCACTGTTGTCTCGCTCAACAATGGTGTCTAGTAAAAATTTTGATCAAAGTATATTCTAGAATCACTAAGAGGTAGATGACTCTCGTGCATTTTCTCTTGTGATCTGATAGGTGTTTTCCTAATTTGTTCTCTATTTCTAATATGGTTTGGGTTAACAATCATTACTTGTAAGGATTGTAAGTCATCTTTTGATCTAAATCTAGCATACGCGGATCCATCGTCCATTATTTTTGTTTCCGTACGAGTTTCACATATAAAGGGTTGTCCTAAGATAATTTCATAAGAACAGTTATCTTGTATGAAAAAATGAAATGTTTCACTGCCACCTATTGAAATTGGAATGTTGGCACATGCTCCTAGAAGTGCACCACAACCATTGTCTGTTGTTCTCATAATCCACCCATGCTGTTTATCTATAGGCCATCTAAATTTATCATATAATTCTTTTGATATTACGTTTATTTTTGAGCTTGAATCTAGTAAAGCTAGAGCTATACAAGAATTTTTCCTATCTCCTAAATTTACTTTGATTTCTGGTGTTCCCTTGGCTTTTTGTAATTTCTTTCAGATTTTTCTTGTATATTATCTTGAAGTATAGGTCCTAAAAAATTTTTATTTCCTTTGTGTCATTTTTTTGTTCAAGTTCTGAAGTTAAAATAGCTTTTGGAATTCTTTTGGGTTTCTTGGTTTTTTCCTCATTTTTTTCTATTTCTTCATTAGTCTTTGATTCTAATTCATTAGGTTTGTCTAATGTCTCTGGTTGTTTGCCCTCCCCTATATCTCTTCTTTTCTGCTCAATTGGATCTAAATTTGTATTTTCATTAAATTGTACATTTTTAGGTTCTTTTCTTAATTGTTTTCTAGTTACTCTTTGATTAGACTCATCTAAATCTTGTGTTTCATCCCTTTTTCTCTTTTCTTCCACATTTGCAATATGTGAGAAGATAGAGAAATTATCTATAGGTGAGTTCCATGCAGTTTTGTTCATTATATCATCTCTAGCTTTTATCAATGCTTCTATTGAATAATTTTTGGTTTCTTTTGATGTATAATCATCTAAATCACTTTCATCGCATTCTAATCTAGCCCCAGATGAGCTTCTTTGTTCTTCTCATATATTTTCATATAGTTTTTGCATTCCACCTTTTCCCCAATTTACAGCTAGACGGAGGTGGGTGCGATAGTCACATAGTTTTTTATCAATATCAATAACTAGTTTTCTTTCTTTTGCCTCTTTTAATGATTCACAGGCATAAGACATATGTTCAGTGGAGTCACACCAAACACATCATCGGGTGAGTGCGACTCTTCGTTCATTTCTCTGAGCTACTGGTTGATTCTGAGCTATTGGTTGATTCATTACAAGTGCTATAGGTATAGGATTCATTTGTGGGGCATGAGTAAACAGAGGACCTAGAATTGTTCTATCTTGACTAACTAAGGAATGAACTGCATTTTGAAGTGTTGCCACTTCCTTAGATATGTTCGTATGCATTTGCATCATATTATCTAGTTTATTAATTAGATATGTTCGTATGCATTTGCATCATATTATCTAGTTTATTAAATGTTGATGCTTGTTCAGTTAAACTCTTCTATTGATGTTAGGATTTTGAGTAGTTGGTCCTACTGTTGGAAAACTTAAATTCCTATCATATAAAAATGATTGCCTTTGTTTCATTTGTGCTACAACTTCAACTACTTGTTTAAGTACCCCCCAGTCCTCTGTTAAACCATATCTTTTTCCAGGTTCCTCTAGTCTTCTTTCTACTTCACTTTTAATGTCTGTAGGCAAAACTTTTAAGAAATAAAGTACTATATCTGGAGTAAGTGCAGTCCTATCTTGTTCAGGTAATTGTGGAAATCTCTTCATAAATTCCCCATGTAATTGTGTAAGAGATATTTGGGTTTTGGGAGTGCTAAGCCACTTCATAGATCCCTCCCTACTGTGTTGACTAAAATCTTCTAAGTAAAATTCTTTATGCATTTGTTTTTTAAATTCTTCCCATGCAAGTGCTTTATGAGGTTATATAACACTAATGGCTGAACCTATTGCAAGTCTTACTAAAAATGTTACCCATTTATCAATTGGCAAACCGTGTAGTTTTGCTAGGTCTTCAAAAGTGTCTAAGTAATTAGTTGTGTTAACTCCAGTAAATTTACCTTTTTCTTTTAGCATAGCTTCTACTTCTTTTTGGCCTTGAGTTTCTGACAGCATATTTTTAAATAACTCATCCATTTTGATATGTATGTTAGAACTAGACCTAAGTTTCTTAATATAATCCTTAACTTCTTCTTGAACTTTAGATTTATGTTCCCTTACCAAACTAACTAAGTTACCTGATTCCAACTGTACTTAAATTTTAAACTTTTAAACAAGTCTTGGAAAATAAATGCTAACTTTCCAAATGAAAATTCTTAATGAATTTTCAGGCTAAATTATGCTATTCTAACAATCCTTAATAATTAAATCTAGATACTAACTTTTCAAATAAATTTCTTTTTGATTGTTTTAATTAAAATTGTACTAATCAAACAATCTTAAATAAATACTATCATTTAAATAAGAATACTTTTTGAGTCTAACAATTCCTACTATTTTAATGAAAATAAATTCTAACTTTCAAATAAATTATAAATCTAGCAATTCCTACTATCTTAATGAAAATAAATTCTAACTTTCAAATGAAATGAAATTTAAATCTGGCAATTCCTACTATCTTAAACTTTCCTAAAATCCTACTTAAATAGACACAAACAGATGCAAGTTAAGAAAATATACCTGACACCTGACAGTTGGAGCAGAAGCTAGTGTGCATGTGAAATTTTCAAGTTACATTTGTTGAGCATAAATGCCTAATACAAAAATCTAAGTGCTATGAGTGCAAACGTTTTTCTTCAAAATCTTGATGGTAAGGGTGTAGAGATGAGGTTTACTACTTGCCTATTCCCATGGAGGCGCTCAGAGCATAAGCTCAGCCCTCAACAATTAGGGAATTACAAGGTTTGTATTATCTGCCTGTACACTATGACCACCTCAAGCTGCCGCAACCACGTCGTCTAAACCAAGCTAATGCATATGCAAGGAAAGGAAAAGTTCTATACCTGTCCCACTGTGCCGTTGATTCACGTCAGGTTCAAATATGGGAGCGATTTCTGACAACTGGAGGATCAATTCAGTCGTCTCGCGAATGGCACACGTAGGGTGACTATGCAGAACAAGTATAACTTTTCCTAAGGTCCGTAGGGCAAAGCATTCCTATAACTTTCTATAGCGTCAAAATAAGAAGGTGGGATAAGTTTTTCACTAACTACTTGATCTTTAATGCTTTCATTTTCGTTTGGATCTTCTTGAAAATTATCATCGTTTCTATGTACAGTTGGTGAGAAAAGTTCTTCACTATTCTCAATGCTAGGTGGAACAGTGGAAAGTAAATGTAAAGTTCTATTAGGATCATGCAAAGTTTCTTTAACTATCTTATTTTTAACTAACTCTTCAAACTCTTCAACTGGTTTAGGAAATAATAACTCAAATGTAGCTGGAGGTAGAAAGGAACTACTTGAAGAAGCCTCTTTAGACATAAGTTGAAAATGACACTAGATTAATGATCAAATTCCTATACACACTTATAAGATAATGTCATAAAATGATAACCTATCCAAGCTTAATGAATAACCTATACAAGCTAATCAATAGTTTAAGCTAAGTAATTCTTTTCGCTGCAAATCTTCAGTTCATCAGAAGGGCTGCAATTCTTCAGAAAATCATATCTGAATACCACATGAGAAATATTAGTATGCATTTATAAAATAATTACACTCATTTAAAACTTAAACAAATTTAGTTAATTCATTTATTTAAACATACATATTACAATAAAATAATACATTCATACAATTACTTTAGCATACATAAATCATTCATATAAGTACATTGTTTCATTTACTTATACATATTTAAACATATTATATAAGCTAACATGCAGTACATACATATACATACTCTTAACATAAATGACATGCATACCACACATATACATTCACAAATACACATGCAAAACATACATGCACTAACATAACTCTCATGCATACATGCACATGCATAAATGAATATGAATACATGCACACTAACATACACTTAACATAAATGATCATGCATTCGTGCATACTAGGAGATAAATGAACATGCATATATACATGACACACATATGCATAATTGAATTACACTAACACACATATGCATATCATACATATACATGCATACATACATGACATCCACACATACATGCATAAGCATGTATACATAACATACATATATATGAACATGTATGCACTACTTTACACCCTTACACACATACACACATGCACATGCACTAAATGAACATGCATACAACATGCATACATGCACTAAATGAACATGCATACAACATGCGTACATGCACTAATAACCATGCATAAGCATACATGCACATGCGTTAGCAATCATGCATAAACATGCATGTACTATCATGCAACAAGCAAACATGCATGACATGCATACATACATGCAAACACTATCAACATGCATGCACACATGATATACACATAACGTCTAAAGTATATACATTAATTGACATGCATGAACTAACATGGATAAATTTCTAACATGCATTAGCTAGATATACATTTATATGCAATAACATATTCATGCACTTAATATACATCTAACATTCATAAACATACCTATCATTTACATGCATATCTTAACATCTAACATGCACTTATCTTAACTAACATGCATTAACATCCCTAACGTCTAACATGTACTACCTAACATATACATTTATTATTTAACATCTAATAACATGTGTACATACACTATCATGTCTAGTATGTACTAACATACCTATCATGCACTAACATGCACTAAAATCATGCATGGGTATATGCACTAACAACTAGCATGGGTACAATTAATTACTGACATGCCTATCATGATATATGGGTAAATGAACTTAGGTATCAATCAAGCTAAGGGTTGAAGAAGCTTGGGTTAAGGGCAAGATAAAGAAAGGAAAGGATAAAAGAAGATAGATTAGGGAAATTATATGGATAAAGAGAGGTGGAAGGAATAATGAGATCTTTGGAAGGAATCAAGGCTAAAAGCTTCTTCTTTTTGCTACCATGTGAACACACAAAAAACATTAGGATAACAAACATACATTAAGCAATCAATCTAATTAATTAAACACATACACATGTATAAATACTTAGATATATACATAGAAATCATCCTCATACACATAAATAAACATACATCTAAATATTTTTACTTCATATTTTCTTTTTCAGTAGTTATTTAATCCATATACTTATAAATATAACATAAAACATCATAATATAATAATTAATCATTTAATTTAACTAAACTATAAAGTAAAATATATAAAGTAAAGTATATATAAATAATATAAATAAATATTAAACAAAAGAAAAAGAAGAATTAAAAAAATAAAACAAATCTCTCACTCTCTCTCTCTCTTTCTCTCTGTCTCTCTTTCTCTTTCTCTCTCTCTCTCTCTCTTTCTCTCTCTCTGTTTCTCTTTCTCTCTCTTTTTCTCTCTCTACTGTCGTTCGCTGCGTCCGTTGATGGCAAGAACAGAGGAAGACAAAAAAAAGATTAATTTAACATAGAACAAAAAATATATAAAAAAGAACTAAATAAGCTCTCAACTCTCTCTCTCACTCACTCTCTCTCTCTCTCTCTCTCTCTCTCTCTCTCTCTCTCTCTCTCTCTCTCTCTCTCTCTCTCTCTCTCTCTCTCTCTCTGCTGCGCGCGCAGCTCTGCTGTGCCGCCGGTAGAGGAGAAAGGGAGGAGAGGGAGAAAAAACATTTAATAAAATACATAAAAAAAAAAGAAAATTAAAAACTTTACCTCACTCTCTCTCTCACTCTCTCTCTCTCTCTCTCTCTCTGTGCTACGTGCGCAGCACTACTGCGCTGTCGGTAGAGAAAGGGAGAGAGTGAGAGGGAGAAAAAACTTTTTTTTAATAATGAGAAGGGGTGGGAGAAAGAAAACAAAAAGATCAATAAAGAAAGGAGAAGGGAAAAAAGAAGAAATGAAATGGAAAAATCTCTGCATATCCTAAAACAAAAAAAAAATTGCTTTCCAAAATTGAAGGACAAAAGCAAGAGAGATGGCCTTCTCTCTCCTCCTATGAGAGAACTGTCATAGAACTATGTGCAAAATTTGACTATAGTCTAGAGCAAAAAGTAAGTACCTGAAAATCACATGAGCTTGTGAGTACGTACTTCCCTCTTTAAATAGATGAGAGTAGCCCACCATAGCCCACAATTTCCCTTAGATAACTGATCCATGCTACCTAAATAAACTTCTCTTTTACTCTATATCACTCCAACAAGAAAAATAAGCGTGGGATTTTCTCCTAGTTCATTTTTCTCAAAAATTATTCACAACCATACAATTAAATCTTTATTGGACCATAGACTTTATACTTTAATACAACCTTTCTTTTTTTTATTCATTTAAATACTTTAGAATAAATCCAACCTTTAGAATAATTTAAATTTAACCCTATCAATAAATTAAATTATAACCATAACCCTAGTGAAACTTCATAATTAACTTATTTTTTATTTGAAATATTTTGCTAAGCTTCCATTTGTTATATTTACTCTATTTAATAATTCATTTATAGACTATAACCTACTAAATTAATTATTTAACCTTAGGTTTACCCTTCAAGTAACTTCAAACCATGTTAATTAACCCCAAGTAACCCATAAACTAATTTTCTAACCTTCCATAACCCTCTAGATTTGTTAATTAACCCTTAATTAACCTTGAAATTAAACTAGAACCCTATAAAACATGTTCAAAACATACATTTAACCCTTAATTACCCTTGCAATTTAGCTAGAATCCTATAAGACTTGATCAAGACCTATAATTGACCCTTAGTTACCGTTGCATTTACTTTCAAAACATAGAAAACCCCTTAACTAACCCTTGAATTTTCATCTTTACCATTTTTTATATTAAGAAAACACTTAGATAAATACTTCCCATCCTGATAATATTCAGAACATTTCTTTTCTTGGAGAAATTAAAACCAAACATTAGTCAAAAATTTCATAATTTAACCAAGCTTATATCAATCAAATAATCTTTTAATTTCTGAAATATTTTAAGGGTAATAAATTCTCTCCAACAACACAGATGAGCAATAGATGGCTTGCAACCATGCCAAGGCTCACAGGGAGTGATAGAATATAGCGCTTTAGTCGGACACTGGTTAAGTACATATGCTGCACACATGACAACCTCAAGCCAAAAACTATCTCGTAAAATTGTTGTTGTGCTAAGAGAATTGTTCAAAAAACAAGATAGGTGTATGAACAAAAATAGCAAGTTTTTTGTTCTTGAATCTACTCCAACTTATCTATCTTGATTCATCTTTTTGAGAGTGATCTTTCAAGGTACATAGGGTGTCTAATACATCCTTTGACAAGTAATAGGGACCACTACATATCTCTGGAGTTCATCCGGCTAGTGTAGTGCAAACGTTTTGCAACACCACTTCATCTTCATCGAGTACAAATCCATCTCTTCACAGTCGTATAAGATCAATATTGGAAAACATGGCAGATGCATTTCCTTCATCAATTGACAAATTGGATAGAGGTAACTAATCAGTTTGATCATTAAGGATGGAAGCTTATCTTGAAGGCAGCAATTTATATGGTTATATATATGGAGATGAAGTTATGCCAAGTTTCAGGAACAAAGTTCAACCAACACAAGAAGAGCAAGAGTGATTGGGCACATGGTGCTCCAAGGATGCACTTGCAAGGTCTTATCTCCTCAACTATATCTCAGATTTTTTGTTGCCTCACATTAGAAGTTGTAAAACATCTCAAGAAGTGTGGAATGCACTCCAAACCTTCTTCTCTTCAAGTAAAAAGGCTAGGAAGCATCAACTATGGCTGGAATTTACAACTCTCAAGAGAGCTCCCAAACAAAATGTGATTGATTTTGTCACAAAGCTCAAGGACATAGCAGATCATTTGGAAAGCATTGGAGAGGTAATATAGGAAGAGCAAATTGTAAGGCATGTCATCAATGGCTTGAAGACAGATGAAGAGTGGGAAGCATTCACTAGAGCTATGGATCTATACATGGATAGCCATGTACCTGATTTCAATACAATCATAGGAAAACTGCTTAGTCAAGAGGCCAAGCTTATGAAGAATGGAGAAAGCTCCAAAGGTAATCAATCTTCTGCTGTTTATACTAATAAGGAGATTACAAACAAAACAAAGGAAGTTAGGATTTACAAAAATAAAAGAGATAAAGGATACAATAGAGGAAGTTATGGCTACTCTAGAGGAACGAACAAAAACTTCAATGGCTACCACAACAACTACAACTATTCAAACTATCAAGGAGGCAATAGGGGAAAAAGATACGTCAATAACTACACAGAAGACTCGAATCAAGGGGACTCATTGCCAATCATGAATATGGCTATGCCACAAGGTAAATCTGATGAGCATGTTTTCTACATAGATTTAGGTTGCTCCAATCGTGTGGCAAGAAATGTGGAACTCCTACCAGATTTAGAAGATCCAAGAAACAAGCATGAAGTGCAGAAAAGTGATGGTACAAGGCATTTGGTGGAAAAGATAGGAAATGTGAAAGCACCTGATTGAAATATCAACTTACTTAGCAAGGTACTATATGTCCCTACCATCACAAAGAATTTGATAAGTGTAGGAGAAATTGTGAAATAAGGCCTACAGGTAAGGTTCACAAAAGTAGGAGCATTTGTTAGAGATCCAAGTCAAGGATTCAGCAAAATTGCAAAGGGTGAAAAGATAGGTAAATTGTTCATATTTGAATTACAAGATACTAGAAAGATTGCTCTCTTTAATTATGGTCAGAAACTCAGAGAATTGGAAGTATGGCACAAAAGACTATATTGGTAAAAGATAACTAAAGCAAATTTGCAGGGACCAAAGTGTACTTGGACTCCCTAATTTGTGAAAACAACACGATTGATAGTTGTAGTGCATGTCAATTTGGAAAGTCTCACATGTTAGCATGCATCAAGAAATGATATATGCATGGAGATATTTTGGATTTGGCTCATACAGATGTATGGGGACCTAGCAAGGATGCTTCAATATCTAGATCAAGGTATTATGTCTCCTTCATTGATGATTGTGGTAGGTGGATTGTATTATACTATATGAAACACAAAGATGAAGTCTTTTCGTGCTTCAAAAGATATTTGGCTCTTATGGAGAATCAAAAAGGTAAGACATTAAAAAAGCAAAGGTCGGATGGAGGGGGAGAGTACTTTTCCCATGAATTTGACTCCTTTCTTCAAGAGAAGGGAACCAAAAGAGAGATTACTACAAGGTACACTCTTGAGAAAAGTGAAGTGGAAAAAAGAAGGAATAAGACAATTGTTGAAGCTGCAAGGTCTATGCTAAATGAGAAGCACTTACCTAATCACTTATGGGTTGCGGTTGTATCCACATCCACTTATTTGATCAACATGTTACCTTCAGAATCACTTGATGGCATGACACCATATGAGGCTTGGAATGGAAGAAGACCAAGCTTTGATCATTGTAAGATTTTTGGATGTATTGCTTATGCTCATGTTCCCTCACAAGTTAGAGGCAATGTGGATCCCAAAGCAGAAAGGTGTGCATTCATTGGATATGACAACAATCAAAAGGGCTATAAATTATACAATCCAACAACCAAAGGATTCTTAGTGAGTAGAGATGTAGTATTTGATCAGAATATTACTTGGTATGAAGATTCATGTAGAAAGGTCAAGTTACCTTATGATCTTGAAGAAGAGTTTCCAGAACTTGTTAACGATAATCCTCCTAAAATTGAAGAGCAGTATACCTCAGAAGATGATGAAGAAACTCTGTATGAAAAACTCAAGATGTGGAAATCTAAAGGTAAAACAAAAATGCAAGAACTTGGAAAAGAGGCACAATCATCACATCATGGCCTAACAAGGTCCACGCGGGAAAAAAGAAAACCAAAAAGGTGTGGGTTTGCTAATTCTCTAGTCACTGAACATTCAATCTATCTAGCACAAGACATAAATCAAGAGGAATCCTCAACATTTGAGGAAGCAAAGAAGAAATCCGAATCGAGGCATGCAATGGAATCATAAATTGAAGCCAAGGGCTTGGAATCACACGCTTGTCTGATTCTTGCATGACAAAGGATTTCAACCTAGGAAGGCAGATCCATCACTATTCATAAAAAGGAGTAATTCTGAAGTCATATATTTGTGTGTGTATGTAGATTATATTACACTTATAGGAAATGATACAGATGGCATGAAGAGAATTAAAGAAGAGATGAGAGAAGAATTCAAGATAAGTGATTTGGGTTCACTTACCTACTTCCTATGATTGGAAGTTGTCTACAAAGATCCGGGTTTGTTTCTCACTCAAAGAAAGTACATTAAGGACATGTTGGCGAAATTCAAGATGCAAGATTGCATGATTGCAAGTACTCCAATGGATGTCAATCATAAATTGAGCTCAGATGAAGGTGAACTCATAGAAGATGTGACAGGTTATCAAAGCCTTGTGGGTAGTTTGAACTATGCCACATTGACAAGGGTTGATATATGTTATAGTGTGAGTATGCTAAGTCAATTTATGCACACACCCAGGAAACCTCACATGGAGGCTGCCAAAAGGATACTTTGATATCTCTAATGGACCATGGATGAAGGGTTATATTATCCTTATGTATTTGATTTAAGTTTGTAATTGTTCTTCGATGTAGATTGGGCTGGCTCTAAGGAAGACAGAAGGAGCACCTCAGGATATCTTAACTTTGCCAG
Organism: Ceratopteris richardii; assembly: GCA_020310875.1. Lineage (NCBI taxonomy): Eukaryota > Viridiplantae > Streptophyta > Polypodiopsida > Polypodiales > Pteridaceae > Ceratopteris > Ceratopteris richardii. Next base: position 54,911,440 of record CM035420.1, on the reverse strand, counting down.
ATCAAAACTTGTATCATGCTCCTCCAAGAAGCAACCCACGGTTGCACTCTCTTCCATTGAAGCTGAATACAAAGGTCTTTCCATAGCTACTCAAGAAGCAAGGTGAATGAAGACATTATTTACATATCTTGGATTGGAGATTGGAACTCAAAATATTTTTGGTGGCAACATGAGCTCCATTCACTTGGCTCCCAATCCATTTTTTCATACAAGGACTAAACATATTGAATTACATTATCACTATGTAAGAGAAAAGATTGTGAGTAAGGAAATTTAGTTAACTAATTATGTGTCCACACATCAACAATGTGCAAATATTCTAACCAAAGCATTGGATGTTACAAAGCTTTGCAAATTCAAGGCTATGATAGGGTTGCAGGTACTTCTTGAAGATTTAAGACCTCAAGCATACTTGGCTTGAGAGGGAGCTATTGGAGCAAGTCTATGACAAGCCTATGTATTGGCTTGAGTCTCACAAGGTCATAGGAGAAGTTTTAAAGTGAAGACAATGTATGAGTTTACTTGTGAACTATCTCTTGTAATTTGTGAACCTTTACTTGATGTAAGAGTAAACGTATCTAAAGTGTTTTAGTCTACTTGATGAAAAAAGGAAAGAGAAGCCACAAATTTGTGACTGAAGTGGTTGGGGAATCAGTCAATCACTAAAGGATAGGAGATTTGCTTTAGGTGAGCAAGATTCAAATTCAAATCTTGGCTGCAAGGATCTATATATATACATAGCTCTTTAGTCGTGGTTTGAGACCTCCATGAGCAGAGGATTATGCCATATCAAAGTGTGGTTTCAAGGCACACAATCCATTGTACTTTATAATCAATATACAATCATTTTCATGATAATTTGTGTTCATCACTTCATGCTTTGCGAGTACACTATTCACTACCATATGTCTTAGTTTCTTCAAAGAGTTTGTAGACATGGTTTCTTTGAGCATGATCCATCATTTTTAGTTCTTTAAGTTGGTAACATTGGCTCTTTAAGTCTACTATATAGTCAAAAATTCTCGTTGCAGTTGGGTTTTTTCAATCTTGAGATATGTTCATTCGAAGTTGACTATATCTCTTCAGACTTTACTTCTCTGTGAGCACTCCATTAGAACATCCATTTTCTCAAAGCTTGTTCGCAGTGTATAGCTCATCATTTTCCATGACTTGAATTTTTTCTAGAATCAGCATACTTTCTATTATATGCATACAAATTTCATAAGCATTGCATCTTGGAATCTCGAGATATTAACATTTCTTTTCTCACAGGTCTTAGGGACTGCTATAGCGCGTGAAAATCAGGGTGATGCTATAACTTGATAAACACTTTTGTCTTTATGTAGTCCCTCATTTTTTATGAAATCACTCATGATGTTAGCTTACCAAGTTATTAAGAGTTCCCCAAAAGGAATTAATTCAATTGATACTATGGGCAAAGAATTGGTAAAAAACCTGGATAGGTGTATGAACAAAAATATCAAGTTTTTTTGTTCTTGAATCTACTCCAACTTATCTGTCTTGATTCATCTTCTTGAGAGTGATCTTCCCAGGTACATAGGGTGCCTAATACATCCTTTGGCGAGCTAAAAGGGCCCACTACATATCTCAGGAGTTCATTTGGCTGGTGTAGTGAAAAGTTTTTTTAGCTCCACTTCATCTTCATCAAGTACAAATGCATGTCTTCACTATATCCAACTTCAAATTCTAATCTAATGGCATATAAATTGGCTTACAATCAGCCATACCATACTTTTGCAGCATATTGAAGGCATATTGCCTTTGCAACATCCATATGCTTGTTTATGTATGTATAAACTCAATGCCCAGGAAATAGCGCAACACACGAAGATCTTTCATGTCAAATTCTTGCATAAGGAGTCGCTTTACCTCTTTAATGCTTGCTTCATTATCACCTCCTACAATCAAGTCATCAACATAAATAGCCACAATTATCATGCCATCATCACCCTTCCTTGTATATAGTGAATGATCTGCATCACACATACAAAACCCAATGGTGGTTAAGTAGCCAGCAGTCCTTGCATGCCAAGCACGAGGGCCTTGTTTAAGTGTAAACAAAGCCTTTTGCAACCTAAAAACATATTTTGGGTGCATTGAATCTTCATATTTTTGTGGCTGCTCCATGTATACTTCTTCCTCTAACGCACCATGTAGGAAAGCATTTCTTACATCCATCGAATGCAAAGTTAATCCTTGTGTTGTAGCTAATGCAACAGGTGTTCTACTAGTAGACATTTTAGCTCCAGGGCTGAATGTTTTCTCATAATCAATCCCATATGTCTATGCATATCCTTTTGCTACCAATCATGCTTTGTACTTGCTTATGCTACCATCAATATTGTGCTTTACCTTGTAAACCCACTTGTTTCCTATGGATCTCTTTCCTTGTGGTATTGGAACCAGCTTCCATGTATCATTTCCATCAAGGGCAACCATCTCCTCATCCATGGATTTTTCACAATTTGCATTTCCCATTGCATTTTCAAAACAACAGGGTTCAACATCTTGTATTACCTTGGTCATGTAGGCACAATGATGAGCCTTATAACTGTCATACATCAGTCACTGCACAGAATTCGCCATCCTCCCAGATCTTCTTTGTCTTGCATCACTTGTCATCATCATTGAGCATAGTTATTTTTTCGGCACTGTGGGTTTAACGATTTATTTTTTAAAGCGTTGAATTTCCTTTTCTCATTCACAATGCACACATCATAAATCTTTCATCCCATGAAATCCAGGGCTCTTTTCCCCCATTTTCTTTGGGAGTGTAGCTCTAGGATGATCGACAACCGTACCGGGGCAGGGTGACTACAAATGCCCCTGACCAAATGGGGAGGATGCACCAAGGAGCCCAATCTAACCCCGCTCCACTCTCGTTCTCAACCTCCTTACTCTTCCTAACATGTGAACTCCATGTGAAGCAAGGTGGTTGCCCTGCTGATCCTCGATGCACCACCCACTCCTTTAGAAGAGAAATAGGAACCTCGGCATTAGATCAGATATTTCAGGTAGTCCCATTTAGAGTTCTTTGAATATGTGCATTGTTTCACACACATAAAAAGAAGGATTGTTTTTGTTTGCCTAAAATATCTGCACATAAACACTCATTAGATGTTAGAAGGTCCATTCCTAGAGTGGTACCTAGAGAATCACATTGGGTTGAGAAGAGACCTATACAATGCTTTTGGTGTGATTACTATGGTCATATGTTCTAAGACTACCTAGCATATGAAAGTTCATGCAAATGTAAACTAGTAAGTGAACATGAAAGTAAAATCTATAAATATGAAGATCGATCACCTTTACATTTGAATGTAGGAAGAGGTGGAATGAAGGAGTCCTTGGAAGAGACCAAGACTAGACCAAAATCATTTCAAAAGATATAGAAACCAAAAATACATGAGAATTATATATCCGATGAACAAACAAGTATTCTATCTATTTTAAATCAAGAGAAACCTATTGAAGAAAACAAAAGTAGACATCGAAAGGTTGAAAGACAAAACATTAAGAAAATATTAAAAGTACAAATGGAAATATATAAAAGAAAGTGTGATAAAGCAATTTTAGAGAAATCAAAGAAATTTATGAAATTACAAACTCAACTAAACCTTGATATGAACAATCAGAAGATAAAAAAATTGAACGAGAAAAGTGTAAACAAGAAACTCAAGAAGATATAAAATATGATAAATGAGTGAACAACGCAGATAAAAAGTTGCTTGATGATATTATCAAGAAAATGGAGGGAAGTGTAAAAACGACTTCAATGCCTTCTGAGACTTTGAAAAAGCCCAAGAGAAGTAAAAGTCGAACTTTGTCTGTGTGTGTGTATCTCTTTCTCTCTCTCTCTATCTATCTATCTATATATATATATATATATATATATATATATATATATATATATATATATATATATATATATATAGAGAGAGAGAGAGAGAGAGAGAGAGAGAGAGAGATTTGATCCACGTTTCTTTTGTATGTACAAATACCAAGGAGATGGATAATAAGCCCAAAACAGAATCAACTCTTATCAATAGTCTTATGATGCACGTGCATAGAGGATGGTACAAAAGCAGAGTGACACATAAGTGCTCGGAGAATATAAAGAGAAAAGAGAATCAACACCAGATTTGGTACAATTTGCCTCACATACTCTCATGGATGGGTCTATCAGAACATGTGTATTTATAGGTATTTCTTATTACATCTTGAAGAGAAGCTACATGAGGGTGGGACTGCAAAAAGAGCGCTCTATACAAAAATCCACTTTATTAGAAAATCATAATCTACTACTTTTACAAAAACATCATTTTCTAAAGTGATTTGTTATCTAAATAAAAAACTAAAATACTACCTTCTAGATATTGTTCTAAATATCTCAAAAAGTATTTGAAAAGGTCCATGCACGTTCAAACCCTCATGAATCTTCACTTACTAAATCAAAACACAAAACACATTAAAAATCTCAAGGCATTATAATCCATTTGACAGTCCATTATTTCATAAAGTATAACATACCTCCCAGTTGATGGGCAACTAACCTAAGTTGATAGGAACAAGATAGATATGGATGGCCAATCACATGTCCTATCCTTGAATATCATAAGCATGTTCCATGTAAAAACACATGTGTGGAGCTAGAAAACAAGAATTTAATGTGATTGTGAATGATAAGCATAAATCAAATGGTCATAATGTGGAATTAGTGATTTCTTATGAATCCATTGAGATTCTTCAAAAGAGTGATTTCTATATTTAACCAAATATCTTTGACATTGACTACATGTGTGTGAAGTAGTAACATCATAATCAATTTTTTTTTTTGAATTAAAATTTTAGCATTCTATTGAAGTAAAGGAGGATCATCTAAAAATAGGACTGAGTGGTAATGTTCCTTTAAACTCTTTAGTAAACTCATATGAAAAGAATTATATATATTCCATTGAGAAGATATGCTTATTCTAAAAGCATTCTCATTAACTTTTGAATAATATGGAAATGTCCATAATGATGTGGTGCAAGTTTAACCTTAGGATGTTGTGAAATATTTTTCAAACATCATTTAATACTTCATAGCCATACCAAATCATTCTCATTAAATTATTTAGCTACTTTTTTCTTATTAACATTATGCATGTATCATTCTTGAGTCTTTTTAATGTTCTCATGAACCTCATGAAGTATGAAAATATGATCTTATGCAAAAGAATCAGCCATAGGCATGTTAGTTTGAGTGATAGACATGGGAAGGAGGCTTTTTAATATACACAATTTCATATGGTGCACATCTAGTAGTGCTATATGTTGTGTTATTACATGCAAATTCTTTAAAACCTTGTGTGATGCATAACTTGTATTGGAAATACATGAATCCATTATGAAAAGTGTAGTAATCCTCACTAAATGTTGAAGAATTATTGAAAGCATTCCATGTCTGTGAAAAACACAAATCGGATGCATAAGTAGGAATCATCTCATGAAATGAATGAATATGAACAACAAAAATATTATTTATTGAAATAATAGTTGTTTGTGAGGATCGGAAACAACTAAGGGCATTAACTACACCATTAGCTTTTCCAGGATGATATTGAATCATAGGCTGAAAAGTTTGTATGAATGAATCCCATTTCATGTGTCTATAAAAAATGAATGGTTGATTTAATGAATGCTTAATAGCTTTTTGGTCTATTTTCATTAGAACTTTAGAACCCATAAGGTAATGTTTCCAAATTTTTAAAGCAAGCACAAGAACCAACAATTCCTTGTCATATGTACTATAATTCTTTTTTGAAGGTTTAAGTTTTTTACTTGCAAATGCAATAGGATGATCATTTTGCATTAATACAACACCTATACCTAAACCAGTAGCAGTTGTAACTACATGGAAGGGTTGTGTAGAATTGGGTAATTGAAAAAGAGGTGCATGATTAAGTACATGTTTGATTTTTTCAAAAGATTCTTGTTGTGCTAATCCCCATGAAAATTTTAACTTTTTCTCCATTAAAAATGTAAGTGGGAGTGCTACAAACTAGCTAACGAGAGAAATGAGCATACATCATTCACAAATTGAGATATAGGCCATTGTTCAATTACTTGAATTTTCTTTGGATCTACATGAATAGCTTAACTAGAAACAATATGGCCTATAGACTCTAATTCCTTTTAGAAGAAATAACTCTTTTCAGGATTGCGATATTTTTTTTTGTGTAACAAATTAAAAAGTGTTGATAAATTCTTTTCATGGTCATCATCATTGTCACTATAGACAAGTACATCATCAAAGAAAACAAGAACAAAAGTTTGGTATTCAAGAACAATGTTATTCATCATACATGCAAATGTAGCAGGTGCATTGGTGGGTCCAAAAGGTAGTACCATGAATTCAAAGTGACTAGTTTTCATTCTAAAGGGAGTCTTATAAATGTCATTTTGTGCCATTCGTATCTGGTGATACCCAAATGTAAGATCAATTTTACTAAAGACACATGCTCCACGAAGTTTATCTAGCAAATCACCTATCCTAGGAATAGGATATCTATTTTTAATTGTGATCTTATTGGGCACTCTATAGTCAATGCACGTCCTATAAGTCTTGTTCTCCTTCTCTACTAAAAGAACAGGTGCTCCAAGGAGAGAAGAACTAGGCCCTATAAGTCCTTTGTGAAGTAGATCCTTAACTTGATTAGCTATTTCTTGTTGATGTACAGGTCCATCCCTAGAAGGTGGTAGCTTAGAAGGAAAATCAACCATAAGACAATCCTTATAGGAAGGCATAATCGATTTATGTGCATCATGAAGTGTATGTGTGTAATCAACTATATTATTGACAAAAACAATACATGAATTATAACCTTTCTTAAATGCATGTTTTACTTGAGTATGAATAATAACTGGAATGATTGGAAGTCATGCATTGCAAACAAAGAAATATTTTGATTGTTAAACTTAAAACTCATGATGTGTATTTGATAATCAATGCATGGGTTATAATTATGATGAAAGGGCACACAAATTATAACATTGTAGTATTGCAAAGGAGCAATTAACAATGTGTGTTCATCTACATATGAACCCATATGAATCCAAATGTTATGGGTTCACTTGTAACGTTATATCTATTTCCTTGAAATGAAGACTTAACTTTATACATAGAAGGAACTAGGTTTAATTTGAGATCTTTCAATACTGTATGAGAAATAAATTCATGCGAACAACCATCATCATCTAACATATTAACAACTTTACCATTAATAGTACATTGCATGCACACTAACAAATGCATAGAAATTTTATTACCCAAGGTACTTAAATCCTGTTCCAATGCTTCTTTGGTCCAATCAAGTTGAATTTCTTTAGAAACCACCTCCATGTTGTGTACTTTAGCTTTGACAGGCTTCCTGTCATTATTTGAAACCTACATTCAGTTTTAGTATGAACAAAATTACCAACACACTAGTAAGTGATACAGGGCCTCTTTTGTTGAGCATCCATCATTGTAGTTTCAAGGGTTGGAGGTTTGTGGGTTGTAGGGTATTGGTCTTGGATACTGGTGAGAAATTGGATTGACGAGGGTCGTGAAAAGTAGAGGATTGTTGGAAAGTAGGTGGCCACTGAAAAGTAGGAGAAGAAAGACTAGTGAAGGGATGCTTGAAAGGAAAATTTGGCTTGATTGGTGGTTATCATTGATGCATTTGTTGTAAGAGAATGGATTTGGTGATGGATTGAAACTCTTTCTCAACATCATGTGGAAAAGAAATGGCTTCATAGAGAGTCATGGGATGTAGGGTATTGAGCTTAGCTTTGATTTCTATCTCCAAACCATCTTCATAATTTTGTTGAAAAGTATCTTGAGGAATTGTTTCAAGCCAACAAATAAGTAATAGTTGTTTCCATCCAAAAGTATCTTCAGTAAGTAATATATTATCTCCATCTTTCCATCCAAAAGTTGTCCATGATCAATGAGCATGTAAGTGGAAGTGAGCAGGAAGGAAGGACTCTTTGCCCTTTTTCTAGAAATGTATTTTCACTTTCTCACTTTCAGAGTATGATTCATTAGAATAGAAGTCATCAAATTGAGATAGCCATGAAAGAACAAATTGGCCATCCTTTTGCCTATTGAATCGTGAAAATTGGAATTTTTTGGTACAAATCTTGGACTGTGTGGTTTGTTCTTGGACACTAATAATGGCCTTCACCACCCTAACTAGATTACTATCATCACTTTGAAATTCCTCGAGTGTAGCATCATGTACCCTAATCTCCATTAGGGCATGTTGGAGTTCATGCCGCAAATTTCTCATTGTTGCTTGATTGATACATCTAGTAGGGGCGATGAACCAAAATCATTGGTAGTATGGCCAGGGTCCATGGACTTATGAAGAGAACAAAAACCTAGGTCTAAGGGGGAAAATAATTTTTAACAATAGTGTATATTAAATAATAATAATAATAATAATTACAATAATAATAAATAAATAATAAACAAAATAAATGAGAGTGATTTGATAAATAAATTAATAAATAGATAAATGAGAGTGTTTAAATGGATGAATAAATAAATAAATATATAAACAAGGTAAAGAGAGTGTCAATAGTTATGCTAAATATTCATTAAAAGGAATGGGGTATCAGAAAGATAAAATATGCTAGTGGATAAAGCTTATCTCTTAGGTTTCGAGTTCAAACCCTCTACATGCTAAGTAAAGAACTATTAAGGCTAACTAGAGAAATAAGTAAGCTAACTAGGGAAATTACTAAGCCCTTATATCCACTCATATGTTAGAATTGGTTTGCACATAGCCAACTGCTACCAACGGAACCAAAGGGAACCAAAGTGAACCAACATAACTATCAGTGCCAGAGAAGCCAAAGATGCCAAAGTTATTTCATAGTTCTATGCCTTTGTCGACGCATTCAACACAATAGACCGTACCAAGTTTGAAAAAAAAATAAAAAAAGTAACCAGTGAACCAAAACAAATGGACTTGATAAACAAAAACCTCGACCAGACGGTTGAGATAGTTGCTGATTAATGAGCAAATGCCATGAGTCATGATTGAACATCGAAGAACCACCTCCAGAGACATGCCTTGGCTCTAATACCACTACTACCCTTCAAATGCCATGGATGCATGTGCCTAGAGGATAGTACAAAAATGCAACCACACAAAAGTACTCAAAGAATAAAAAGAGATGAGAGAATCGACACTAGATTGGGTACAATCTCCCCCCACATAGTGTGATTGATGAGTCTATTAGAGCATTTATATTTATAGGTATTTCTTCTTATATCTTCAGTAGAAGGAACATGAGGGTGACGCTTCAAAAAGCATGCTTCTTACAAAAAAATGTTTTATTTACAAAATTATAATCCACTATTTTTACAAAAAACATCACTTTCTAAGGCAATCTATTATTTTACAAAAAACTAAACTAATATCTTCTAAATATCTCCAAAACTATTTGAATAAGTCCATTTGCATTCACACCATCATGTATCTTCACTTGCTAAATCAAAACACAAAACACATTAAAAACCTCAAGGCATTAAAACCCATTTAACATTCCATTATTCCATAAAGTATAACACTTCCAAGTGAAAGCGTAAGATTTGTAATGCAAGAATATAATGAGATGGGAACTTAGGAGTTACATGTAAAAACCTCATATGCTTATCTATTAACTAAAGAGAGGCTCATCTAGTGATTGGTTGTAAGAATGATTATTTCGAAAGTTGAAATATACTTTTCATGTTTTACTGATATGATCATTTCTTTATTAAAAGGAAATCAATGAAAAATCTAAGAAATACGTAAAAAGTCTCTTGGATTCTGAGTTTGGTAGTCGTTGCTCTTATAGATGGTGCTTACAAACCATGCAAATACTTGTATCACATTGTCGTGACAATGAAATATATTACCCAACTAAGCGTAGGACTAGAATGACTGAGAATGTCTATGTAAACATATAAGGCATGGTCTCTCATAATCCTTCTAGCCAAGAACGGAGTTGTTTGTTGGTGTTGTAGTTGTCTATTCGATTCTTATAGAAGTGAAGACATGTGTGCAACCCTAGAGGAAAAGGTAACAGATGTAAGGAGTACGAATGAGTCTTGGAGGAGAGACAACACAATAGATATAGAAAACCCGAGAGAGAAAAGGATAGATGAAGAGTGTGAGAACATCAAGAAGAGAAAGTAAACACGAGTGAAAGAAAGGAAAATAGAGAAAGAAGAGATAGTAGCAAAGTGCAAAAAACGAGTACTAGTGAGTTTTAAAGAAACCTCCTTGGTAGTAGTATAAAAGACGGAAACATCATTTGATGAACTCTTGGAGATCTTTGGATACATTATTGATTGTAGCACTTTACTTTAGGAGGACGAATATGATTTCAACACATAAAGTATCAATTTTGAACCAAATAATGGATGAAAATACTATTAAATGCTCAGTTTGAAGGACAAGAAAGTTCGGTGAATAAATTTGTAGAAAAGCAAGACAAGCCCCTTAGACTAGGTTCTAAATTCCTCTGCTTATTGAAACTAGGATAGAGTTCATTTTCAGCATGTTACTTCCTATTGAAACACACACACACACACACACACACACACACACACACACACATATATATATATATATATATATATATATATATATATATATATATATATATATATAGATATATAGATATATAGATATATATATATATATATATATATATATATATATATATATGTATGCATACACAAAACATACATAAACAAATGCATCCATTAACATACTTACACACAATAGATAAACATAAAAATATACATAGACATAAACATAAACATGGACACATGTGTTTATGGGATAAAACACATACACTCAATAGATGCACATTGCATACACATCCACATATAGGTATATGTGTATATATATGTGTGCGTGTGTATATGGATATATATATAGATACATATATATGTGTGTGTGTATGTATATATATATATATATATATATATATATATATATATATATATATATATATGCGTGTGTGTGTGTGTATGTATATATAATAAATGAGATCTGTTTTTGAGTTTGTGTTCCAACTGAGATCTTAGGATTAGTAATGCAAGAATGTAACTAGATGGGTACTGAGGAGTTAGATTTGAGAAACTCACATGCTCATCTATTGGCTAAAGAGGGGCTAACTTAGTGATGCTCATGCTAAAAAGAGGAGATGTATTAGCACAAAAGGTATGCCTACTTATTTTATTTCTTTTAATAAAATAATAAGATAACTCCTTTTAGTTATTAAAAACTATTTCTTTAGGACACATATAGCAGCTCCACCTCCACTAGAACGTTAGAGATAACAAAGCACAACTGAAATTGCATATGTATCTTGAGGCTTTAGTGTGATACTACGCTGGATGGGAGGATATTATACATGAAGCATGATTTAGAGTTCAGGAATGAATGAGAGTACTCTAAATCATGTTTTACATCTACATTCATCTACATTGCTTGTAAGAATGATTATTCTGGAAATTGAAATATAGTTTTCATATTTTACTGATATGATCATTTTTTTATTATAATGAAATCAATAAAAAATCTAAGAAATAGGTAACAAGTCTCTTGGATTCAGAGTTTGGTAGTCGTTGCTCTTATTGATGGTGCTTACAAAAAAATGCAAATACTTGTGTCACATCGTCGTGACAATGAAAAGTATTACCCAACTAATATGATTTCAAGAATTAAAGTATTAATTTGGAACAAAATAATGGATGAATAATGGTAACAACTAATATGATTTCAAGAATTAAAGTATTAATTTTGGAACAAAATAATGATTTCAAGAATTAAAGTATTAATTTCAGTTTGTAGGACAAGAAAGATGGGTGAATAAATTTGTAGAAAAGCAAGACAAGCCCCTTAGACTAACCTCCAAACTCCTCTGCTTGTTGAAACTAGTATAGAGTAAAATCAACCTAGAGATTTGAAAATTATAAAGACTATTTTCCTTCTGTTGTCTTGGCACTCCGTCTGCTACTGCAAGCAAAGAAGGACATGCCCAAAGTAGTAGAAATTAGAGATAGTAAATACAACTTTAAATAAAGAATTTGAAGAGTCGAAGAGGCTAGGCTTATTGATACAAAATCTTAACTAATGTTTCCCTATGATCGATATATGAGACAGAAATGGCTCATGTCTATATTCTCGATAAAAAAATATGACTTATACCGAGTATTGTCTCATTATTTTAATTACACATGTTGTTACTTACATACGTGTATCATTGTCTATCTTTATATATGCATAATGAGTAAGTTCTTTACGAGACCGATATTGTAGATATGTGTATATATGTACATAAGTACACATACAGACATATAGATGTATTTCGAAGTGAATCTGATGTCTATACTATGATTTACAGGTACACATATAAAGAGAAATCATGTATGTCGTCCGTCATATAGAATTAAGTAACAGAATTTTTGAGTATGAAGGGCAATGGCTCCTGATTTGCTGAAAGGTAGCCTAAGGCGTGAGATCTACGCCCACAATAAACTGAAAACGTGCATGGGTCGCTGATATGCTTTCGTTAAGAAGAAATGAGGAGCTTTGATATTATAAGACTGGAGTGCATATGGAGACATCATGGATGCATTACGTGGAGACATCATGGATGCGTTATGTGCTTCCATGACGTGGTGGAACCGCGTTGACGTATAATAAACATCGACACGCCTTGAGATGACAAATTGTTCATAGAGTACTAAAAAGTATGAGAAAAGTATTAAATTCTTCTTAGATTAGTAAAACATCGTCGTATGAGAAGTGGAACTTATTGTGAATGTGTAGGTTCCATGATTATCATAATAATTGATGATAATAATATACAAAAGAAAAATGCAAGATGTAGAAACGGCTGGCATCTCTCTTTCCGTAAGTCAACTATTCTCTATCATATTATAAAACTCGCTGGCATATTAGTTCAGGGGATATATGTATGTTTAAAGTTATGTAGATTTGTATGTGGATATATGTATATATATATATATATATATATGTATATATATATATATATATATATATATATATATATATATATATATATATATATATATATATATATATATATATATGATGCATGTCTGTATGTATGTGTGCACGGATGTGTGTGCGTAGTACGTACTTATGTATGTATTTAAGTATGTATGTGTGTATTTATGTATAATGTCGTATCTAGATGTTAATAATAAATGCTTGAAGACTCTACACTGCAAATCCAAGATACAACATAAATCGAGGGTTGTCCAGGCGAGACTATTGAAAAGGAAGCTTGAGTTTCTAGAAGAAATGGGTGCGAAAATAAACCTTTAAGTGCAACCACAATGAGTGAATAGAAAGATTCAAATGTGTGTTACAGAAAGAAAAATTATAGCATAGGAAAACAAAGACAAAACGAATATAGTCTAAACTTAAAAAGAACAATCAAACTTCTTCTATTAGAGCTCTTCTACAAGTAACTACCTGGACGGACGGCCCCTTGCTTGTTTGTTTCTTATCTTTAAGGAGGCATGATTATGTGTGTGTGCATGCAATGTTGTAACTCTTTGTTGGTGTAAATTACAAGCCTACACATTTGGCTCAAAAGATGCATTGAAGTCCATACACACATGAAGAAGCATAGGAACCATTGCTATAGGCTAATTACCATTTTATCTCATTGTAAAAGTCAAATTGACTTGGAATCTCTTGTAATCATCTACCAAAAGGATTCTTCGAAAAACTAGTTGTTTGATTGAAACCATATCTCCAAGCATTTAGGAGCTTGATCATAGGGAGCCAAAAGTTTGAATTTGAATTCAAATTTTTACCCATCTCTTATAAAAATGGACATGAAAAGTCGCGGGCAAGAGAGAGCACTCCCGAGTACAACATTACTGATTTATGAGTGTGTGTGTGAGGTCTACACTCTAACCCAAACCTCTCTACACCATTTGGCAATGAAGTTCATGCCAATGGAGTTGTATACAAATGTGCATTAATACATACATTCACATCGTCCATCTCTGAGTTCTCTGTTAGTCTACTCAAAAGTCTGTCAACTTGTCAAGGACATATCTCAATCAAATCTTCACTAAATTCAGTGATTTAAAGCTTGTTGGATTCCGCTCAAAGTAATCAACATGCTATCAAAGTTTGAAGACATTCTATTCAGCCATTGTAGAGAAATGCACGTCAAGGTGATCTCTGGTCATTTTCTGCTATAGTCCTAAAAAGTCGGGGGTATAGCTTAACTTGCTAAATTGATTTCTCTTAGCATAGTTTATCATTTTACATCATTCCACTTGGAATAGGTAGCTTACTAAGGTAATTAGATACCTCTAAAAGGAATTTTTCCAATTCCTACTATGCTCGTCATAATGAGCAAAATACTCAGCAGGTGTCAAGACAAAAATAGAAGTTTTTCTTGAGTTTGTGACTTCTCAAGTTATCTGTTTTGATTCAATCATTGCACATATCATTTCCAGAGGACATAGGACATTTTATGGTGTCATTGGAAACCTAAGGAGGTCTAGTTATGAACCCTAAAGCAAAAGAGGGCTGGTACAAAGCAGGTTTAGCAGTACCTACTCAGTCTCTTGGAGCATCCATCCATCTTCCCAACAGTGGTATCAGAGCAAACTAAGGTAAAATGGGAGATGGTTTTCCTTCATTTATTGACAAATTGGACCGGAACAATTATCAAGCATGGTCTCTAAGGATGAAGACCTACTTACAAGGAAGGAGTCTCTATGGATACATCTCAGAAGATGAGGAATTGCCCTCATTCAAAAGAAGAGGATTACCAACCAAGGAAGAACATGAAAAGCTCAACACATGGTGTGCTAAGGATGCATTGGCAAGGTCTTATCTACTCAACTCTATATCTGATTTTCTTTTGCCACATATCAGAAATTGTAAGACATCCCAAGAGACTTGGAAAACCTTGTCATCATATGTTTCCTCCAATACAAGGGCTAGGAAAAATTAGTTGTGGATTGAATTCACAACATTAAGGAAGCAACCTAAGCAAGTTGTTTCAGAATTTGTGACCAAGATTAAAGATGTAGCAGATCAGTTAGCAAGCATAGGAGAAGAAATTGAAGAAGAACAGATTGTAAGGCAAGTGATCAATGGGATCAAGGCTGATGACAAATGGGAAAGCTTCACCACAGCTATGGATCTTTACATGGACATGCACACTCCAGATCTTACAACTCTCATGGGACAATTATTTACTCATGAAGCAAAGCTCAACAAAAATGGAGACACATCCAAAGGTAATAACTCTTCTGCCTTTTGCACTGATAAGAAGTCTAAAGATAAAGGTAAAAGCAAGAAGGTGGAAGATGAAGGCTCTACTTCTCAAGCCAACTATGCAGGGAGAGGTAGATCTTCAAGAGGAAGGGGCAGAGGAGGTAAGCAAGGTAGGGGGAGATCTTATAACTCCTCACCATGCAACATTTGTGGTCTATCAAATCATACTACAGATGAGTGTTTCAGGAATTACAAGAATCAGAGAGGAAGAGGATATCAAAGAGGTGGCTACTCACTGTCAAGAGGTAGATTCAACCATCACCAAGGCTACAACAATAACTACAACAACAACTACAATAATAATTACAATGGCAACTACCAAGGAGGATTCAAAACTAGAAAGGATTACAACAACTACACAGAGGAGCACGATGACTCTCTTCTAATCATGAAGATGACTTCAAAATCAGGTAAAATGATGACCACCTATTCTACATTGACTCAGGATGTTCAAATCATGTGGCTGGCAATGTAGCTTTACTCTCTGATCTTGAGGAACCAAAAGGTAAGCATCAAGTACAAACAGGTGATGACACAAAACATTCTGTAGTAAAAGTTGGAAATGTTAAGACTTGTGATGGAAATCAGAAATTGTTGAGCAGGGTACTCTATGTACCAACTATTACCAAAAATGTGATGAGTGTTGGTCAAATTGTGGAGAAAGGTTTGCAGGTCAGATTCAACCAATATGGAGCATATGTGGAGGATCCAAGACATGGGTTCAAGAGGATTGCAAAAGGAGAAAAATCAGGTAGACTTTTCACTTTTGAGTTGGAAGATACAAAGAATATTGCACTATACAGTTATAAAGATCAAACACTTTCAGAACTTGAGATTTGGCACAAAAGGTTAGGGCACATAGGAGAAAGAACCTTGAAACAAATGTGCAAGGACCAATGTGTGCTTGGGATACCTAATGTATCCAAGAAACATATGATTTACAAGTGTGGTGCTTGTCAATTTGGTAAGTCTCACATGTTACCCTTCTCCAAGAAAGGATACATGCATGAAGACTACCTAGAGCTTGTACACACAGATGTATGGGGACCAAGCAAAGACCCCTCACTCTCAGGATCAAGGTACTATGTGTCTTTCATTGATTATTATAGCAGGTGGACTGTATTGTACTTCATGAAGCAAAAGGATGAGGTATTTAATTGCTTTAAAAAATATCTTGCATTAGTTGAAAACCAGACAGGAAGGAATTTGAAAAGGCTAAGGTCAGATGGAGGAGGTGAGTACTTCTCCAATGAATTTGAAGACTTCTTGCAGGACAGAAGCATCAAAAGAGAGATAACCACAAGGTATTCTCCTAAACAGAATGGGGTAGCTGAGAGAAGAAATAGATTAATTGTTGAGACAGATAGATCTATGCTTAATGAGAAAAAGTTACCTAACTATCTATGGGCAGAGAGTGTTTCTACTGCCACTTACCTCATAAATAGGTTACCATCTAAGTCTCTTGATGGCATGACACCCTATGAAGCATGGCATGGTAAGAGACCCTCACTTGACAATTGCAAAATATTTGGATGTGTAGCATATGTACACATTCCTTCTCAGATAAGAGGTAAGCTAGACCCAAAGGCTGAAAAATGCATCTTTATTGGGTATGATTTAAATAAAAAAGGTTACAAGTTTTATATTCCCATCAATAAGGGATTCATGGTAAGCAGAGATGTTGTCTTTGATGAAAATGATTCATGGTATGAGAATGAATGCAGGAAGGTCAAATTACCCTATGATTTGGAAGAGGAATTTCCAAGTCTTACAAAGGAAGAACCTACTCAGAATGAAGCCTCAAGTCCAGATGATGAAGATAATATCAACCTTGAAGAATTCAAAGCATGGAAGTCCAAAGGCAAAATGAAGATGAAGAAGCTTGAAGACATACCTGAATCTTCAGCTCAACCATTTAGAAGATCACAAAGAGAAAGCAAGAAACCTATCATATATGGGTATGATACATCTCTTGTTACTAAACATTCTGTTTATCTTGCCAAAGATTTGTCAAATGAAGAACCAGGATCATATGAAGAAGCAATAACCAAATCAGAATGGAAAGAAGCTATGGATGAGGAGATTGATGCTCTCAAAGAAAGTGACACATGGGAGTTAGTACCTAAGAAGGACTCAATGAAGGTAATAGGATCCAGATGGATCTATGAGGTTAAAAGAAATTCTGATGGCACATTCAATAGGTACAAAGCGAGATTGGTAGCCAAGGGTTTTGCACAAACCCAAGGAATTGACTACGAGGAGACATTCTCACCTGTGGCCAAGATGCCAACAATCAGAGTGTTGGTAAGTGTGGCTGCATCAAAAAATTGGAATGTACCAATTGGATGTCAAGAATGCTTTCTTGAATGGATGGGTTTCAGAGGTATATATGTCACAACCTCCTGGCTATGAGGACCCTAAGAAGGTAACATATGTTTGCAAATTGAAAAAGGCTTTATATGGATTGAAGCAGGCACCTAGGGCATGGAATTACAGATTAACTACATATCTCCAAGACCAAGGATTTGTCATGAGCAAGGCAGATACTTCTCTTTTCATCAAGAGAAGTAATTCAGAGGTAATATACCTTTGTGTTTATGTTGATGACATCATCATTACAGGTAATGATGTTAATGGAATCAGATATATCAAAAGTCAAATGATGAAGGAGTTCAAAATCAATGATCTTGGTCTATTGAACTATTTTTTAGGACTTGAATTAGTCTACACTAATTCAGGGATATATAGTACGCAGAAAAAGTATATACAGGACATGTTGAAGAAGTTTCATTTGGAGGATGCCAAAGTAGCAAGCACTCGAATGGAGGTAAACCTAAAACTAAGTTCCCATGAAGGTGATGAAGTCAATGACATTACAGGTTATTAAAGTATGTTGGGTAGTTTGAACTATGCTACCTTACCAAGGATAGATATTTCATATGGAGTTAGTGTGCTAAGCCAATTTATGCACAAGCCAAGAGTACCTCACTTAGAGGCTGCCAAGAGAATCCTGAAGTATCTCAAGGGTACATAGAACCATGGTTTGTATTTCCCTTACACTTCAGATATTGATATCAAAATTTATTCAGATGCAGATTGGGCAAGATGCAAGGATGATAGGAGGAGCACTACTGGATATATCTCTTTTGCAGGTGACAAACCAATTTCATGGTCTTCAAAGAAGCAACCTACTGTTGCTTTATCTTCCACAGAGGCAGAGTATAGAGGACTGGCTAATGCCACACAAGAAGCAATTTGGATTAAGCTTTTGTATACAGATATGGGTTTGTTTACTAGGTCTCCAATAATCTTTGGAGATAATACAAGTTCTCTTCACCTTGTAGCTAATCCTATTTATCATGCTAGGACCAAACATATAGAGGTCCATTATCATTATGTGAGAGAGAAGTTGATAAGCAAGGACATTCAACTCGCCTATGTATCAACCAACATGCAATGTGCAGATTTGCTGACTAAAGCTTTGGATGGAACCAAACTTTGCAGGTTCAAATCCATGATTGGATTGCAGGATATACTTGAAGATTGAAGATGAAGACTTAAGCCAAAATGTTTATTTTGAGGGGGAGCTATTGGTGTAAATTACAAGCCTACACATTTGGCTCAAAAGATGCATTGAAGTCCATACACACATGAAGAAGCATAGGAACCATTGCTAGTGGCTAATTACCATTATCTCATTGTAAAAGTTACAAGTTCTCTTGTGTGTTTTATGAAGAGAGATGGATCCACCTTGCATTCATTTTAACCAAATTTAATAAAAAAATCCACAAATCTTTGATTCCAAGCTCTTGGATCTTACTTTAGGTAGTAAAA
Source organism: Ceratopteris richardii (assembly GCA_020310875.1). Lineage (NCBI taxonomy): Eukaryota > Viridiplantae > Streptophyta > Polypodiopsida > Polypodiales > Pteridaceae > Ceratopteris > Ceratopteris richardii. The sequence goes on along the minus strand of CM035420.1, from coordinate 54,892,217 downwards.
TTCATTGTTCAATCTGCAAACATGATGTGGAAGCTTTTTATGAACAAAACCTAGTGCTCAGATCATCTGTACCATTTCCTCTAAGTCTCCATTGAGAAAGGTAGAATCCTTGGTACGAAGTCTTTCATTGAACCTACAAATAGATCCATCTAGGTTCCTCTTTACTTTATGCAATACTTTGTACCTTTTACCTTCATGTTCTACTTCTTAGGGACTAGAGTCCATGTTTGATTCTCCTCAAGTGCAACAATCTCATCTTGGATTAGCTCTTTCCATTCGGTGTACTTGCTTACTTCTTCATAACAATCAGGCTCATGATCTTCTACTACTTTGTTCATATATGCATAATGAGATCCCATGTAATAATCATAAGTAAACCTTTTGATTTGAACACTTAACCCAAGAAGACTTCCATTTTTCACCTTTTAGAGGAATAGACATCCTTTGCCTTGAGTACCTGATAACTTAAATTGATGAGGCTTCTTTCTCCATCATGTGTCCTTTACCATCTTTAACCTCATCACGTACTTCATTCAATTCAACCAATGTTGCATTTCCTTTGTTGATTGATTGTGCTTCATAGCGTGAAGAACATCTCCCCCTCTATGCTTGAACTATCTTCATTGATGGATCTCCTTGCTATGCTTAGCTCTAAATCATTTTTTTCTTTATCCTCTCCATGATCTTCTTCTTCATATTCCTACATATAGTCATATTTCTTATGACAAGGGAGTATACCATCAAATGCTACATCCCTTGATATCCTCAAGTCCTTTGTGTTTGGGTTGAAGAACCTATAGCCTTTATGATCATTCTATTTTCCTCGAAACACACACTTTTCTATCTTTTATTGTAGCTTGTTTCTCCATTCACTTGGCACATGTACATAACACATACATCCAAATAACTTGAAGTGGGAGAGATATGGTTTCTTACCATAATCCTTAGATCCATGACGTAGGATCCATATTCATAAGATACATGGTGGCATTTGCTGCACTACGTAGGAACATCTTAGGTACATTCATCTCATTAAGCATTGCACTTTTGATCTTTGTAGTATATCTATTCTTTCGATATACTACCTCGTTTTTTTGGGATTTGTACCCGCATGTTAGTTGCCTCTTGATGCCTTGATCCCATAAGAAATAAGAACAATTATTGGAGAAATATTCGCCCTCTCCATCAAAATGTAGCCTCTTGATGTATGTATATGTTTGCTTCTTTACCATTGCCTTGAATGTTGTGAAACATGTAAATACATATGCTTTGTGTTTGATGAAATAAACCCAAACCATACTTTTGTAATCATCTATAAAATGACAAAGTACTTCTTACCTTCGATGGATTGCTCTTTAGTTGGCATCAATACATCTGTATGCACCAAATCAAATGAGTGTTGGCTTATGGTGCCACTCTTCTTGAATGGAAGTCTCATTTTGCTTCCCTAATTAGAAAGATTCACAAGTTTGCTCTAATAGAGCCTACACAAAAAGAGAGATATCAATCACCAAACTTCACTTAAATAAGGGTGTATCTCAAAATACTTGGAGAATACTCTATCTAGTTGGTGTTCATAAAACCAAATCTAATATCTATCTAATAAAAGAAATATTACAATAAATGTATGCATAATGATGGAGAATCCATGCTGACAATGCATAGCTAGAGAGGTGCAACATTGCTTGCACACACACATAGATATTCCTACTTAAAGATAACAAACAAGCAAGCAAGGGAATTGCAACAGCGTAACGACTAGAAATACTCATGAATGAATGACTCTCCTCCCAACCTTATGCCTGTATATATAGATGCTTGAACTAATGAGGACCACAAATGTAACTAGAGTCCACAAGTGCATGTGCAATCTTCTCCACTCCTTTCATATCCACCACTAGAGTCTATTAGTGGCTGGAGTGATCTCGACCACTACTTTAGTACCTTCCACTAGAGTCCACTAGTGGTTGTTGTACTCACCTCTTGAGTTAAGTCCACTGGACTCAAGTTAACTCACGTTAACTTGAGTTAGAAGGCTCTAGAGCTCTTTGGGCAAAACTCTCTTCCCATGCTCCCCATGGGAGTTGAACCCAAGACCTCTTCCTTCACAACCATGAGACTTAACCACTAGGCTAAGTAGATTACTTGAATATGAGAGCACATGACTTATGCTTGAGTCTACTCTTGAGATCTTTGGTCCTACAGACGAGTGACCAAACGGTATCCGATTTCAGATCTGTCTGAAGCCATCGGATCCCTAGATCATAGACTTACTTTATTACATTCTTCCCCCCTTGGGAAAGATTTTCGTCCTTGAAAAGAAAGCTATATATATAACTGTAGGCAACCCCCGAGCCTCATGTTCTAAAACTTGAAGAACATGCATTCATTCAATTAGGTTATTTACTTAGAAACTTGAAAATAAAAAACCTTCTTTAGTTGGGACCAACTTAAAACTTGAAAGCTGGAAAACGTCGTTGGATTGTGGAAACTTTTTCCCATGTTGAATTTTCTTCAGTTCCATCCTTCCATTTTACTAAGCACTCTTCATACAAGTGGCTTCTTGTACGTTTATCTCGGGTGCGAAGTATCCTTTCAGGTTCATGAGGAACTGTTTCATTTACGGGAATAGGAAGTATAACCTGTTGTCCAACTAGATTATCTGAATCTGTTAGACTCTTCCTAAGCCGACTAACATGGAACACTGGATGAATCCAACTATTGTCTGGAAGTTGTAGTTCATAAGCCCACAAACCAACTTTCTTGGTGATTGGAAAAGGACCGCAATATCTAGGCGACAACTTGGCGCATTGACCAGTCTTGAAATTTTTCGATCTTTCAGGGATACGAAGATAAAATTGATCGCCAACCTGAAAAGTAACATTTCTTCGCTTCGGATCGGCATAAGCCTTTGCACGATCTTGAGCTTTCTTTAGGTTTTCTTTAGCTAACTTGAGCTTAAAGTTCATGTCTTGAAGGAACTCTTGAGCTGTTTGAACTCGTTCATTTTGTAGTCCTACTGCATAAGGAGACCTAGGCTGGAAACCATACATCAACATGAATGGACTAAATTCAGTTGATGAATTCTTGGCACTGTTATAGGCAAACTCTGCTAATGGAAGATAATCTTCCCAGTCAGTCTGTTTGGAAGTAACATAAGCTCTGAGTATGTCTTCCAAAATCTGATTGACTTTCTCTGTCTGTCCATCCGTCTGGGGATGTTCAGCTGTACTTAAACTTAGTTTAGTTTCAAGTCTACTAAAGATTGCTCGCCAAAAATGACTTGTAAATCGAGCATCTCTATCAGAAACTATGTCTACTGGAAGACCATAGAGTCTATAAAGTTGATTTACAAATATTTTTGCAAGTTCTGGAGTCTTATAAGTAGTCTTGACTGGAATAAACTGAGCAAGTTTAGTCAATCGATCAACTACAACCCAGACTGAATCAAAGCCTTTCTGAGTGCGGGGTAATCCAGAAATGAAATCCATGGAAATGCTTTCCCACTTTCCTTTGGGAATTTCCAAAGGATGTAGCAATCCTCCAACTTTAAGTCGTTCAAACTTATTGACTTGACATTTATGGCACTTAGACACATAGTTTTGCACATCACGATGCAAACTAGGCCAATAAAAATGTATTTTCACTAACTCATAGGTTCGGTTAATACCAGGATGTCCTGCACTTGGAGCATCATGGCATTCGAAAAGTACTTGATTTCGTATGTCCAAGGTACTTGGAACAGAAACCTTACCTTTATAAAGCAAATATTCATCTTGGAGAGAATAGTGTTTAAACTTTCTTTCAGAAGTACTTGCTTCATTTTGTTCAGCTTGCTCAGCTGCTTTCCATGCTTGATTGAAGCTTGGATCCTCTTTGCAGCTTCCTTTCAAAGTTGACATAAATTCACTTTGAATTTGTACAAAACTTAGATTGTTCAGCATAGGCATCCGACTTAAGGCGTCTGCCACTGCGTTGAACTTTCCTTTTCTATACATGAGTTCATAATCGAACTCTTGCAACTGCTCGGCCCACCTCGCTTTTCTACCTCTTAGATCAGGTTGGTTTGCAAACCACTTTATGCTCTCTTGATCAAAAACTATGATCAACTTTGATCCATATAGATAATGGCGCCATTTCTTCAGAGCATTAATAATAGCGAACATCTCTCGCTCATAGGTAGAGTAATTTTGCTGAGTAGGACTTAGCTTTCTACTCTCGAAAGCTATCGGTCGACCATCTTGGCTTAGTACTGCTCCTACTACAGATGAACTTGCATCTGTCTCTAATTGGAAAGGCTTGTTCGGATCTATGATCTGTAGAACCGGGGCCGATGCTAAAGCAAGTTTAAGTTCTTGAAAACTCTTTGCTTGCTCTTCTTTCCAATTTAACTTTTGATGCTTCCCTTTGAGTTGATCCGTCAAAGGTACTGCAATCTTGGCATATCTAGCCACAAACTTCCGATAATATCCTGCCAATCCGAGAAAACTTTGTAGTTCTCGAACCGTCTTGGGCTCAGGCCATTCAAGAATCGCTTGGACCTTTTCTGGGTCAACTTTGATTCCTTCCGCGGAAATAATATGACCTAAATACTTTACTTCTGGGGTAAAGAATTCACATTTTGACTCTTTACCGTAAAGTTTATTATCGCGAAGAAGTTGAAAAACTTTTTTCAAGTGCTCTAAGTGATTTTCATGATCTTTACTGTAGATCAGAATATCATCGAGAAAATCTACAACAAATTTTCCCAAATACGGCTTTAGCACTTGATTCATCAAAGTCATAAATGTTGCGGGTGCATTTGTCAACCCGAACGGCATCACTAAAAACTCGTAGTGACCAAACTTTGTTCGAAAAGCTGTTTTAGGAATATCATCATCTTTGATTTTGATCTGATGATAACCTTGTCGTAAATCAATCTTAGAAAAGACTATAGCCCCTTTTAAACTATCGAAAAGATCTTCGACTAGTGGCATGGGATACTTGTTCTTTATCGTAAGATTGTTTAACGCCCTATAATCTACGCACAGCCTCATAGTTCCATCTTTCTTTTTCACTAGAAGGATGGGTGCTGCCCATGGAGACTGGCTTGGGCGGATAAATCCTTTATCCAAATACTCTTGGATTTGATTTTCTACTTCTTGATTCTGGACATAGGGGAGGCGGTATGGGTTTTGAGATTTTGGCTTGGTACCCGGAAACAGATCTATACTGTGATCAATGTTTCCACGAGAGGGTGGCAAGCCGTAGGGGAGTTCCTTAGGGAACACATCTTTAAATTCCTTCATTAAATTGTTAAATTTAACATGAACTTCTCGAGGAATAAAGGACGAGACATAAGAAACTTGATTTATATTATCAGAATCTATTACATCGGTGCCAAGGACCAGAAAAGCTTGAGTCCTGGCTTCTTTATTGACAAGTTTCTGAAGTTCAGTGTATGATATCAAAGGGATACTTGGAACATCATGCTCACCCTTGATTTTATACACTACACCGTCACGCTGGAATTCCAAAGTATTTGTAAAATAACACCTGGTCAATGAAGGTCCTAGACTCCATAGCCACTCTCTCCCTAAAACAAGATCTACCCGATCCATGTTCATTATTTGGAAGTCCAAGGTATCTTTAAATCCTTGGATTTCTAGTTCCAAATTACATATCATTGTGTCCCAAACACGGGTGTCTTGACCGTGCATCATGGAGACAATGTATATATGAGGAGATGGTTCCTGAGGAAGAGCCAGTTTTTTTACAAATGCATAATTGATAAAATTATGCGTAGCAGAGTCATCCACCATTATCCGGATGGTGTGCCCTTTTACTGATCCATGTAACTTGACCAAATCATGTGGACCAAACTCTTGAGGTTGCCACATGTTTTTGGAAATTTGGCATGAATGGGTACTGTCGCAATGCATAATCTGAACCTTCTTTGCACTTGAATTTGCATCCAAGTTCAAAGATTGAATCAGATTGATTTGCTGCTTACCCTTTCCCTTACTTTCTCTTCCGACTAGACAGGCACGGCTTCGATGTCCAGGCTTGAGACATTTAAAGCACAAGTTTTCTTTTTGCGCTTTATCATGATCTTCTGGAGAAAGGATGTGTCTAAAAACACGAGGTTTTTTAGACACTCTTTCATGAGATCTAGTCCCTTTGCCCTTACGCTTGAAGTTATTCTTCTGGGAATAACTGCTTTCCTGCGGGACATCCAAACGTGAATTGTCCTCATAAATCTGTGCGACCTTAATCGCCTCTTCAAGGGATTTAGGCACATGCCTCTTAACTTCATTACGAATTCGTTGGTTAAGTCCTCTGACAAAACCACGAAGTCAATGGAAGTCATCTAAATTCTTTAACTTCAGAATTACATCTCTGTATTCTGAAATATACACCAATAGCGGTCTATTAGTGGCTGGAGTGATCTCGACCACTACTTTAGTACCTTCCACTAGAGTCCACTAGTGGTTGTTGTACTCACCTCTTGAGTTAAGTCCACTGGACTCAAGTTAACTCACGTTAACTTGAGTTAGAAGGCTCTAGTGCTCTTTGGGCAAAACTCTCTTCCCATGCTCCCCATGGGAGTTGAACCCAAGACCTCTTCCTTCACAACCATGAGACTTAACCACTAGGCTAAGTAGATTACTTGAATATGAGAGCACATGACTTATGCTTGAGTCTACTCTTGAGATCTTTGGTCCTACAGACGAGTGACCAAACGGTATCCGATTTTAGATCTGTCTGAAGCCATCGGATCCCTAGATCATAGACTTACTTTATTACAGGAATTGCTTATTACAACTCCAATACTTAGTGACTTGGAATCTCTTGTAATCACCTACCAAAAGGATTCGTGGAAAAATTAGTTGTTTGATTGAAAGAATATCTCCAAGCATTTAGGAGCTTGATCATAGGGAGCCAAAAGTTTGAATTTGAATTCAAATTTTTACCCATCTCTTATAAAAATGGACATGAAAAGTCGCGGGCAAGAGAGAGCACTCCCGAGTATAGCATTGCTGATTTTTGAGTGTGTGTGAGGTCTACACTCTAACCCACACCTCTCTACACCATTTGGCAATGAAGTTCATGCCAATGGAGTTGTATACAAATGTGCATTAATACATACATTCACATTGTCCATCTCTGAGTTCTCTGTTAGTCTACTCAAACGTCTGTCAAATTGTCAAGGGCATATCTCAGTCAGATCTTCACCAAATGCAGTGATTCAAAGCTTTTTGGATTAAGCTTAAGTAATCTACATTCGCTTAAAATTTTAAGACATTCTATTCAGCCATTTCGGAGAAATGCACGTCGAGGTGATCTCTGGTCATTTTCTGCTACAGTCCTAAAAAGTCGGGGGTATAGCTTAACTTGCTAAATTGATTTCTCTTAGCATAGTTTATCATTTTACATCATTCCACTTGAAATAGGTAGCTTACTAAGCTAATTAGATACCCCTAAAAGGAATTTTTCCAATTCCTACTATGCTGGTCATACTGAGGAAAATACTCAGCAGGTGTCAAGACAAAAATAGAAGTTTTTCTTGAGTTTGTGACTTCTCAAGTTATCTATTTTGATTCAATCATTGCACATATCATTTCCAAAGGACATAGGACATTTTATGGTGTCATTGGAAAGCTAAGGAGGTCTAGTTATCAACCCTGAAGCAAAAGAGGGCTGGTACAAAGCAGGTTTGGTAGTACCTACTCAGTCTCTTGGAGCATCCATCCATCTTCCCAACACTCTCTTGCCTTGGGGTGTTTGAATTAGTTCTCCCTCCTTAAGTGTCCATTTGATATAATCTTAATGTTTTTGGATACCTATCAGATTCTATTTTAAGGATGCTATGTCATGAGCATTCTTGGAGTATTCTGGGAGAAAGCTTTTGAAGAGTGAAGTTTGGTGATTGATATATCTCTTTGTGTATAGGATATATTGGAGGTATTTTGTTCTGTGTTGTAGGAGCTGATTATTCATCTCTAGTTATCAATTTCTATTAATTTTGGATCGTTGGGTAGCCCTTAGACTTTACACATTTGAGCCAAGTTTGGCATTCATTCTTTGTTCAATCCCAAAGAAAAACTTGTTGGAGTGAAGTGTGGTCTGTCTTTGACTTGCTAATGGGAGCATTCAACTAGCACATCTTCTGGGTTGCAGGAGTAGCATAAATGAATACATTTTACCTCTCATTTCTTGAGTTTAGTTATTAAGGTCCAGGAATTGTCAGATGCCTTGGAAACCACTGGAAGCCATGTAGATGACAATGATCTTGTGGCATATACCATCAATGGTTTGAGAGATGATGAGAAGTTGAAACCATTTACCACTTCAATATATGTAAGGGATAATCTTCTCAATTTTGAGCAATTGGGTGCTCTCATTGTCACAAAAGAAATTAACATAGGAAGATTTTGAACTAAAAGCAATGGTGCACAAGTTCTTTATGATAAAGAATAGATACCCTCTACCATGCATATCAGAGCTCTTTGAACATCTTGAAAAACCAAATTTCTTCACAAAGATTGACCTTCGAGGAGCTTACAACCTTGTCATAATCAGAGAAGGACACAAATGGAAGACAACATTTTGAACAAGGTATGGCCATTTTGAATATGTCATAATGCTATTGGGTCTCACAAATGCTCTAGCTGTTTTCCAACATATGATGAATGAGATAGTATTTAGATGATTTTGTTGTAATCTACCTTGACAATATCTTGATATTCTCTAAAAATCTAGAGGATCATGAATGTCATCTAAAGATTGTCCTAGAGAGACTAAGAGAAAAAGGATTATATGCACAATTAGAGAAGTCACCTTTCCATGAGACAAAAGTGGAAGTTTTAGGGTACATTGTATCAAATAAAGGAAGTTTTATGGACCCTAAGAAAATAGAGACAATCCTTGATGCACAACCACCTTCGAGTGTTCGAGATTTATAATGTTTTCTAGGGTTTGCCAAATTCTATAGGATATTCATCATATATTATTCCAAAATAGTGATGCCCCTTACCAAGCTTATAGGGAGCACAAAATTCTCATGCATTGGCCATCCTTTTGCCCATCAAATCGTGAAAATTGGAATTTTTTGGCACAAATCTTGGACTATGTGCCTTGTTCTTGGGGAGAAATAATGGCATTCACCACGCTAACTACATTTTTGCCATCACTTTGCAGTTGGTGGAGTGTAACCATTTTCTTGAGTCTCCTTTTGGGCATGTTGGAGTTCATGCCGCAAAATCTATAATTGTTTCTCGATTGGTACCTTTAGTAGGGGTGATGCACAAAAGCCGTGAGTAGTATGGCTATGATCGATGGCCTCATCTAGAGAACCCAACCCTAGGTCTAAGGGTGGGAAAATAATTTTTAACAATAGTGTATACTAAAAAAATAAAAAGATTAATAATAAGAAAATTAATAATTACAATAATAATAAATAAGTAAATAAATAAAATAAATTATATTGCTTTGATAAATAAATAAATTAATTAATTAAAGAGAGTTTTTCAATAAATGAATGGATAAATAAATAAATGAATAAACAAGGTGAATAGTGTTAAGAGTTATGTTAAATATTTATTAAAAGGAATGGGTTATCAAAAAGAGAAAATAGGCTAGTGGATAAGGCTTATCTCTTGGAAGTATGCAGTTTTGAGTTCAAAACCCCTATATGCTAAATAAGGAACTATTTAGGATAACTAGAGAAGTAAGTAAGCTAACTATGGAAATTACTAAGCCCTTATGGCCACTGATATGTTAGAATTTGTTCATGCATAGCCAATAGCCCCCAATGGAACCAAAGGGAAAGAAGTGAGCAAAGAGAACCTTGAGTGCCAAAGAAGCCTAGGATGCTAAAGTTATGCCATAGTTCTATGCCCTAGTCCACGTAGTGAGCACAGTGCACAATACAAAACAAACAAACTTGGTAAACGTAAACCTGGACTAGACAATTGAGATAGTTGATGACTAATGAGCGTATGCTATGAATCACAACCGAATGCCAAAGAACCACCTCTGCAACTGCACCTGGGCTCTAATACCACTATTGCCCTTCAAATCCGAGAGATTCACGTACGCAAAGGATAGTACAGAAATGGAGTCAGACAAAAATACTCAGAGAATAGAAAGAGACAAGTGAATCGAGACCAGATTCGGTACGATGTCCTCCCACATACTTTGATGGATGAGTCTATCGAAGCATGTGTATTTATAGGTATTTCTTATTATGTATTGAATAGAAGAGACATGAGGGCAATGCTTCAAAAGGCATGTTGTTTACAAAAATCTACTTTATTTATAAAATCATAATCTACTATTTCTTCCAACACATTTCTCTCTAAAGTGATCTATTATTTAAAACAAAATAAAATATTATCTTTTAAATATTCTTTTGAATATCTCCAAAAATATTTGAATACATCCATGCACGTTCACACCCTCATGAATCTTCATCTGTTAAATCAAAACACAAAAGACATTAAAAACGTCAAGGCATTAAAATCCATTTAACATTCCATTATTCCTTAAAGTACAACAATTCCAAAGGAGAGCTTAGGATTAGTATGTAAGAATATAATGCGATGAGTACTAAGGAGTTAGATTTAAAAAACATATATGCTTATTTATTGGCTAAAGAGGGGCTCATCTAGTGATCCTCATGCTAAAAAAAGGAGATTTAGTGACACAAAGTGTATGTTCACTTATTTTAATTCTTTTAATAAAATAATAAGATAAATCCTTTTAGTTATTTTAATCTATTTCTTTTAGTTTACACCTATTCCACCTCCACCTCCACTAGAATTTCAGAAAGAAAAGAGCACAACTAACATTGCACAATAGACATGAACATGCAAAGATGCATAGGTAACTTGAGGCTTTAATGTGATACTACATTGGATGGGAGAATATTATACATGAACCATGGTCTAGAGTTCAGGAATGAATGAGAGCACTATGTGATAGGTTTCTTAATCTCATTCATTTACATTGGCTGTAAGAATGATTACTCTAAAAATTGAAATATACTTTTCATATTTTACTGATATGAAAAATATAAGAAATATGTAACAATTCTCTTGGAGTTTGATTTTGGTAATTGTTGCTCTTATAGATTGTGTTTACAAAAAATGCAAATACTTGTGTCACATCATCATGACAATAAAATATATTACTCAACAAAGCCAAGGATTGGAATGACTGAGAATCTCTATGTAAATGTATAAGGCCTCGTCTCTCATGATCCTTCTAGCCAAGAACCGTGTTAGTTGTTGGTGTTGTTA
>CM035420.1:54873435-54875935 GCA_020310875.1 Ceratopteris richardii | reverse complement strand
TCGCGATGCTCAATCTGCAATCCATTTATGGATGCTCAGATAATATTGTCTTTGAATTGTTGAGGTAAGTGGATTTGAAATAAACTTTCATTACTGTATCTAAATAACTTTATTTACTAAGATTGTCGATCTTTCATGAACTCCCTCACTGGAGTGAGTTATTGCTTAATCGTTTGGTAGACCCGATGCATATTTTTAGGAATGTGGGAGAAATTCTCTGGAAGACTTTGATTAGAAAGAAATAAAGCAAAGCACAAAGGGAGGACTTAGAAGAGTGAGGTCGTATGCAAGAGTTGTGTGCAATAACTAAGCCTAACCGAATGGTATCATTTCCAAGAGCTCCTTGAGTGCTTCGTAGGATGGAAGAGCAACAAGTGAAGAAGATAATTTCAAAGCTCATCACACCTACTAGATGCATGAGGTGTCTAAAGATTGCTTTCACACGAAATAATGATCTTGGAGGGAGAGGTCCTTGAAGAAGAGGAGGTACATGACGAAGCAACAAATGATGATCAAGAAGAAGTTAGCACACCAACAAATTTAGAAGTCGCCAATATAGAGACATATATTCTCTGTGCATCGGATCTCCAAAGGGATGCTAGAATAGAGGAGTTTTGAATTAAAAATTGTACGTACTAATTTTTGTTTATTCTTTTTTGCTATATTCTTTTATACACTACCATTTCTCTATATTACCTTTATTATCATATGCTAATTATTTGAGTTCTTTTGTTATAGAGCATTATGGGAGACAGTCCTCTAGTCACTCCACATTCCAACATAGAGGAGTAGTTCTTAGAGTTCATATCTCAAGCACCTCTCGTGTATATGGTCACAATTTTACAGTATTGGATCACTCGTGGTAGCACTCCCCCCAGCCTCACTCCTCCCAGCCTCACTCTTATCGACCTCACCCCTACCGACCTCACTCTCGCTGATGTCACTCTTGCGGGCATCACTCCTACAGGTAGTGCTACTCCTGCCGGAGGTATATCTCCTAACTTTATGAATCCACGAGGAACATCTTCTCAGCCATACCCTAGTGGCTCTAGCAGTAGATGTGTGCATTGGACACCTCAATGTGACACAGGTGCCAGCCTATCTTGTAGGTCAACATCACACTCTAGAGTAGGAGTTTATAGAAGTGGATCTACACGTAGCTCTTGAGAAGGTGGCTATTGTGGAGGCGGCAATTGTAAAGGCAGTGTGAGGGATGTTGTGTCACCTACTTCTACTCCTAGAGCAAGTACCTCAGATGTAGGTCCGCCACATGGAACACCACGTACACCTTGGCTTGCTCATGACCATGATCATTCCAAGGTGTACAGTATCTGTGATGGAGCTATTTGGATGCGGCTAGAAAAGCCATGCATCAACATATACAATAGCTTTGCTCCATACAGTTTGGACACTCTATCATGTTGAAATGGAGTGAACAAGATAAAGATCATAAAAATTATATCACTACAACAGATCCATGGTATACCGAGATTTTTACTGAGGAAAATGAACTCGCATACGACCTCGCTCTTCTAAGTCCTACCTTTGTGCTTTGCTTTCTTTCTTTCCGATCAAAGTTTTCCAAAGAATCTCTCCCACATTCTTAAAAATATGCATCGAGTATGCCAAATGATTGATCACCAATTCACTCCAATAAGGGAGTTCATGAAAAATGGACAACCGTTTCATGCCTGCAACTGGATTTTCTAAATCCCACAGTTGTTTCCAATCACTAGCTTTCATTTGGTGTTGCGCTTGTCGACCAATTTGTCCTTCACGTAAAACATGTCCTTCAGGCAAATATCTATGATGTCCTTCATAGACAGTTTTACTTAGTGCTTTGGAATAGCGTGCTTCGAGGCGTGGTCCGCATAAAGGACAAGCATGGTAACCCAAAATCGATAAACCTAAACATTGACCATAACTAGGCCAATCATGCATTGTCCACATAAGTATGCCTTGCACTCGTACGTCTCGTCTTCTTATAGGTTGAGACATGTCACGAACAGTAATCCCATCCCATAAAATGCGCAGTTCTTCCACAAGTGGTGCAAGATATACATCCACGTTTTTTACCTTATACTTACCTGGTACAATAAGAGCTAATAATAAATGACCTTTCTTTGTGGCCAACGATGGTGGGATATTATAATTGATCAAACATACATGCCATGTGTTCCATGAAGAACTGCGTAATCCAAATGGATTGACTTCATCCATAGCTAGGCCTAGACGTATGGACCGAGGCTCACTAGCAAACTCTGGCCACTTACTATCTATGTGCCTCCAAGCATCAGAGTCAGCTGGCACTCGCATTACATTATCTGTAGACCTGCTCTTTGTATGCCATGACATTAACTCAACTATGTATTTGCATCTAAACATGTTCTTAATTCGTGGAATGATAGGAAAGTGGCGAAGAACCTTTGCGGGGATTGCTTCGCCTACAACGTCTTCTCTAAATCTATTTGCTCCACACTTAGGACATACGTGGAGATGC
>CM035420.1:54838435-54868435 GCA_020310875.1 Ceratopteris richardii | reverse complement strand
TTGTGTCACAAATTTGTAAGTACCATTTGATTTATTAAAATTGTTTGTGTTAAGTATGTTATGTATGTTAAACTAACATTCCATATGCACCAGAGTTACCTGAGAGATGAACTCTAATAAACTACTCCTCTATCATGGAATGTGGAGTGATTAGAGGTCTGTATCCCATCGTGCTCTGTAACAAAAGAACTCAAATAATTAGCATATGATAATAAAGCTAATATAGAGAAACAGTAGTGTACAAAAGAACCTAGCAAAAAGAAAAAAACAACAATTAGTACGTACAACTGTTTGATTCAAAACTCTTGTATTCTAGCATCCTTTTGGAGATCCAATGCATAGAGAATATCTATCTCTATATTGACGACCTCTAAATCACTTGGTATGCTAGTTTCTTCTTGATCATCATCTATTTCTTTAGCTTGTATTTCATCTTCTTCAAGGACCTCTTCTTCTTGAGCAATGATTTCTTCCTCGTCGACTATCAAATGAATCTCTGAGTCCACTATACATGGACTTTCTTCTACATCTATGTTCTCATAAATTTATCTACTACGTGGGGTGATTTGCAAAGAAAATAGCCACTCGGATTCTTTTGAATTCGGTATAAAAACAACTTGCTCACAGTGTTCGAAAAGTACAAATATATCTCTTTCATCCGTCCATAATTTTGTGGAGTCGACTTGAAGCAAACTGCTTTTATCTCGCCTCACTGTTGCGTTTCTTTTAGAGGTGACTACTTTGAGCGAATTTACATAAAAAACAAAGTAATCAAACTTCCTAAAGGATAGTTTCAAGATATCTTGAATCACTTCACAATTATGTAGGAGGCCTTCTTGAGCATTATCATCTCCTACACTCCCTCTACTTTTTTGGAAAAAGTTCACCATTACCCCACTATCAAAAGTAGACCTATTTTTATCGATTCGTGTGATCCAGAAGTGTCGTGCATGAGACCATAGTGCACCATATTTAGTGTACTCCCAATCACATCCCTTTGCGAGTTCTTCTTCTTCTTCGGAGTTATCTTCACATGCTACCTTTGCTTGTGAAACCGTTGTATCTAGCGATCTGCTTATTGGAAAAGGTGGAAGAGATCGAAGACTTCAGGAAGAGGCAAAAATCGAGTGGAACAATTCCTTCTAAACTGAGCTCTTTCCTTTGCGTTGATCTCCTTGGCAAGCACGTACTTTCCTAACCACTTTTGCATAGGCTTAGAGTTAACTATGCAAAACTTCATTGCCTTCTCTCTCAAAGCTACATCCATTTTTTTGCAGCCCTTTACCTTGTGGTTCATCACCTAGGAGACAAACATCTTCATCATTGCTCCATAAGCAAGGCATTTCTGGATCAGATATATGTAGAACCTTAGTTAGGAATACAAGAGACTCTTGTACGAGCCATCCCTATACCATGCTACCCTGTGGACGTGCTCTCTGTCGAACAAACCCTTTAAATGTCTTCATAAAGAGCTCTAAGAAGGACATCCATCGACTATGGATAGTTCTTGCTATTGCAACTTCATCTACCGCATGAGCTAGTTAATGAAGTTGAATAGTGAGAATACTTGTGGAGAAGTATTTCTCTACCATGCAAACAGCCTCGATAGCATTGAGTTTCCCACGCTCTATGCTATCTCTATTTATCTCTTTAGAAGAGATCCACCATACTAAGGAACTAATTTTATAAATGGCTGTTTGTACATCATTTAAAAGACTATGTGTTAAGGCTAAAGGGAGCACAAACTGTGAAAGCTTGTGCCAATCATGAGACTTGAGCCTTGCAAGATCGTCGTTTCCTATGAAAGCAAAGTCTTTAGACACCTCATGCATCCACTAGATGTATGAAACTCGAAAATCGTTTTCTTCAGTTGTTGCGCTTCCTTTCTGCGAAGCATCCAAGGAGCTCTTGGTAACGATACTGTTTCCTTGGGCTTAGTAATTTCCCACAACTCTTACATATGAACTTGCTCTTCTACGTCCTCTGTTTGCATTAGGGCGAAAAACGGCCCAAAAAGGGCCGTGTAAGGATTTCAATTAGTTGTGCTTAATCGGGATTAAAGTTGTCAAATCCTTTAAGAAATTCCGTGTAAGTTCATTTAAAACGTATCTTATGCAAATTTTGAAGAGAGAGAAACTCGTATCATATAATCATGAAAAGTTTGTGTGATATCTTACGCCTCGAAGTTTGTGTGATATCTTACGCCTCAAAAGTTGAATTTTCCTCTTGTTCACGGACCTATATAATGTGTGCTGATCACGTTTTGCGCTCTTTTTCTCTACTTTTCATCGCAAGCCTGTTTCTCCCTTTCACGTCATTTTAGACACTTGCTGGTCATTTTTCATAGCAGACCATGGAGAACGTTAACCCAAATACTCTCCCTGAGCTTTCAAACATTCGAAATCATTGTAAAAAGTTCCATATCAACATTGCAGTTAGTCAGGAGTATGCGACGACAAGAAACGTATTTCGAAGGGCTCTTCATCCTCTTGAAGTGGATGGATTGCGAAAGGAAGGCAAGAAACATATCGACATATGGACAGATGGATCTGTTTATCCAATTGATCCACAAACTGGAAGGTACCCCCCTTTTCATAATCTTCATGATCTGATTAGATTTGTGGGAGATGGTGAGGATGGTTTACGAGGCTATTGTTCAAGGCTCTGGGATATTTCAAGGAATTATGTACAATACATAAACTATTTACAAAACACACTACACCAGAAGAATTTACATATGAGGGAGCTAGAAAACAAATTATCCACTTTATCTTCTCAGTTAGAGTCTTTTAAAAAAATGAAAGAAACTCCTATAGGTTTGAGAATGCGGTCAAAACGAGTAAAACCTTTTTTAGATTTGACTGAAAAATCTGGCCAGAAAAAGAAAAGAATGAAAATTGTTAGAGATCATGTGACAAATGTGCTAGGTTTCAATATGTCGAGCAGTTTTGAGCGCATACATTTCTGTAATGAAATTTTGAGTCAAAATGATGTTTTAAAACTATTGAAACTAAATGAAAATACATGCTTGAAACGCTTTGTTTTTCAAAAACTCATGACAGAAAGGAATCTTTTACTAGAACCATCTCAAATTCAAAATATTTGTGATAGTGTCGGAGTGAGTAGGAAAGGTTATAGAGCAATTTCAAAAGTTTGGTGTGAATTTTTAAAATTTAACAAAGTTAGAAGTTTTGGATTGCCTAGACCCCATCATGTAGGAAAGTTTCGGCTCTGCTTGAATAAGAAGATCACATCAGTATTTGGTGAATATAAACATATTCACGGTAACATGCCTTACGAAGTAGGAAAACAAAAGTTACATTTCACTTACAATGCATTTAACAACATATGGATAGATGTTATAAAACTTCAAACATACATGGTTCAGTTCTATAATATAAAAGAGCATGAATGTTCTGGTCTATTGAAATTTGTAATCAAACTTGATGAAGCTGAGCTTAAAAAACATCAAAAGATGGAGAGAATAAGCATTGCACTGATGAACAAAGCTTTGGACTATAGCCTTGGGAAATTGGATACTCCATCTCTCAAAGTACAATCAGAAATGGAGTTATGGTGGGTTGGTTGTGCTCAAGTTCCATCTGAGAGCCATAAAACACTTAAATGGTTATTCTCACAGACAAACATTCCAAATGTTATCCAAGGGCATCATGCAGGAGAATTGTTGAATGTCAAAGACTACGGAAACTTTCAAGTTGAGTGGCATTTGAGTGGAGACCTAAAGACACTCAAATGCATGTTTGGTATAAGTGGGGGAGCAAATTCTAAATACCCTTGCTTGTACTGCATGCAAAGCCCAGGCACAAATGGATGGATTACTAGAGCTGAGGGTGAAGAGGCTCCTTCTAGACAAAATGTTATTCTTCGTAACTACTCATCTTCTTCAATGATTTGGGATCCCATACTTCCAATAGCATTGACAAATGTACACATATGTACACTACATGCAGAGTTAAGAATCATTGACAAGTTGGTCCGTCTTCACTTGGATTATGCATATTCTATCAAGCCTACAACTCTTGCAGATGAATGCATAAAAAAATGTGAATGTCTTCTTTCAGAAATGGGGTTTCATGGTGGTGATGTTCATCTAAGAAAAGATCCAAAGCTTTCACAAAATACAGGTGATGTTTTACAGGATGTCTCAATGGGAGGTGCAAAAGCAAGGAGATTCTTCAGCAACCATGATGGCAAACAACTTAATGCCATGTGGAATTCATGGAAAACATTTTGTGAGGTCACGACTAATGTAAAAAGCAAACCAGAAATAGCAAAAAAGAGAATGGAGGTGTGGGTCAAACTAGATAATCTTTTAAAGATCATGAGGCAGCAGGTAACATCAAAAAGTTTTGTGACAGATTTCAGAAAGGCGACCACAGAGCTTATAGAAACCATCATAGAGGCATGGGGTGTCAAAGACATAACATACTACTTGGTGAGCTCCAAAGATATTTTATTCAATTTATTTATTTTGAATTGAAATAAAGATCTAATGAAATTCTTCTGCTTTCCAGCATATTCTTCTTGTGCATGGTGCATTCTTTGCAGAAAAAGAACCACTTGCCATGTGGAACACCCAAGGCATGGAAAAATCTCATTATCAAGCAAGGACAAGCTTCTTTAGGTGTACAAGGAAAGGAGGAGGAGTAACAAAGAGCAATGCCTTCAGAGAGCTTTTTGATTGGTTCTTTAGAAGACAATTACAAAGGACCTCATGCCAAATATAATCTTTGAGTGGTGGATCCCCTCTCCTCTTTTCAAAGCAACATTTGTCACTAACAATGTGCATTTCTGAGCTTGGGCTCATGCACGTTCACTTCCCTATATTGACACTCAGAGGAATATTGGACACGTGCCGGTTCCTAAGAGATTACCATGCTGATTGACATAGACCATTCACCAGTGCTACTGTTCCATACTGGTTCAGGAAATACTGAGAATTGAATTGCTTTATATTCCTTGGCAAGCAACATCGTGTAACTACACCAAGCTGAGTTTCACATATTCTCTTTAGCTCACCATATGCAGGAGTCTTCTCCTCCAGAACTACCTTGTGCAGATATCTCCTTGGATGCTCTGGTACATGAAGTAGTTAAGCATCACTCAAGTTGCAGACCTTCAAGCTCTTTAGAAGACAATTACAAAGGACCTCATGCCAAATATAATCAGAAGGATATGGCTATCTCCAGACAAATCATGTATCAATATCACAAACTGAAAAAGACTTTGACCAGATATGTCTACTACCATCAGATCACTTTGACCAGAGAATCAATAACAATTACACCAAAAAAATTTGCAATGTCTTATATCACATTGGGCAATTTCTGTATATGTACATTTGTTGAGTATAGAATTTGAAAAAATCAAGTCATTCCTTGAGCCTTTTGAAAGAGCTTGGCTCTGGCAAATCACCTCTATATCTCAGGAACTCTTTTCTCCTGTATCCAGCAATGCTTTTTAAATCTGACACCCCTGCAGCCATTGCATAGCTTGAATAACAAAGAAAGTACCCTGCCCTTGAAGCATTGAGTCCAGGGGCATATCCAAAAATTCTGAATGCAGTTGCTCTTTCAAGCAGTAAAACTCTGAAAGCATTAAAGGGTATTGGAGTAAAACCCATGTATTTTGATAGAGTCCTCAAGCAGAGCAATCCAAAGTCTGGCTCCTCACTATAGTGCTTGTGAATAACACAAAAAGTGGCTGGGTCCAACTTTGGAAGATAGTGGATAATAGAATGAATATCCACCTTTGCTTTTCCTTTCTCTTCTAAGGCTTTTCTTGTTCCCTTGCCCCTGCCAAGGTAATTGTCTTCATCCAATAAAGTTAACTGTGATAAAAATGAAAAACATGGTTAGATGAAGTGCAAGCACACTTAAGGAAACATGTAAAGTAACTTGAAACTATTAGAAAGAAAAGCAAGAGACACGACTGATGCAAGCGATAAGGGTCTTCAGAGAAATTCAGATTGTCGTTATCGCTTGCATCGGTCGTCATCAATATCTATTTGCAAACTGCCTAGAAACATCTAATGTTTGATAAATGAGGGGAATTCCCACAAGCAAGACATGTATAATCATTGCTGCATGCAACTCCTAGACACGACCGATACAAGCGATAAGGCCCAGCGGAAAATATCCGATGGGCCTAATCGCTTGCATCGGTCGTAATCCATTTCTGACACTTGGAATGGAGAACTGGGACAAATCTGATACAAGAAAGAGATTTTGCATTGGTCCCATCTCATATCCTTAACCTCAACATCTTGAGAACATAGTTAACTGTATACCTTGATGTCATCTTCCTAAAGTCCAAACACGACCGATGCAAGCGATGAGGCCCAACGGAAAATATCCGATGGGCCTAATCGCTTGCATCGGTCGTGATCCATTTCTGACACTTGGAATGGAGAACTTGGACAAATCTGATACAAGAAAGAGATTTTGCATTGGACCCCTCTCATATCCTTAACCTAAATCTTGAGAACATAGTTAACTGTATACCTTGATGTCATCTTCCTAAAGTCCAAACACGACCGATGCAAGCGATGAGGCCCAACGGAAAATATCCGATGGGCCTAATCGCTTGCATCGGTCGTGATCCATTTCTGACACTTCGAATGGAGAACTTGGACAAATCTGATACAAGAAAGAGATTTTGCATTGGTCCCATCGCATATCCTTAACCTAAAGTTCTTGAGAACATAGTTAACTGTATACCTTGACGTCATCTTCCTAAAGTCGAAACACGACCGATGCAAGCGATGAGGCCCAGCGGAAAATATCCGATGGGCATAATCGCTTGCATCGGTCGTGATCCATTTCTGACACTTCGAATGGAGAACTTGGACAAATCTGATACAAGAAAGAGATTTTGCATTGTTCCCATCTCAAATCCTTAACCTAAAGTTCTTGTATACCTTGACGTCATCTTCCTAAAGTCCAAACACGACCGATGCAAGCGATGAGGACCGACAGAAAATATCTGATGGGCCTTGTCGCTTGCATCGGTCGTGATCGACTTCTGACACTTCTAATGGAGAACTTGGACAAACTGACACAAGATAGAGATTTTGCATGAAGCCCATCTCATCTCCTTTTCCTTTAAATCATGAGAATATATTTTACTACATACTTGACCTCATCTTCCTCTTCAAGTCCGAACACGACCGATGCAAGCGATAAGGCCCAACGGAGATTATCCGTTAGGTTGTATCGCTTGCATCGGTCGTGGTCATTTTCTCACTTAATAAAATAGAGATCTCGGACAAAAACTTTAATTGATAGAATATATCAAACAACATACCTTGACCTCATCTTCCTCCTCAGTGAGCTCTTTTGAGTCAATACAAATTGTTCCTTTGTCCTCAGCGACATCCAAGAATGAATAGCCACGTCCAAACGAGTATATTCCAAGTTGCTTCTGATGCTCATCAAACTCTTCATCAGCAAGTTTTGGCTTCTCTAAGATAGCTTTCTCAAAGCATTTTGAAAGAGCTTGTGATGAATCTTTGAATTCTTCATTAGACAAATCCAAATCAAGACGCAAAAATTCCTCTCTTCTTTCTCCTTTCTTATTGATGAATCTCCTTGCAACTTCTTCTGCCTCAGCTATAGCTGCAAGACAGTAGTCCTCCCTTAGATTGAAAAGTTCCTGAATGTAAAATAGAGGTATGAACTCTTTCCCAGAGATAAAGTAAAAAGGTAGATTTGGGAGAAGTAGGGACTTCTCAGACACTTGAACTTCTTCACTTGGCTCCCTTATTGCAGTCTCTGCTTTAAAAGTGGCCACATCAAAATCTTTGACCTGCTCTTCTTCTGCTTGGAGATTGATCTCCTCAACAATCTCCATGACACCTTTCATAGTTTTTGAGCTAGCCTCAAGTGCCAGCTCTAAGCAAGGCTCGTCTTCATCATGAACATTTTCCTCCCTTTCAACTAAGATATGATCAAGCCATATCAAGAAAGCAATGTTTAAAGGGAGCAAGCAGCAGTCCTTTTCATGCTCTGGGCATAAATCAAGCTTCCCTGGCAAAGGGGATATCCTTCTGCATTTTCTTGTGATTTTAGCCCTATCTATTGGATCCTTCCCAAAGATGTGAGGATGGACATAGGTTTTCTAAGAAATAGAAAGGATCCTCCCATCGACCAACCCCAAGAAAATCTCCCACTCATCCTTAAGAAAACTTTTCGAGTTCTCTAAGAGTTTTTCAAAATCAATTTCGGGGTTGAATATGGTCATTGCATCAGGAAAATAATCTACACTTAAACCCTCTTGAACCATGAAATCAAGAAGTTTCTCTGATGGAGAGACACTAAGGATCTCATTCATTACCTCCATCTAAGCTGCAGCTTCTCTTGTATGTCTATTAGGAGAACACAACCGATGCAAGCGACTAGAGCGAGTCAACGTTGGTCAAACGGCGAGAATCGCTTGTATCGGTCGTGTCGGCGACGAAAGAAAAATACACATGTAGGTGAGAAATTCTCTGAAGGTTGAAAGTTTGAGTTTGTGAAGAAATAGGTATTTATAGGCGAGGAGGGAACAAACGGTCGAATGAGGTGGACCAATCACAGAGTGCCACGTGGCAACGTGTACGTTGCCCGATGCAACGGATAGATGCCGTGGACCAATCAAATCATGCCATGTGGCAAAAGACGTTGGAATTCGCAACGGGTATCTGACGTGGACCAATCGGCGCATGCCACGTGGCACAACGGTCAACTCAGTTTTGGGACCTATTTAAGCTTCCCTATTCATTTGCTTTTTTTTTTTGTCAACACTTTCCAAGCGTGGAGGTTCCATTGCCACCAAGTTTTTTGGCTGCTTCACAATTTCTATAGAGAGTGCTCTCTCCGTAAGGTAATGTGGACACGACCGATGCAAGCGATTAGGGACATCCGAGATTTTTGGATAATCCGAATCGCTTGGATCGGTCATGTTTTTTAAATAGCATCGTCCTTGATCATACCTTGCAAATTTTGGTTCCTTTTGTGTTGCTTGAGTATAACGCATTGTTACCTTTATTTTAACTTCTATTTATTGAAATATGATGATGAATTCAGGGACGACCGATGCAAGCGATGAGTGACATCCGGGCATTTACGGATGACTCTTATCGCTTGGATCGGTCGTGTCTCTAGTGAGGAGGGAAGAAACGGTCGAATGAGGTGGACCAATCACAGAGTGCCACGTGGCAACGTGTACGTTGCCCGATGCAACGGATAGATGACGTGGACGAATCAAATCATGCCACGTGGCAAAAGACGTTGGAATTCGCAACGGGTATCTGACGTGGACCAATCGGAGCATGCCACGTGGCACAATGATCAACTCAGTTTTGGGACCTATTTAAGCTTCCCTATTCATGTCCTTCATTTTTTTCTGTCAACACTTGCCAAGCGTCGAGGTTCCATTGCCACCACGTTTTTAGCCTACTTCACAATTTCTATAGAGAGCGCTCTCTACGTAAGGTAATGTGGACACGACCGATGCAAGCGATTAGGGACATCTGAGATTTTTGGATAACCCTAATCGCTTGGATCGGTCATGTTTTTTAATATCATCGAGTCCTTGATCATAGCTTGCAAATTTTGGTTTCCTTTGCTATGATGAAAAGGAACGTCCGAGATATGGAAACGAAGACATTAAAGATGCTGCCTTGCTTACTATAAAGAAAAATATGAACAGCCAGACAGAAGAGTCAGCTTCTCAAATCCTGGACATGCATGTGGGGATCTTTTTCGAGGAGCAGGACACCAGTGGGGGGTTTCGTGAGATATAAGTGTGGGAGGTCTCCATCAAAAAGGAGGAAGCGGGTTCTGCTAGTAGAGGATTTGAGAAGCTGACTCTTCTGTCTGGCTGTTCAAATTTTTCTTTATAGTAAGCAAGGCAGCATCTTTAATGTATTGGTTTCCATATCTCGGACGTTCCTTTTCATCTCGTGCCTCTGATAGTGGAAAGAGTCATTGATTATAGTTTTCCAATTATCTTTATCTTAGTGATAATTGAGTATTTTGCATTGTCAGATATTATTTATTGATATTTGATGATTAATTTAAAGACGACCGATGCAAGCGATCAGGGACATCCGGGCATTTCCGGATGACTGTTATCGCTTGCATCGGTCGTGCCTCTGATAGTGGAAAGAGTCATTGATCATAGCTTTTAGAGAGTAAGTTTTGACAGTGGAATATTCCACTTTTCCTAATTCCTTGCCTAAAGATTGATTTTTTGCAGAGTATGGCTAGAACCAAAAAGACAGCAAGGAAGTTGTACCCTGAGGGTCAGGACAAGAATGCCCAAGGGGAAAATGTCCAGGAGCAAAATTCCCAGAAGGTTCAAGCCAAAGTGCCAGACCAGCCTTCAAAAAAAAGGGTCAACTACCATGTTAAGTCTTTGAGGGAAATAAGAAGAGCCCAAAAGTCTGTGGGATTGTTGATCCCAAGACTTCCATTTATGAGAGTTGTCAAGCAGATCTCATCCAACCTCTGCTCTTTGATGAAGACCTCATCCTTTGTCAATGTGAGGTGGCAAACTCAAGCACTGCTATGCCTGCAAGAAGCTGCAGAGGACTTTGCTATTGATTTCATGAATGATGCCTACTTATGTGCTGCTCATTCTCATAGGGTAACTTTAATGGCGAAGGATTATGTTATTGTTTCAAGAATAAGATATAAGTTTGATAAAGCTCTGGTTCCTATTGATCACCACGACAAAAAATTCTTCGATATTTTAAATATACCTCCAGCTCGAGCACCTAAAACAACAGTTGTCATTGAAGAGATCAACGCTCAAGTCACTCATGATCATGAGACTAGAGCTGCAGCAAATAGTGAGGAGGAGAGGAAAAAGCAGGGATTATTTACAGAGGAAAGTGCCATCTTAACCCAGATTCAAAAGTTACAGAAAGCAAATAAAGAGCTCCTCAAGAAAGGAGATGGGCAGGTTATAGTAAATGTTGCAATGCCATGGCAAAGTGAATTGTTTCTTGACATTAGACCTGAAGATAACAAAATGTTGAGGGAGCTTCATCTTGAAATATCAGATAGTGTGGTCAACATTTCACTCAGGTATATCTAGAGGCCTTAAAATGCTTTTGTTTTGCATAATTTTCTAGTTCCTTAACTGCATTTTTATTTCTTGATTTGTAGGGTTCTTCTTCAACAATGTGAGGAAAAGGTTCAAAGAAAAGTATTTATTTTAGATCCTCTGGTGACACAATGTTTTTTACATAAACATGGAGATGCCAAGTCCTTTCTACGGGGTTTTACAGAAGAAGTAGAATGTGTAATTTACCCATACATTGAAAAGTAAGTATTCATCTTCATTTTGGAAACATATTTGTTTCATTTAAGAAAGTATATTTACATGTAACTCATTGACAGGGGCCATTGGAGTTTGATTATTGTGGACTTCAATGCATATCAAGCTCTTTTCCTAAATTCTCTTCCATCACAGCATGGGAATTGCAAAGTGTAAGTTACTATACATTTTGTTGTTCTCTATTTTAAAGCCATGCCGCGTTTTGATTTTCACTTTACAATGCAGTGCTGCAAAGCTTCTCAAGATGCATATTGATCAGAATTTTCCAGGAATAGCTAAAATGAATGAACAAAAGCAATTTGGATACAGCCAAATTCATGTGCCATTGCAGAGAGACTCAACATCATGTGGCTGGAGAGTGATTGCAAATGCTGTAAGATTCTTGGAAAGAAGGTTCTACAGTCCTGGATTGAATTTATCAGACTACCCAGATGCATGGATCATCTTGATCAGAGAGAGAGCAATAAATAGTATCATGAAACATGCAATCTGCCCACATGATCCAGACTCACCTCCACCCCCTCCACCTGATAAAAAACAGTCTGAAGATAAAAAGAAAGGGCTTCCTCTTCACTCACCACTAAAGCATATGAACAACATAAAGAGTCAAGCTGAAAGCTCCAAAAAGGGACAGAAGCAACAGAGAAAGCAAGGCTCTAAAAAGGATAGAAAGGGTTAAATCAATTTTTGAGTCGTAGATTGAAATCAATTGTAAAGCCAACCGAGGTTGGAATATTTATTTTTTAACAAATTGTATGTAGTTATGCCAATCTTCATCTGGAAGATGGTCACAGTTGTATTGAACCTCTTGAGAGTTTGACAAAAGTTCACTGGATGGTCCAATTAAATTTATTTATGTCACAATTATGAATGCATTGTGGGTTTTTTACTTCATTCTTGTTGGAAAGTGTTTAAATTTGAGAATTTACAGGACATAAAGAATTAAGAGGACACGACCGATACAAGCGATACGGGGAATCGGAGAATCTTGGATTGCCCCTATCGCTTGCATCGGTCGTATTATCCATTTCATCGCTGTTGCTAGTTTTTATACTCGTGAGTCAAATCTTTACGCAATGTCACTTCTTGAAGTCTCCCGCGGTAGTTTGCTAACACGACCGATGTAAGCGAAAAGGGCAATCCGACAATTTCAGATTGCACTAGTCGCTTGCATCGGTCGTCTTCACTTATCTCGTCTCCTCTGCTTTATGCCTTGAGACATGCTCTTCTAATATTGAAATACCAAACCTTGGATTGGAATTTGCACCAAGTTCTCCACTCTCTCTTATATTACTTGGTAGTTTGCATTTGTACCATGATAATTTCTCTCGCGGTAGTTTGCTAACACGACCGATGTAAGCGATAAGGGCCATCCGACAATTTCAGATTGCCCTAGTCGCTTGCATCGGTCGTCTTCACTTATCTCGTCTCCTCTGCTTTATGCCTTAAGACATGCTCTTCTAATATTGAAATACCAAACCTTGGATTGGAATTTGCACCAAGTTCTCCACACTCTCTTATATTACTTGGTAGTTTGCGTTTGTACCATGATAATTTCTCTCGCGGTAGTTTGCTAACACGACCGATGTAAGCGATAAGGGCCATCCGACAAATTCAGATTGCACTAGTCGCTTGCATCGGTCGTCTTCACTTATCTCATCTCCTCTGCTTTATGCCTGAAGACATGCTCTTCTAATATTGAAATACCAAACCTTGGATTGGAATTTGCACCAAGTTCTCCACACTCTCTTATATTACTTGTTATGTGTACCATGATAATTTCTCTTGCATTACTTGAGGACAGAAAAGTTGGATAGAATCAAATTATTTAGCTGAGACTAGTGTGCACCTTTGATAGACTATAATTATTAAATTGAAATTAGAGATTCAATTCTAGATCTCTTCTTCATCTAGAATTAACTTATGCAAGTTCCTGTATAATTATTTCTTAGTCATCAATTCACTCCTGTAAAAAAAATCAATGGAAATATGAAATTAAGGACCTAAAAAATATCTAAGACATTTAAAATTAATAATTTAACACACATTGTTTGTAACCATCCTGCCAAGAAAATTCAATGGAAGTATGAATAGAAGCTTCTATTAGATGAAGATACATTATGTAAGAATGTCAGGGTTAACTTGTTACAATCTTAAAGGTTGGAACTTAATCACCCTTGGTGGCAGGCAGCTTATGCAAGATAATGATTTCTCTGATCTAATGTTAACTATTGCATCATCAATTGAGAATCTACACTGAGATGATACCTCATCAAGGTATTCTAGAAGCTCCCTTACATTTCTGAGATTCCAATTTGCAGTGACAATTATTTTCCTTGATTGAAAATCTGGATGAATCAATACTTCTAACTCAAATTCTGGACAGCTCTCCTCTGAGTCCAAGGCTATCCAAAGTCCAAGCTTTTTTTTCCACCTTCTATAGTCATATCCTAGAACCAGAGATTGTCGACATATCTGATATGAGATTGAAAGAGAATTGGGACTAACTTTACATAAAATAATGTCACCTAGCTTTTGAACTTCTTTGCTATCCCATTCCCTACCTAAAACATCATCAATCTCTGAAATAGGGACTCTCCTATTCAACCACATTGTTTTTGTTTTCTGTAATAACATGTTTTTAAAGCATGCTACAAAGACATGAATAGGCAAAAACCATTGAATCTTTATCCTTCTCGAAATTCGGCCTGCTGACATTGCCTTCTGGATGTCAAATTTAATTTTGCAGAGAAAACTTGAAACTGTTGAATGATCAGGAGCATCCCAATCTAATGAAGAGATGCAAGGACTAGGTACGTGTACAAGAATTCCATAAGAACTCCTCCCTGACGGCACTTGATAATCTGCATAATGGACAAATAACTCTATGCTATTGAAGAATTGAACAGATTTCTCTGCATACATGAGTTCTGCATATTCCTTATGAAGAACTCTGAATGTTCCTGTTAAACATTCAACAGGTTGCCATTCCACAATATTGGAAGGAAAGATATCTGCAGTACAAAAACATATGTTTCATTATACAAAATCAACTGGAATGATAGAAGAGCATTGTCAAACTTCACTTACAGTACGAAGGGAATTGCAGTTGATTTTCTAGAACAAGATCCTTAGCGGTGTACACATGCTGTACTCGTGCAAACCAACCGCATCTCTTCAATTTGAAACTGAGAATACGTCCCTTCCAATGGTTTCTTGTGTTGTCTCTTTTGGCACGCTTGACTTTATGGACACCTCTACAGCTAGGAAGCATAGTAACCCAGTCATTTACTTTCACAGAAAGAGGTTTCCACAAAGAATCCTCTCTTCTGTTGTAAACCTCACATGAAGTTACGCGATTGGAAGGACGACGAGAAGAAGAAGCCATTTGAACTTAGGAGAAGAAGAATGTTCAAAGCGAGAAACCGACGTTCACAAATTTTGGCAGTATTTATAGAAAAAAAGGCTTTGTACACGTGGAAACTTTTGATTTGATGTTAACCCTGTCGTTGAATGATCATGACATTTTGTGAACCCAAAAACATTTCGTATCTTCAAAAATCAATTCCTTCTTGGAAATTCGAGAATATGCTTTGTGTAGTGTACAAAAGTATCTTTTTTTGCATCAAACCGAAAAATTGTACACTGAATACGAGACTCTTCATCACTTTAGCGGCGCTTTGAAAGAAAATTGTATTAAAAAAAGAAATTCTCCATACGGTTAAAAGAGACAGCAATGTTATATTCTTGTACACGTGGAAAGACCCTATTTGTCAATTTCCTTAATCTCTCATTAGCAAACAGCCCCTTTTTGGCCGTTTTTCGCCCTAATGGTGCTTTGCTTTCATTCTTTCCGATCACAGTCTTCCAGAGAATCTCTCCCACATTCTTAAAAATATGAATCGAGTCTACCAAATGATTGATTAATTCACTCCAGTAAGGGAGTTCATGAAAAATCAACAATTGTTTCATGCCAATGACTAGAGTTTCTAAATCACATAGTTGTTTCCAATTGCTATCTTTCATTTGGTGTTGCGCTTTTGGATCAATTTCTCCTTCATGTAAAACATGTCCATGAGGTAATTATCTATGGTGTCCTTCATAGATAGTTTTATGTAGTGCTTTGGAATATCATGCTTTGAGTGCTGGTCCGTATAAGGGACAACATGGTAACCCGAAATCGACAAACCTGAACATTCACCATAACAAGGCCAATCATGCATCCACATAAGTATGCCTTGCACTCACACATCTCTTCTTCTTATAGGTTGAAACATGTCATGCATAGTAATCCCATCCCATAAAATGCACAGTTCTTCCACAACTGGTGCAACGTATACATCCATGTTTTTTACCTTATACTTACCTGGCACAATAAGAGCTAATAATAAATGACCTTTCTTTGTGGCAAGCAATGGTGGTATGTTATAATTGACAAAACATATAGGCCATGTGCTCCATGAAGAGCTGTGTAAACCAAATGGATTCACTCCATCCATAGCTCGGCCTAAAGGTATGGACAGAGGCTCACTAGCAAACTATGGCCACTTACTATCTATGTACTTCCAAGCATTAGAGTTAGTAGGCACTCACATTACACCATCTCTAGACCTGTTCTTTGCATGCCATGACATTAACTCAGCTATAAATTTGCATCTAAACATGTTCGTAATTCATGGAATGATAGGAAAGTGGCAAAGAACCTTTGCGGGGATTGCTTCACCTACAAGGTCTTCTCTAAATCTATTTTCTCCACACTTTGGACATATGTGGAGACGCTCATACTCATTCCAAAAGAGGACGCAATCATTCGAACAAAGCATGAATCTTAGTCTAATCCATTCCAATGGACTGTAAAAGTTCTATTGCATCTCCACGTGTTGGAGGCATGTCATTACCCTCTGGCAAAACTTGATATTTACGTAGCCTAAAATAAACAATTAGAACGATATTAATAACTAAAGTTATTTTGATACAACAATGATAGTTTATTTCAAATCCACTTACATGAACAATTCAGTGACACTACTATCTCACCATCTGTAAATGGATTCGAGATTGAGCATCACTAGTGACGCATGTAGTACAGATATCTTTGCTCCATTGTATGGTGGTAAAACAATCTAGTCTTTGCATGTTTTCGTATTCTTCATTGGCTTCTGATTATGGAACTTCTGTTGTTTCCATAAAACTCTCGACATTCTCCACCATCATGATCTTCATCCATCTCATAAAATGCTTCAAGCATTTCTTCAATATGTTCATTCCATGTAATGCTATTAGTACTTCCTTGTACTTCTAACTCCTTTTTTCTTCTCTTTTTTCCACGAGAGGTAACAAGTGCAATGTTATTTGGGTCCATTTGCTCACATGGGGGACCATGTGAATGGTAGCGTAGGTTTTGTAGTCAACTTTTATCAAAGGATCCATACTCTCTAACATGTGCAGTACAAATCTACTGATTCTGATAAATTTGATACTTGCATTGAGTGCAAAGACATGCCATTCTCTCCTTCGGATCCAAAGTAGCCATCTAATACAATATGGACATTTTTATACGTTTGATCTTTTAAATTAAACTTAGAAATCATACTGCTAAAGACTTAAACCTCAAATACTAAAACCTAAAGACTTAAAGACCTAAAAAAACCAAATGTAATCCTAAAATCTTATTTATATATATATTAAAAATCCTAAAGACTATTTTGTATATATCATAAAAATCCTAAAAAAATCTAAAATCCTAATGATATATATATATATATATATATATATATATATATATATATATATATATATATATATATATATATATATATATATATATATATATATATATATATATGTATCATAATATGTATTATATATGTGTATATGTGTTATATGTATTATGTATATTTTATATATATATTTCGATTTCTTATATAACTAAAATTAATTTTTATAAATTTAATTATATATATTTTATTTATTTTTTAGAAACACTAGCTCTTTTCATATTTGTTCATCTATACAATTATCCTATTATATATATATATATATATATATATATATATATATATATATATATATATATATATATATATATATATATATATATATATATATATATATATATATATATATTCAGATCTTTTTCTTGATTTTTAATATATTTTTTCTTTATGTAAGTTTAATTGAATTACATGTATGTAAAAACCCTAAAAACCTAATCTTAAAGATCTATACCTAAAATATTTATATTTGTGTATGCATGTGTATAAACATGTATATATGTATTATATTTGTATGTGTATGTGTGTATATATGTTATGCATGTTTAAAAAACCTAAAACCCTAATCATAAAAATCTAGACCTAAAACATGTATATGTGCGTATGCATTTGTATATATATCTGTATGTGTTTATATATGTGTATGTGTATATGTGCATATATGTGTGTGTGTGTATATATATTTACTCTGATTAAAAACCTTTAAATTAATCCTATTTTATCCATTTAATTATATATACTTCATTTATTTATTTCAAGCACTAAATCTTTTTATATTTATTTATCTATACAATTACCCTATTTTATATATATATTTATTTATATATTCAATTTTGTTCTTAGTTTTTTCTATATTTTTCTTTATATAAATCTATTTGAATTATATGTATGTAATAAGCCTAAAACCCTAATCTTAAAGATCTAGTTGTATATTCATGTATATATTATATGTGTATATATATGTGTGTATATATGTTATGCATGTGTAAGAACCCTAAAACCCTAATCGTAAAGATCTAGACCTAACACATGTATATGTGTGTATGCATGTGTATATATATGTGTATGTGTACATATATGTGTATCTATATATATGTGTGCATGTGTATATGTGTATATATATATCTGTATGTGTATGTGTATATATATTTACTCTCATTAAAAGAATTAAAATTAATCCCATTTTTATATATTTAAGTATATATATTTAATTACTTTATTTAAAATACTAGCTCTTTTCATATTTATTTATCTATACAATTTTCCTATTATATATATATATTTATTTATATATTCATATTTTTTTCTTTATTTTTTCTTTACATAAATAAAATTAACTATATTTTTGTAAAAACCCTCAAGCCCCCATCCTAAAGATCTAGATCTCAAATATGTATATTTGTGTATGCATGTGTATATATATGTGAATATATATATATATATATATATATATATATATATATATATATATATATATATATATATATATATATATATATATATATATATATATATGTATATATTAAAAGAATTAAAATTAATCCCACTTTTATATATTTAAGTATATATATTTAATTAATTTATTTAAAATACTAGCTCTTTTCATATTTATTTATCTATACAATTATCCTATTTTATATATATATTTATTTATATATTCATATTTTTTTCTTTATTTTTTCTTTACATAAATAAAATTAACTATATTTATGTAGAAACCCTCAAGCCCTTATCCTAAAGATCTAGATCTCAAATATGTATATTTGTGTATGCATGTGTATATATATGTGAATATATATATATATATATA
The DNA here is from genome assembly GCA_020310875.1 of Ceratopteris richardii. Taxonomy (NCBI): domain Eukaryota; kingdom Viridiplantae; phylum Streptophyta; class Polypodiopsida; order Polypodiales; family Pteridaceae; genus Ceratopteris; species Ceratopteris richardii. Next base: position 54,849,505 of record CM035420.1, on the reverse strand, counting down.
TATGTATGTATGTGTGTGTGTATATGTATGTGTATGTGTATATATATATTTAGTTTAATAAAAAACCTTAAAATTAATCCTAATTTTATATATTTATTTATATATAATTAACTTATTTATTTAAAATACTATATCTTTTCATATTTATTTATCTATACAATTATCGTATTTTATATATATATTTATTTATATATTCAGATTTTTTTCATAATTTTTTCTTTATTTTTTTAAAACCCTAAAACCCTAATCCTAAAGATCTAGACCTAAAATATGTATATTTGTGTATCCATGTGTATATACATGTATATATGTATTATATGTGTATGTGTATGTGTGTATATATATTATGCATGTGTAAAAACCCTAAAAACCTAATTGTAAAGTCCTAGACCTAAAACATGTATATATGTGTATATATATATATACATGTGTGTATATGTATGTATATATGTGTATAAATATATTTGTATGGATGTGTAAATAGCCTAAAAAATCGAATCCTATTTTTATATATTGGATGTAAAAAACATAAAAATTATAATTTTATATATTTAATTATGCATATTTAATTAAAACAATAGCTATTTTCATATTTATTTATCTATATTGAAATCATATATGTGTGTGTATATGTGTGTATGTGTGTGTGTGTGTGAATGTATGCATGTGTGTATATGGGTATGTGTGTTTATGTATGCATGTGTGTATATGCATGTGTGGATTTGTGTGTATGTATGCATGTGTGTATATGTGTGTGTGTATGTATGCATGTGTGTATATGCATTCATGTGTGTATGTATGTTTGTGTGTGCATGCATGTGTGTATGTATGTGTGTGTGTGTGTGTGTATGTAGGTGTGTGTGTATGCATGCATGTTTGTATATGTGTGTGTATGTATGCATGCATGTGTCTATATGTGTGTATGTATGCATGTGTGTATGCATTCATGTGTGTATGTATGTGTGTGTGTGCATGCATGTGTGTATGAATGTGTGTGTGTATGTAGGCATGTGTCTGTATGCATGCATGTGTGTATATGTGTGTATGTATGCATGTGTGTACATGTGTGTGTATGTATGTGTGTGTATGTATGCATGTGTGTATATGTGTATGTGTGTGTATGTATGCATGTGTGTATATGTGTGTGTGTATGTATGCATGTGTGTACATGTGTGTGTATGTATGCATGTGTGTATGCACACATGTGTGTATATGTGTGTGTATGTATGCATGCATTTATGTATATGTGTGTATGTATGTGTGTGTGTATATGTGTACTGTGTATGTATGTGTGTATGTGTGTGTGTATGCATATGTGTACACATGTGTATGTATGTATGTGTTAGTCGGCCGCCGGAGTGGGACAGATGTAACGGATGACAGATGTAACGGATGTCAGATGTAACAGATTTTTTTGAAACACGTGCGAAAAGTTGTTACGCGCATCTTGTAAAATCTTTATAAAGCAATGTAAAGAGTGTGGTAAAAAAGAGGGGGGGGGGGACGTTTTTCTGGAATTTGCCAGACTGGTCGTCTGAATGTTTGTGAGAACATCGTTTAACACTGTTGTGAAATCTTGAGTACTGTTGGTGTTGAGTACGTTCGGCATCGTCTGCTTATACTGTAGTTCACAGTAACGAGTGTTGAAGTAGTGAATTGTGTGTCTGATTATTGTCTTCGTGTTGCGTTGTTGTGTGTTCTTCAGTTGTTTAAGTAATCTAAGTCGTTTTGAGTAGCTATATTACTGTGTGAGTTTGAATAGGCAACTTGAAGCGTTGCTATAGTGTGTTCTGTTTGTTCTACCTGATTCATCGCATTCGGTGTTATTATCTGTTGACCCCGAATACGATGAGTATGTGTGAGTATGATATTGTGCACCTAAGAACATCATGTAGAAGTTGTGCTACTGTTGACTTGCACTAGTACAGTATTCTCTATAACTCTATTATTAATTGTGAAGTATTGTCATGGTAGAGATAGGACTACTGCTCTGTTCCAATAGCAGGTCTGTCTGAAGAAGTTCGGCACCCCGGTACATAGAAATCGAGTATTTTCCAGTTGATGTTAGTAACTGAGCTAAGACGCGTATTAGTGCTTTTGTTGTTGTGACAAAGAATTGGGAAATAAGTACACGGCCTCTGTCTAACAGACCCCTACCACTCCCAAGAACCCACGTTGGTCTGGTAACGACTTTCGGATAGTCAGAGACGTTACAATCTAAGCGATTCGTTTAACACCCGTGATGCTTAACGTTTAACACATTTAACATTTAATTTAACATATGTGTGTCTGCATGTGTGTGTATGTATGCATGTGTGTATATGTTTATGTGTGTGTATGCATGCATGTGTGTATATGTGTGTGTATGTATGCATGCATGTGTGTATATGTGTGCATGTATGCATGTGTCTCTCTCTCTCTCTCTTTATCTCTCTATCTATCTCTCTCTCTCTCTCTCTTGCTTTTCTCTCTCTATCAATAGAGAATAAAACAATCACTTATAGGCATGTCTCTCTTTTGGATCGTTGTTGTAAAGCATAATGTATGTCATCTATTGTCGAATTGCAAAGAATGTAGGCCAAAAAATTCCTCAAAATCAAAGGGAAGAAAAATTACAAAACATAAAGCATAGAGAAAGACAAAGGCTAAGAGTACATGCACCACTTACCAAGATGTGAGATCTAAACAGAGAGAGTGTGTGTGTGTAGAGAGAGAGATCTCTATGTGTGTATGTGCACAAGACAATGCAGGTCACAATTCACTTTGCACACGTAAGTTTGATAGAAGCAAGCACTACTCAGTGTAAAACACACCCAAAATGTTGGGCTTTGCTCTCGGGTTCCCAATATGTTTAAAACACGGCCTCGATATACCCGTCGGTATGGGCGCTAGTATGGGCATCGGTACTTTCCAATAAATTACCGACATTCATACTGATGCTTATACCGACCATTATATCAATGCTTATACCGGTGGTCATGAGAGATCCTGATGATCCATTTTAAACACTGATACTGACGGTCACTTGACCATCGATATGTTTAAGTGGACTTTTCCAATGTTTATACCGACATCGGGAGTGACCATCGGTATAGGCAGTCCCGGTATGCCCCTCATATGTTGTAGTGTGTGATAGTGATGTGCCACAATTTTGAATTTGGCTCATATATGGCAGTGGTGCACGAGAATTTTGTATTTGATTTTTATATGTGAGTGCTTTTCTATGTTTTGTATTTGTCTCATATATGAGAGTGGTTTGCCACACTCTTGTAAATGCTTCATTTATGAAATATATAACTTTTTGTGTACATACTTCATGGTTCACAGTTCATCTCATCATCTCTTTTGTAACCGATAGTATTTTGCTTTATGAAATCATATGTCTGTTGCAATTAGAGTACACATCACATGTACTGGTTTTTTTTGCGCAGAGTGTATTGTCTTTTGCTAGCTTAGGACAACACACTCTGCCCAAAAACATTTTGCAGATATGGTCCTCGATATGAGCGATGGTACTCCTAGGATGGTCACCTGTATGTGCGATGGTTCACCCACCAATCATCGGTATAGGCATCGGTATGAGCATCGATATGAGTGTCGATATTTTGCATGCTTATATCGATATGCATATCCATGCTCATACCGGTGCTCATACCGATGCCTATATTGGCACCTATACCATCATTTTGGTTCTGATGCCTATACCGACACTTATACCGACATCGCGGCAAAAATGTGCCCATTGAATTTCCTCGATAAAAGCTTTGATATACAACTGATATGTTATATTGGGAGTTTGAATGAGAGTAAGAGGAGAGATAACACAATAGATTTAGAGAGACGAGAAAGAAAATGATAGATGAAGAGGGTGAGAACATCAAGAAGAGAGACCAAAGATGAGTAAAAGAAAGAAAGATAGAGAAAGAAGTGATAGTAGCAAAGTGAAAAAAATATTACTAGTGAGTTTTAAAGAAACGTCCTTGGTAGTATTGTACAAGACGAAAAGATCATTTGATGAACTCTTGGAGATATTTGGATACATTATTGATTGTACCACTTTTCTTTAGGAGGGAGAATATGACCTATACCGGGTATTGTCTCATTATTCTAATTATACATGTTGGTACAGAGATACGTGTATCATTATCTATCTTTATATATGCATAATGAGTATGTTCTTTACGAGACCGATACTGTAGATATATGTATATATATACATAAGTTATACACATACACACATATAGATGTATTTCAAAGTAAATCGGATCGCCAATAAATGCTCTCAGTATGTATGTCTATACTATGATTTACAGGTACACATACAAAGAGAGATCATATATGTCATCCGCCACATAGATTTAAGTAGCGGAATGTTCAAGTATGAAGGTCAATGGCTCCTGATTCGGTGAAATGTAGCCTAATGCGTGAGATCTACGCTCACAATAAACTGAAAACGTGCATGGTACTCTGATATGATCTCGTTATCAAATAGAAAGTCAAATTCAAACCAGTTTGACTTCAGAACAAATGAGGAGCACTGAAGGCTCGTTTTTAGCACTGAAGACTTTGATATTATAAGACTGGAGTGCATGTGGAGACATCATGGGTGCATTACGTGAAGACATCATGGATGCATTATGTGGAGTCATCATGGATGCGTTATGTGCTTCCATGACGTGGTGGAACCGCGTTGACGTATAATAAGCCTCGACACGCCTTGAGATGACAAAATGTTCATAGAATACTAAATTGTTCTTACATTAGTAAAACGTCTTCGTATGAGAAGCGGAACTTATTGTGAATGTGTACGTTCCATGGTCATCATAATAATTGATGATAATAATATACAAAAGAAAAATGCAAGAGAGTAGAAACTACTGGCATCTCTCTTTCCGTAAGTCAACTATTCTCTATCATATTATAAAACTCAGAAGTCAACTATTCTCTATCATATTATAAAACTCGCTGGCATATTAAATCAGGGGATATATGTATGCTTAGAGTTAGGAAGATTCGTATGTATGTATATATATATATATATATATATATATATATATATATATATATATATATATATATATATATATATATATATATATAAGAGAAGTACGTATGTCTGCAAGGAAAATGCAAGGGAGTAGAAACTACTGGCATCTCTCTTTCCGTAAGTCAACTATTCTCTATGTTTAGCTTTATGAAGATTCGTATGTGGGTATATATATATATATATATATATATATATATATATATATATATATATATATATATATATATATATATATATATATAGTACGTATGTCTGCAAGGATGTATATGCGTATAAATGTGTGTATGCATGTCTGTAGGTATGTCTGCACGGATGTGTGTGGGTAGTATGTACTTATGTATGTATTTAAAGATGTATGTGCGTATGCATGTATATATGCGTTCATGATCTCGTATCTAGATGTTAATAATAAATGCTTGAAGACTCTAGACTCCAAATCCAAGATACAACATAAGTTGAGGGTTGTCAAGGCCACACTATTGAAAAAGAAGCTTGAGTTTCTAGAAGAAATGGGTGCGAAAATAAACCTTTAACTGCAACCTGAATGAGTGAATAGACGGATGTAAATGTGTGCTACAGAAAGAAAAAAATAATGAGTGAATAGACGGATGTAAATGTGTCTTAGAGAAAGAAAAATTGTAGCATACGAAAAGAAACACAAAATGAATATAGTGTAAACTTAAAATAAAGAAACAATCAAACTTATTCCATAATTAGTTCTTCTACCAATGACTACGTGGATGGACGGCCGTTTGCTAAAGCTAGTCCCCTTCCTTGCTTGTTTCTTATCTTTGAGTAGGCACAATTATGCGTGTGCACATGGAATGTTGCAACTTTCTTGTCCTAAGTTGCTTGAATGAGTTCTCCCTCCTTAGTTGTCCATCTGATATAATCTTAGTGTCATTCGATAGCTGTAAGATTCTATTTTAAGGACGCTATGCCATGCGCATTCTTGGACTATTATGGGAGAAACCTTTTTAAAAGTGAAGTTTGATGATTGATATATCTCTTTGTATGTAGGATCTATTGGAGGCATTTTGCTTTGTGTTATTCATCTCTAGTTATCCATTTTCTATTAATTTTGGCTCATCGGGTAGCCCTTAGAATTTATACATTTAAGCCAAGTTTGGGATTCATTCTCTGTTCAATCACCAAGGAAAAACTTGCTAGAGTGAAGTGTGGTCTCTATTGACTAGCTAATGGGAGCATTCAATTAGCACATTTAGTGGGCTCAAGAAGAAGCATAAATGATTGTACCATTTCTTGAGTTTAACAATTAAGCTCAAAGAGAAAAAGGAGTTGCATACGGAGCAATTGTGGCAACTATGCTAGATATGTTGTGAAGGAAAAAACCAAAAGAGTTAAAATGAAAGTTGTTCATACGTAGGATAATTTTAATATATTTCTAAAACTTTAAAAATTGATAATCTCTTAATGATGCACATAATGGGAATTCAATAAAAGTAGATTACACTTTGCATATCCATAGTGGATGTTGCAACCATATCATAGTTTCTATGCTTATTGGTTTATTAATCTACATGCTACAAAAAGTAAAGCACATGTAGAAAACGCTCATGCGACTCCTAAAGGAAGCACTACATGCAACTGTCGGGCTTTCCTCAAAGAAACTTGTGAATGATGTGTGTGCCACTCTCCTCCCATCCATTTATATCCTCTTGGATCTAAAATAGTAGTGATCTGGAATCTTCTAGCATCGCCATGTGGCCAGCATGCAACACTCATCCCCACTAACCATCAAATACCTTAGGATATACCCCCGAGCTTAGGACCTAGGCTAACTAGCCCTCATTCCACACACACACACACGGAATGGTCGTTGTAGACCAATGTCTGACACTCTCTCCCCCGTCTAAAGATCATTGTCCTCAATGATCAATGAGGGAAAGTACTTGCGAACCAAAGCTGCTGATTCCCAAGTAGAGTCAATAAGCGGTAATCCTCTCCAGGCTACTAGATACTTTTGGATGACACGATTCCTTAACCGTTTCTGTCTCCTATCTAGTATTCTGTCTCAAGAATGATTTGATCTATCAGTTTCCTGCAAAGAAACAATACCCTCTATTGGATTATCCTCCCTAGAGATATACTTTCTTAGTTTACTGACATGAAACACTGGATGGACTCTGCAATCTGGAGGAAGCTCTAATCGGTATGCAACATCACTCAACTTCTTTACTATCTTCCAAGGTCCACAATACCTTGGTGATTGTTTACTACACTTACCTCTGGACAATGAACTAGATCTAGTCGGTACCTGAAGGAAGACTCAGTCTCCTTCCTCAAAGGATCTAGGAGATCTTTTCCTATCAGCATACTCTTTGGCTCTATCAGGTGCTTGCTGCATCTTGGCTTTAGCTATTTCAAGGTTTTCTTGGAGATTCACTAAGAACTCAGAAGCACTAGGACATTTCTTAGGCATTCCTACGGTATTGGGAGCAGTGGGATTCGTGCCCTAGCTCATCTCAAAAGGAGACATCCCAATCACCTTGTGAGGCCTATTGTTATAAGCAAACTCTACTAATGGCAAATAACTATCCCAATCTGTCTATCTCTCAAAAACATATGCCCTTAACATATCCTCTAGAATTTGGTTGACCCTCTCCGTCTGACCATCTGTCTGTGGATGATCACCACTACTCATTTTTAGTGACACTTTCAGTTTGTCAAATACAAACTTCCAGAAGTGTCCTATGAATCTGACATCTTTATCTGAGACTATGGATGTAGGTAACCCATGCAATCTGAAGACATTCTGGATAAACAACTCTGCTACCTATGGAGCTTCTATCGTCTCCTGCATAGGTATGAAATGAGCCATCTTGCTCAGTCTATCTACCACAACTAGTATTGTATCTGGTGTCTTTACCCTTTCTACTTTGTTGACTTGACATAGAAAGCATTGTTGAACATAAGTATGGATATCTCTGGCTAATCGAGGCCACCAAAATATTATTCTAACGAGTTGTATTGTCTTGTCAACACCAGGATGTCGTGCGCAAGGAACATCATGGTTATCATGCACGACTTTCTTTCTCAAGTCCCGGGAATCTGGCACACAAACCCCTTTCCGCTTCACTATTCCATTCTCCTGTGAGAAATTAGAAGACGGAATGGACTTGTTTCTTTTAGTAGAAGAAGAAACAGCTGGAACTGTCCCGTCTCCTAAAATAGAGTCATCACTAATGGCTCTAACTATCTGTAACAAATGTGGATCTTCCACTTGTGCTTCCTTAATTTCTTGAAGCAATGAACTTTCTAAAACTATAAAGCTCATTTGATACATTATACGCGATAATGCATCAGCTACTATATTTTCTTTGCCTCTTCTATACAAGATTTCCATATGAAATTCTTGCATGAGCTTAGCCCAACGAGCCTGTTGGCCGCGAAGATCTGGCTGACTACAAAAATACTTGAGTGTATGATGATCTATGAATACCTTAAAGTCTGCACCATAAAGATAGTGTCTCCAAACTTTAAGTGCATGCACCACTGCATATAACTCTTGTTCATGCATCGGCCAATTGCGTTGTGCACTACTTAACTTCTTACTTTCAAAAGCTATTGGCCTGCCATCTTGACTCAAGACTGCGCCTATGGCTATGCCGCTTGCATCCGTCTCTAATTCAAATGGTTTCTGAGGATCTACCACTTTGAGTATAGGAGCCTCTGAAACAGCTTGTTTCAGAGTATAAAAACTCTCTTGCTGCTCTTGCTTCCATGCAAATGGAATTTTGCCTTGAAGCAAGTTCGTCATAGGTGCTGCTATCGACGAATATGAAGAGATGAATTTCCGATAAAAACCGGAAAATCCTAAAAATGATCGTAACTGCCCCTTATCCTGAGGAGTACGCCATGTAAAATAACTGAAACCTTCTTGGGATCCATCTGAACCCCATCGGCTGAAATCACCTGCCCTAGATAGTCTATCCTCGGAAGAAATAACTATGTCTTCTCCAGATTTACACACAACTTATTTTCTTTTAAAATATTCAACACAAACCTTAGATGATTTTCATGCTCATGCACAGTCCTACTATACACTAGTAAATCATCCACAAAATCAACAACACACTTTTCTATGAAAGGTCGTAAGATATCATTCATTAACATCATAAATGTAGCTGGAGCATTTGTCAAACCAAAAGGCATGACCAAATACTCATAATGACCAAAACGGGTCCTGAAAGCTATCTTATGTACATCATGATCTTTTACTCTAATCTGATGATAGCCACTCTTTAAATCTATTTTACTAAAAACAATGGCTCCACCTAGAGCATCTAAAAGATCATCAATCCGGGGCATAGGATATTTGTGTCTAATAGTGATCTTATTGAGTGCTCGATAATCAACACACATCCTATAAGATCCATCCTTCTTCTTCACAAGAAGAACTGTTGCGGCAAAGGGTGAATAGCTGGGTCTAATCAACCCTTTTTGAAGATACTCGTCCACGACCTTACGGACTTCATTTTCCTCCTGCAAACTCATTTGAAATGGTGGTCGAGCGGTCGGACTCGCTCGTGGTACCAATTTGATTCTATGCTCTATATTCCTACAAGGAGGCAAACGTGGTGGTAATTCCTTTAAAAACAACTCTTGGAATTCTGCTCTCACTTTAGCTGAAAGTGCTGGAGCATTCCAACTTGAGTCTCCATGACTACATGAATCCATCTCAACATACGACAAATACATGAAATAAAGAAAATAGATATACTTACAATCAATTTTGAGCAACTTGGTAGCAGTCACCAATCGCGCCTCTTGGAAATCTGATTCTCCACGGATAAGTAATCTCCTTCCCTCATGCTCAAACTGATACACATGCGAAGCAAAATCAATGAGTGGTTTCTTCCTCGCATGCCACTTCTTACTAAGAACTATGTCGAAACGAGCCAATCTCGCTATCTCAAAGTCCAATCTGTCCTCATAGGACTGGATCTAAATAGGAAGATCAACTACTCGTCTATCCCAAGTCTCAGTTCCCTTCCCGTCAGCTAGCTCTACGGTATAAGTATTATCTGACTGTACCGTATCTAAGCATAATCTCTTGACTAATCGGGAACTAATAACATTATGAGTCGAACCTATGTCAAAGAGTACCTTGAGAGGCTGTCCTACCACGACTCCTCTCATAATAATAAGCTCAATATCTGGGAACCGGTATCCTTTCTGTGCCACTGGCGAAAGCACAACATCTGGCACAGTCGGAACCTTTTTAGTGACTGTCCTGGCCACTATGGGAGATGATAATGGAGATGGGGGATCCCCAAACTCATCCTCACTCTCACCCCCTGCCTGAGTCGGATTGACGACTATGGTGGCTGCTATCTTTTTCTTTTTAGGGAAATCCTTATATAAGTGCTGTCCTAAGCATCCATAGCACAAACCCTCTTTCGTTGCCTTCTCTTTCTGTTGAGGGGGTAAGAATAGATCGGTTATATGCCCTCTCTGCTAGAGCAAACACTTTTGTGTTTCCTCTTGAGACTGTCTGGATCATGTGCACCTGCTTAGCCTCCCTAGAAAGTTGTGCACTGACCGAACCAGGAGTCGAAGTATGGAAAGGTCGGCTAACCCTAGTCCATGGGGATCTCGTGCCCTGGGAACCAGTGCTCCTGTGGCCATCCTCATAAACCAAGGCCATTTTTGTGGCCTGTGCCAAAGACTGACACCGCTCCTTTCTCACTAAAGATCGAATAGTTTCTCTGAGTCCCAAAACAAACTTGTGGACTTGAAGAAACTCTAGAATGGTATCATGTACTTTAAGAAGTACCTCTCTATACCTATCTTTGTATTCTTGAACTGACTGATTCTTCAGACTAATGAAGAACCATGTGTCTAGTGCTCTAGACCTCTCATCAGGTGGTACAAAAGTATTATAAAACAGGGTTTTGAATTGATCCCATGTCGTGGGCTCCTTCTTATCCTGCTCTTTCTTATGCCACCACCTATGTGCAACCTCCATAAGATTATAAGTGGCTTGCTGAATCTTGTGC
>CM035420.1:54823435-54833435 GCA_020310875.1 Ceratopteris richardii | reverse complement strand
TACCAAATCTAAATTAATGTTTGCCCTATGATCGATCTATGAAACATAAATTGATCATCTCTATATTGCAAAATTGCTCTATGAATATTAACATTTGAATTCTCAATATAAAAATATTACTTATACCAAGTATTTTCTCATTATTCTAAGTACACATGTTTGTATACTAAGAAAATATTACTTTATGAATAATAACCTTTGAATTCTCAATATAAAAATATTACTTATACCGAGTATTTTCTCATTATTCTAAGTATACATGTTTGTATACATACGTAATATATATCTGTCTATCTTTATACATGCACGTGATGTGTATGTTCTTTACGAGACGGATATTGTAGATATGTCTATATATGTACATAAGTACACATACACACATATAGATGTATTTCCAAGTTAATCTAATAGCCAATAAACGCTCTCACTATGTCGTCCGCCATATAGATTTAAGTAATGGAGTTTTTAAGTATGAAGCTTAGCATAAGGTTCAGGTCTACGCGCAAAATAAACTGAAAACGTGCATGCTACTCTCATATGCTTTCGTTTTTATATAAAAAGTAAAATGCATACAAGGTCGACTTCACAAGAAACGAGGAGCACTGAAGGCTCGCTTTTATCTGTATCTCCATCGACTTTGATATTATAAGACTGGAGTGCATGTAGGGACGTCACGGATGCGTTATATGTTTCCTTGAAACGCATTGAGATGACAGATTGTTCAAAGAGTACTGAAAAGTATGAGAAAAATATCTAATTGTTCATACAGTAGTAAAAAGTCGTATGAGAAGCGGAACCTATTGTGCATGTATTCTTTTCAGGATGATCATAATAATTGATGATAATAATATAAAAATAAGAAATGCAAGAGAGTAGAAACTACTCGCATCTCTCTTTCCGTAAGTCAAATAGTCTTTATCATATTATAAAACTCGCTGGCATGTTAGTTCAGGAGATATATGTATCTTGCGATTCATGAAGATTCCTATGTGAGTGGGTCTCTCTCTCTCTCTCTCTCTCTCTCTCTATATATATATATATATATATATATATATATATATATATATATATATATATATATATATATATATATATATATATATATATATATATATATATATGAGTAGTACGCATGTCTGCAGGGATGGATGTGCGTATGTCTGTATGCATGATGTCGTATCTAGATGTTAATAATAAGTGCTTGAAGACTCTACACTCGAGTATATCGAGGGTTGTCAAGACGAGAGTATTGAAAAGGACGCTTGTGTTTCTACAAGAAATGGATTTGCAAATAATGCTTTAACTTTAACAAGAATGTGTGAATAGACGGATGTAATTGTGTCTTACATAAACAAAAAATGTAGCATTGGAAAAGAAACAAAAGTAAATATAGCGTAAACGTAAAAGAAAGGAACAATTAAAGTTATCGTTGTAAAGTCCACCAATGAATACATGAATCAACAGCCCCTACCTTAAGATAGCCCTTTGCTTGCTTGTTTCTTATCTTTCAATAGGCATATCTGTGAGTGTGCATATGCAATGTTGCAACTCTCTTGCCTTGAGTTGTTGAAATTGGTTGTTGTTGGAGCAGAACAATCAACAATTAGTGATTACATAAAGTCCAGAAGTGGAAAGATAAATGAAAGATTGAAGATCAATTTTCAAGGGAAAGAGTAGATTCAGAAACTAAGTTCTTTTGTACATTATTCTTGTAAATATTTCAATGAGTGACGAGTTAGACTCCTATATATATATATATATATATATATATATATATATATATATATATATATATATATATATATATATATATATATATATATATATACGTGCTTATAGTTGTGAGAGAGATATAGAAGAAATAGAGAAGACAATAGATGTGAAGAATAGAAGAATAGGAAAGAATGAGATGAACATTATATGTGTCATCCATAAGATGTATGAAGATTTATGAGAAGAAAAAGTTTTCAGAGAATTGCGCGTCGATCTTTTCTGTGATTCTCCTTCTGTGGTTAATTTTTTGAGAAATCCTTTTGTACATGTCTAAATCCATAGTTAATCCATCTATGGTTAAAGTCTGAGAGTCCAATTGCAAACAAGCTGAGAGAATTTTGAATAGGACCATTCATATGTAAGAAAGTTCTGAGTGTCTTCTGAAATAGACGCAGATTCGATGGTCAAAGAAATGGACAGTGCTCAGTGCATAGTGTAAAGTTTTACACAAATGAGGACTCAAAATTTAAGTTGATAGGTAAGCCATCTATGGCTAAAAGCATTTGATTAAATGGGCTATAGTTTGGGAGAACCATAGCTTAGAAGTTGCAGGTGTCAAAGTCGACATTACAGAGAGGCAGTTTCAGACATAGGTAAATTGTTTGAGTCATTTCTCACAACCTACTCAAGCATTTGAAGTGTTTTAACTTTCAAAAGATGCACAACCTCTAGGCGACATATTCTACAAAGTGTCTTGTCAGTTTGGTGATTGTTCTTTAAAATTAAGTGGAGTCTGAAGTTATTCTTGATATAAAGGTGGTCTAACATCAAGGATAGCTTGTTCTTTTGGAGATTAACACTCTGCATCAGTGGTATCAGAGCAAAAAGCATCAAAATTGAGAAAAGAAGGACTCCGACTACTGCAGACATACAAAATGCAACATCTGAAGGTTCAAAAGGTGAAAGCTTGAGGGCAAAGCTTGAGAAGGAGGTTTTACAACACCTAGGAAGACAAAAGGAGTATCATTCGAGGTAAAGGTAACCTTATACTTTATAAAGATTGAAGAATTCAATACACAGGTGAAGGAAAGATGGGAGATTCTCTTCAGATAGAGAAATTGGATAGAGGAAACTACCCACCATGGTCAATGAGGATGGAAGCTCATCTAATGAGCAAAGACTTTATAGGTTATATTACAGGTGAAGAAGAAAAGCCTCAACTCAGAGATCCTAGTGTTCCAACTAGGGAGGAATTATCAGATTTGAAGAATTGGATGAAGAGAGATGCTCAAGCTAGGAGCATTATCTATATGGCAGTTAATGATTACTTGCTACCTCACATTAGAGGACTTGAAAGTGCAAGTGACATTTGGAATGCTTTGGAAGAACATTTTCAGAATACAACCAAATCAAGAAAAGCTTCATTATGGGTAGAGTTTACTACCTTCAAGAAGAAGACTTCACAATCAATATCTGATTATGTGACAAAGATGAAAGATATTGCTGATTCTTTAGGTGCAGTTGATGAAGATATTGAAGAAGATAAGTTGGTAAGACAAATTCTCACAGGGCTAAGAGGAGATGAGAAGTGGAAGCCTTTTATTTTGTCTACAGAACTCTCATTAGATCATTTCACTCCTGATTGAATCAATTGTTAGGACATATGCTAACTTTTGAGAATGATATCAAAGGAGATGTTGATAAGAGTGCAGATCATGCAATGTATTCTAAAGACAAGAAGAAAGCTAGCAAAGGAAAGCAACAATCAGTTGAAGATGAAGGTACTCCAAGCCAAGCAAACTTCCTAAGAGGTAGAGGAAGTGGCAGAAGTAGAGGAAGAGGTAGAAATAAAAAAGATAATGTGAGAGCTTGTTGGATATGTGGTAAGACCAATCATCTATCTCATGATTGTTGGCACAATTATCAAAGCAATGGTATTTTTAATCAGAATTTTAATCAAAGAGGAAGAGGTCAGAGAGGAAACTTCAGAGGTAGAGGTGGTAGGAGTTGTTTTGGAAGAGGTGGAGGAAGAAACTTCCAAAATCAATCCTATAATAACACCTACTACAATTATGCATTAGATCAGAAAGAAGCTTCGACTCTTATTATGAATGCAACATGTGAAACCTCACATGAAGACATGAGAGTGTTTTAAATTGACTCGGGATGTAGTAATCATCTGAGTGGAAATATTGCTTTGATGACTGCTCTAGATCATAAGGCAATCCATCATACAGTTCAAACAGGTGATAATACAAAGCACAAAGTAAAGTCAATTGGTTTAGTCAAAGCCAAAGATGGAAGTACTCTTTTGAGTAAGGTTCTGTATGTTCCTACAATTCCTAAAAATCTGATAAGTGTAGGACAAATTGTGAAAAAAGGATATGAGGTAAGGTTCACTAATGATGGAGTTTATGTTGAAGACCCTAGTCAATGGTATAAACAGATTGTTACAGGGAAGAAGGAAGGAAGGCTCTTCACATTAAAGGTACAAGGAAATATTGGACATGCTATGTTTACATATGGAGAGCAAAATGTATCAGAATTAGATATTCGGCACAAAAAACTTGGACATTTTAATGAGAGAGATATCAAAGAAATGATAAACAATGGTTCAGTACTTGGATTACCTAACATTGCAGGTCAACATATGACATACAGATGTGAAGCATGTCAGTTAGGTAAGGCTCATAAGCAATCATACAATAAGCATGGTTTTATGTATTCAGAAAGACTTGAATTGGTACATACAGATGTGTGGGGTCCTTCAAAGGACTTTAGTATAAATGGTTCAAGATATTATGTCATATATGTTGATGATGCTACCAGATGGATCACAATCTATGTGATTAAAGACAAATCAGAAGTGTTTAATACATTTAAACACTATCATGCATATGCAGAAAGAATTACAGGTCAAAAATTGAAGAGGTTAAGGTCAGATGGAGGGGGAGAGTATTTTTCTAATGAGTTTAGTGATTACTTGTGGAATGCAGGTATAAAGAGAGAAGTTACTTGTAGGTACTCTCCTCAACAAAATGGTGTAGCAGAAAGGAGGGATAGGACACTTGTTGAATTTGCAAGATCCATGATGAAAGAGAAGAATTGCCCAAATTATTTGTGGGCTGAGGCTGTAAACACAGCCACATATTTGGTTAATAGATTTCCTTGTAAAGATTTGCAAGGTATGACACCATATGAATCTTGGTGGGGTAAGAGACCTACCTTGGATCATTGTAAAATATTTGGATGCTTGGCATTTGCATATGTGCCATCTCAATTAAGGGATAAATTGGAGCCTAAAGTAGATAAGTATGTATTCATTAGTTATGATGACAAGCAGATGGGTTATAGGTTGTGGAGTCCATCCACAAAACAATTTCTTGTGTCCAAGGATGTTACATTTGATGAGCAAAGCAGTTGGTTTGCAGGTACATCTAATGTGTATGCAGAAGTTGAAGAAATTATGAATCAGAAGAAAGGCAAAACAAGGTTCAGATATTTGATGAAGAAGAGAAAAATGAAATACAGGCTGAAGGTGAAGAAGTTCCAAGGTTTGATCCAGAGTGTGATGAACCAGAAACCTCAAGAAGTGGAGAACTTAGGAGGTCTACAAGGCATAAATGGCAACCTACAAGGTATAGCTATGATACTTCATTTTTGACTACTAAGGATTATGCTTACATGGTAAAAGCAGATGAAGATCCATCTACATATGATGAAGCCAAAGGGAAGAAGAATTGGGAAGAAGCTATGCAAGAAGAATATGATGCATTGATGGAAAATCAGACATGGGATCTAGTTCCTAAACCTAATAGCCAGGAAATCATTGGATGTAAGTGGGTTTACAAAACAAAAAGATTTGCAGATGGAAGTGTGTCTAGATACAAAGCTAGACTTGTTGTGAAGGGATATGCATAGACATATGGAGTGGACTATGATGAGACTTATAGTCCTGTAGCAAAGATGACAACCATCAGGACACTCATAGCAATTGCTGCTTGCAAAGGTTGGAAATTATCTCAATTAGATGTTAAAAATGCTTTCTTTGAATGCTTACATTTCAGATGAAGTTTACATGGAGCAACCAGAAGGTTTCAAAGATCAAGTGTATCCAAATTATGTGTGTAAGCTCAAGAGAGCTTTGTATGGATTGAAGCAGGCCCCAAGGGCATGGAATTATAGGCTTGTAAAGTTCTTGAAGGAACTTGGATTTCAAGCATCAAAGGCAGATAGTAGCTTGCTAGTCAAAGCAAGTGAAGATGGATTTATTTATGTTTGTATTTATGTTGATGACATAATACTTACAAGAACAGATGACAAAGGCATACACATGATTAAGAAACAGATGGAGAAAGAGTTCAAAATCAATGATTTGGGAAATTTGTCATTCTTTTTGGGAATGGAGATTTCATATACTCAACATGGAGTTTATGTAACTCAAGAAAGGTATCTGAAAAATTTGCTAACCACATTTAAAATGGAATATTGCAAGGTAGCACCAACTCCAATGGAAGTGAATCATAGATTGACTAAATATGGAGGAGAGTAATTCAAAGATATGAAGCTCTATCAGAGTTTGGTGGGTAGCTTGATTTATACTACATTAACAAGACCCGACTTATCATATTCAGTTGGAATTCTATCTCAATTCATGCATTGTCCTAGAAAGGAACATTGGATTGAAGGACAAAGAGTACTTAGGTACATCAAGGGCACACTTAAAGAAGATTGGGTAGGTAATTTAGATGATAGAACATCAACACATGGATATTTGCGCTATGTGGGAGATAAGCTAATCTCATGGTGTTCTAAGAAGCAACATACATTTGCTTTATCATCTACAGAAGCAGAATACAAAGGCATGGTGGAAGCTGCAAAGGAAGTAATATGGCTAAAGACACTTATGAAGAGTTTTGATGTTGTTCGGAGTACTCCTATCATTTGTGGAGACAATATGAGTTCTTTATACTTGGCACCAAATCCAGTGTTTCATGCTAGAACTAAACATATTGAAATTCAGTATCATTTTCTGAGAGAGAAGGTTATTGATAAAGAAATTGAAGTCATGCATACTCCTACAAAAGATCAACTTGCAGATATGATGACACAAAGTTTGGATGGACCAAAGTTGCAGAGGTTTGAAGATATGGCAGGAATAAAGAAGATGCAAGTAATCACAATTGATGATTGAGGGAGAGGTGTTGGAGTAGAACAATCAACAATTAGTGATTACATAAAGTCAAGAAGTGGAAAGATAAATGAAAGATTGAAGATTAGTTTTCAAGGGAAAGAGTAGATTCAAAAAC
Organism: Ceratopteris richardii; assembly: GCA_020310875.1. Taxonomy (NCBI): domain Eukaryota; kingdom Viridiplantae; phylum Streptophyta; class Polypodiopsida; order Polypodiales; family Pteridaceae; genus Ceratopteris; species Ceratopteris richardii. The sequence goes on along the minus strand of CM035420.1, from coordinate 54,826,413 downwards.
TAAGTTCTTTTGTACATTATTCTTCTAAATATTTCAATGAGTGACGAGTTAGACTCGTATATATATATAGATACGTGCTTATAGTTGTGAGAGAGATATAGAAGAAATAGAGAAGACAATAGATGTCAAAAATAGAAGAATAGGAAAGAATGAGATGAACATTATATGTGTCATCCATCAGATGTATGAAGATTTATGAGAAGAAAAAGTTTTCAGAGAATTGCACGTAGATCTTTTCTTTGATTCTCCTTCTGTGGTTAATTTTTTGAGAAATCCTTTTGTACATGTCTAAATCCATAGTTAATCCATCTATGGTTAAAGTTTGAGAGTCCAATTGCAAATAGGCTGAGAGAATTTTGAATAGGAACATTCATATGTAAGAAAGTTCTGAGTGTCTTCTGAAACAGGCGCAGATTTGATGGTCAAAGAAATGGACAATGCTCAGTGCATAGTGTAAAGTTTTACACAAATGAGGACTCAAAATTTAAGCTGAGAGGTAAGCCATCTATGGCTAAAAGCATTTGATTAAACGGGCTATAGTTTGGGAGAACCATAGCTTAGAAGTTGCAGGTATCAAAGTCGACATTACAAAGAGGCAGTTTCAGACATAGGTAAATTGTTTGAGTCATTTCTCACAATCTACTCAAGTATTTGAAGAGTTTTAACTTGGAGAAGATGCGCAACCTCTAGCTGACATACTCTACAAAGTTGTATCAAAAACTTTACATGAATGATTAGTCAATGAATGATTAATGTACAGAAGACTTTTTCTAAGAAGTGATTTTTTCACAGTTGATCAATTTCTTGATAGTTTGGTGATTGTTCTTTAAAATTAAGTGGAGTCTGAAGTTATTCTTGATATAGAGGTGTTCTAACATCAAGGATAGCTTGTTCTTTTTGAGATTAACACTCTCCATCAGTTCTCCCTCATGAAGTATCCATGTGATAAAATCTTAATGCCATTAGAGAGCTACAAGATTCTATTTTAATCACATTGTGTCTTCAGCATTGTCAAAGTATTTTGGGAAAAAGCTTTAAGAAAGTGAAGTTTGATTATTGACATTTCTCTTTGTGTTTAGGATTTGTTGGAGTTATTTTGCTATGTGTTGGAAGGTCTGGTAATCCATCTCTATGTACTCATTTTTAATTATTTTTGGCTAATTGATAGCCCTTAGATTTACATTTGAGCAACGTTCCAGATTCGTTCTTTGTTTACTCATCAAGAGAGACTTGCTAGAGTGAAGTGTGGTCTCTATTTGACTAGCTAATTTGAGCATTCAACTAGCACATCTTGTGGACAATCGTTCACCAAGTGTAGGCCTTCATTTGAAGTGAAATTTCATTTGTTGGAGAGCTCTTGGTGTGTTATACTCGTCTACAAAAGCTCATAGGAGTTCTCTTTATAAAGTCAAAGAAGAAAAATTTTTGTGTGCATAAGTCAAAGAAGGGTAGCTACAAAGGTAGTTCCTACTTGGTTATTGCATAGGCATTGAGATAATTCATCAAATAGTGATATCTCATCATTTAGGGATCTTGGAGACATCAAATACAAGCTAGAGGACCCCTTGGACCTAGTAGTTGAAGATTTGCATAAATAAATAGTTGTTGGAGGTTGCACAAATGAAGGGGGAGCTATTCTATTAAAAGTTTCAACCTCACAAGTTGTCCATCTAATTGAAGCTTCTGATTAAGGTAGCTTCAAAGCTTGATTTACATTTTATGCACCTTGGAGCATTATCCAAGGTCTTGATAGGATAACAAAGACAAAAAATGGGAAACATCAACACTCAAATATAAAAGCTAGAAAAGAGGAACTATCAATTGTTGATCAGCACAGACACACGTAGACAAAGAATAGTATAGAAAAAAATCTCACAAAAGCCTAAATAGAATAGAAAGACACAAGAGACTTAAAACTAGATTTGGTATAATCTCCCCCCACATAGTCTTATGGACGATTCTATTAGAGCATGTGTATTCATAGGTAACTTTTTTATGACATCCTAAATAGAAGATACATGCAGGTGGTGCTTCTTGATTTGAATATGCAATTCGAAATGCAGGTTGGGAGAAAGCTATGGATGAGGAGATGGCTTTGCTTCATGGGAAAGAAACATGGAAGCTCTTTCCATTGCTGCAAGGAACAAAACCCATAGGCTACAAATGGGTTTACAACATAAAGCACAATGCTTATTGTATCATAATCAGGTATAAAGCATGATTAGTAGCAGAAGGATATGCACAGACATATGTCATTCATGATAAGCAAACATTGAAAACTTTAGTTAGAATTTCTACCATTAGAGCACTTGTTGCATTAGCTATAGCAAAAGGATGGAATTTGCATAAGATGGATGTCAAGAATGCTTTCTTACATGGTGAGTTATAGGAAGAAGTATACATGGACCATCCGAAAGGATATGAGGAATCAAAGCATCCAAAATATGTTTGTAGGTTGCAAGAGGCTTTGTATGGGCTTAAGCAGACCCTCATGCTTGACATGCAAGAATTGTTGATTACTACTTAACCACCATTGGATTTTCTATGTGTGATGTAGATCATTCAAAATATGCAAGGAAGGATGGTGATGGCATACTGATTGTGGCTATTTATGTTGATGACTTGATTATAGTTGGTGATAATGAAGAAAGCATTAAAGAGGTAAAACATCTTCTTATGCATGAATTTGATATGAAAGATCTTGATGTGTTGTGCTTTTTCTTGGGCATTGAGTTTATATGTACAAAAAGAGGTATTTGGATGTTGCAAAGGCAATATTCCTTGAGTATGCTACAAAAGTATGGTATGGGTGATTGTAAGCACATTTGTATGCCATTAGAGAAGCATTGGAAAATTCTATGATGTATAGGAAAATTATGGGAAGTTTCATATATCTAACAATTACGAGGCCTTATCTAAGCTACACAGTTTGACTTCAAAGTCATTTATGAACATTCCCACAAAGCTGCATTTAGATG
>CM035420.1:54698435-54813435 GCA_020310875.1 Ceratopteris richardii | reverse complement strand
TGGAGAGAGATTGAGAGAGAGAGAGAGAGACAAAGAGGATGAGGTGGAGGGAGAGAAGGAGATGGTTTAAAACACATCACACATAGATGCACACATGTGCACACAGACACATGCATACATACATGCACATAGACACACACCCACACACACCACACGCATATATATATATATATATATATATATATATATATATATATATATATATATATATATATATATATATATATATATATATATATATATATATATATATATATATATATATATACATATATATATATATATATATATATATATATATATATATATAGAGAGAGAGAGAGAGAGAGAGAGAGGAGAGACAGAGAGACAGAGAGAGAAACACACACACACACATACATACATATATATATATATATATATATATATATATATATATATATATATATATATATATATATATATATATATATATATATATGGTGAAAAGTCAAGCCTCAAGCAAACAAGTTACAAGAAATCAATCATGAACATTTGGAACAATGTAAGGAAGCCCAAAACCACGAGATTTAAAGGCCCTCCTGCTCTCTACAAATGTAGCTAGTATCATGAGTTCTTTTATGTCATGTGTGTGTATGTAGATGATCTTATAGGTCATGATACAAAGGCCATTGAGGAGATAAAGGAGAGGCTTGGAAAGGATTTTAAGAACTCTATCTTGGACACCTCACGCTTTTTCTTAGCATTTAAGTTGTATATGAAGAAGAAGGCATTATACACATAGAATGGAAGTATATTCTAGACTTGATTCAGAGGTTTGTCAGATCCCATGGAATTTAATTTAAAGCTAAGCTCCATAGATGGAGAACCATTAGAGGATATAACTTCTTATTGACCTATTGTAGGATCTTTTAATTGTGGCATAATAATGGGTCCCATCCTAGCATATGGAGTTGAAGTGTTATCACAATTTATGCATACTCCAAGGACTACACACTTACAAGCTGCAAGAACAATGTTAAAAAATCTGAAGGCTACTATAAATCAAGGATTGTTCTATTCATATGATGACCATATGAAGGTAAAAGCTCACTTTGATGCCGATTGGGCTGGTTTAATGGAAGATAGAAGGAGTATAATTGATTACCCAATCATGTTAGGTACCAAAATCATTTCATTGATCTCAAAGAAGCAACCCAGAGTAGGATTATCTTCCATTGAGGCTGAGTAAAGATGTGTAACTTAAGTTACATGTGACATAATGTGAAATAACAAGATATCTATCGAGCTAAATTCGCATGTTGACACCTATCCAATATTTTGTGAGAATATGAGTAGCATTCATCTATCATCAAGTCCCGTTTATCATGCTAGAAGGAAGCATATTGAAGTGCACTATCACTTCATAAGAGAAAAGGTGATCTCCATAGAAGTTTTACTATGTCATATAGGTAACAAGGACCATGTTGATAATATGTTTACAAAGACTTGGGATGGAATGAAGATTTGAAAGTTAAAGAAATGCATCAGCACGAAGGATCTTGGATTAATGTAAAGATTAAAAGCTTTAGGGGAGTGGTAAAAGTCAAACTTCAAGCAAAACAAATCAAGGGAAATCAATCATGGGCATGTGGAAGACTTTAAGGAAGCTCAAAAGCACAAGAATCCATGAGAAGATCAATAAACCACTCCCTAGGTCATCTCAATTCAGTCCTTCAATTTAGTAGATTCATGTTTAGGAAAGGTGGATCCTAGATTTTACGGGCCAATGTCTCTTTTTTAAAGTGGTTTCTATCACGAATTCTTTTGTGTCATCCTATTGGAGTGTTAGTTGAGTTGAGTTTGACCTAAGTTCAGGAGTTTTAATAACCAAGCTGCTTTCTTAATCTAGCCCCTTTATTGCTTGTTTTTGATCTCTCAGTAGGCATATCTATTTGTTTCAAAAAGCTATGTTGCAACTCTCTACCCCTCCGTTGTTAGGTTTTTTTCTCCCTCATTATGCACCATTTGATGTAATCTAGATGTCATTGAATAGATATTAGATTATAGTTTAACCACACTAAGTATCTAGAGCATTGTTTGAGTATTTTCGGAGAAAACTTCATTTTAATTAATTGTGATGACTAATATCTATCTCTGTGTATATGTTCTATTGGAGCTTGTTTGCTATGCCTTGTAAGGGCTGATTCTCCTTCCCTATTTATCAATTTTCTATGATTTTGGTGTCATTGGGTGTCACAAGGAAGGAGATAAGGAAGAAAGATGACACACACACTCTCACAATCAAAGAGAAGCACACATACAAAGATTAATGGAAGGAAGAATGATCATCATCATCTTCTTCTTCTTCTTCTTCTATTACATAAAATTAATGTACAAGAATGACCTAAAAACAACAATACAAGAATTGCAATAGATCAAGAACAATACATAAAGGAAAATCCTAATGTCTCTGAATGAGTGAGCTGGCAAGAAAAAAAACTATGCCATCACTCTAGATAGATAGATCTTGTAAAGATCAATTAAGTATTTCTGACATATATCGGCATGACCACTATACATGTTAGAGAAATGAAAAAAAGATACTTTTCATCTTGGACTATCACATGTCGAGGTTGATATCTCAACACTCCCCCTCAAGCTCAAGGTCATGTCCTGTAATCCAAGCATCTTATAAAGCTTCCCTACTCCAAGTGCTTTAGTGAAAATATCAACAACCTATGCATCGGCTCTCACATAAACAAGATCAATATCACTTGCTTATACCTTCTCTCTGATGAAGTGATAATGTACCTCGATATGCTTTGTTCAAGCATTAAAAATAGGATTCTGCACTAACTATATGCTGCTAAGATTATCATAATAGATGGTGATCGGCTTTTGCACTTCCATATTGTCTAAATCAGAAAGTAGCATCTCTAGCCATGGTGCCTCACATGCTGCCATTGCAACACCTATTGACTTTCAAGTCCAATAATGTAGCTAAGATTAGGCCTTGTAATTGTGAGATATATCAAACTTCCCACAATTTTGTTGTACATAGTAACATTTTTCATGGTTCACCTAATGTAGTACCCGACTTCAAATTCTAATCTAATGGCATAGAAATTGGCTTAGAATCAGCCCTCCCATAATTTTCAAGCATATTCAAAGCATATTGCCTTTGTGAGATCCATATACCTATTTATGTATGTATAAACTCAATGCCCAAGAAATAGCACAACACACAAAGATCTTTCATGTCAAATTCCTACATAAAGAGTTCCTTTACCTCTTTAATGCTTGCTTCATTGTCGCCTCATGCAATAAAGTCATCAACATAAATAGCCACAATTAGGATGCCATCATCACCCTTCCTTGCATGTGGTGAATGATCTACATCACACATAGAAAAGCCAATGGTGGTTAAAGAGTCAGGAATCCTTGCATGCCAAGCACAAGGGGCTTGTTTAAGCGCATACAAAGCCTTTTGCAACCTACTTGTTGCCTATGGATTTCTTTCCTTGGGGTGATGGAACCAACTTCCATGTATCGTTTCCATAAAGGGAAACCATCACCTCATCGATAGCTTTTTCCCAATTTGCATTTCCCATTGCATTTTCAAAACAAGAAGGTTCAACATCTTCTATTATCTTGGTCATGTAGGCACAATGAAGAGCCTTAAGACTATCATACATCAATTATTACATCAAAGTTGGCATCCTCCTAGATCTTCTTTGTCTTGCATCACTTGTCCTGCAGTCTTCACTTGTATCATGTGCATGTGCCTTTCTAACTTCTCGAGTCTTCACAGAGCGCAATCCAAGTTCTTCATCATGACTCTTCTCTAAAGCGCTTGAATCTCCATCAATGTCTTCAAAAACTATAGATGTTTTACTACTAGCAAAAAGCTTTTCTTTACCTTTGTTTGATGTAGTTGAAGAATTTTCTACAGTGAAATTTCCATGCAATCTTCCACTTCGTGGATTTGGCTTGGAGATATTGCTTGGTGATGCATCTACTCCACTCAAAACTTGAGATTCTACACTTGATTTTTTAGCATTTTCTTTGTTGTTTTGTTCAAGCTCAAGTCTATTGTTGGGGGATTCTTGGACAAGAAGGGATTTGAGTGTTTGTAGGAGAAAAGGGAAAGGCAAGAAGAAAGATACACATCGAAAGCCTCTGTCACTTGATTATAATAAGACAAAATACAATGGTGATGCACAACACAATCCAATGCTTTTGTGCAAAATCCCATAGAGTGCTCAATTACAAAATACCAAATAACCATGGTCTTGTTGCTCCCGGCCTCCTCTGCACCAGGCCTCCACCTTCTCCAAGCCTACACTTGTGCACACCTTGCACCAAGCTTCCAATAAGGGGGAGGGATTGGATACCTTTTGTCGGCACGCGCACACTGCAAGGTGACCTTGGGATCCTTGGGGGAATAGCTTAACACTTCTCTCCACACTTCTTAGTCACTCTTCATGCACACCTTGCACTTCACTTCTCTGCCTCGCACACTGTGTGTCTCTTGCACTTATCTCTCTTGCCTTACTTAGACTATGCTCACCTTGCTTACACTTGGTTGCTCCAAGAATAGTTCTTGCCCTGGTTTGAGTGTCGATTCACGTACGCTCCTAACTGCAAGAGTATCTTGGTGCTCACTTTGATGTCTCAAGATTGTCTCCAAAAGTGGGCAGCCAATGAACCCATGTTTTGTCATGTAGTGACTTTAGACTAAAACAAAAATGTTAATTCGGGGGCCATACTTTCTGTTCAGCATACATTGCCGCTTCACATACCTTCATATTTTCCTTTTAAGTCCTCACTTGTGCACCTAAGAGAGGGTTCACCTGAACCTTCCACAACACTTTAAAGAACACTTTGAACCTTAGGGAAATTAGAGAAATACCTCTGCAACCTGCAACCAACTTTCTCCAAGTTACCCTTTATGGACAATTAATTGTGTAGTACCTATGCACTTTGACACTTGAACTTTGAACACTTTGACTTTGCCCCTATTGACTTTGACATTGATCTTTTTACTTTGACCAATTTGACTTGGATCTTTTGACTTTGACCATAGTTAACTTTGACTGCACTTGACTTTGACCAATATGACTTTTATGGGCTCAACAGTTGCCCACCACCTAATGTGCTCTCCATCCCAAAGAACTACAGCCAAAGATTTGAGCATAGAGGACACCATGATTCTTGAGCTGCAAAATCTTCAAAAGGACCCTTGAGCAGCCACCAAGTCCACCAGAAACAAGAGAGAACAAGCACCGGAGAAGACCCAAAAAGTGGAATTTTTGCATGGAAAAGCAAAGGAAAGCAATGCGAGGGTAGAAAGGAGGGGGAGCGGAGGGCTGAAGGGGCTGAGATGGATGGCGAAGGGAAGGGAAAGGATGTGGCTAGCAGAAGGGTAAGGGGAGGTTGAGGGAGTAGAATTATGGGGTCTGAAGAGGGTCGAAATGAGCAAACATTAGAGCTACAGAGGGTGCATATGGAAAAATGTGCAACATGTGGTGAAATAAGGTGAGAATAGGCAATGTGGACCATGTGTTTAAATAAAAACACGTGATAAATGTGCTCAAAACATGTGTGTCTTGACCAAAAGTGCGAGAAAATGTTTGATTTTGGAAACTTTAAGTCCAAAAATGAGTCTAGAGGTGCCAAAATACATGAAAATGACCCCATTTTTGAAGAAAATGGCCATCCAAGGTGCGATCTAGAGCCAAAAGTTTCGAGCCATTATTTAAAAAATAAATAAATTAATTAAAACGATAAATATATATTTAAATATTAAAAGTGTTTTTTTAAATTAACTTGTATGCATGGGTGGGGAAAAAAGTAAAAATAACGTAAAATTAAAAACAAAAAAATATAATAATAAATAAACTAAAAATGAAAATTAAGCTCATAATAATAAAAAAGAAATAAAAAAAATTAAATAAAGAAAAGAAAATAAGGAAAAAATAAAAATAGAAATAAAAAAATAAAAAATTCAAGCTGAGTGGGGGGAGGGCAGGGGGAGGGGGTAGAGAGAGAGAGAGAGAGAGAGAGAGAGAGAGAGAGAGAAAGAGAGAGAGAGAGAGAGAGAGAGGAACAAAATTTTTTTCCAAATTTTCTTTTCTTTTGAAAAAAGAAAATCCATGTGAGCGGTTTTTTCTTTTAAAGAAGGTGAACATATCAAAAAGAAATGGGAAAAATACAGAAAAAATCAAAGAAAATTACAAAAAAAATCCAAAAAAATCTCAAAAAAATATGGAAACTTTCCCTATAGGTCTAGGTCATTTTCCTCACTCAAACCATAGAGAGCTTCCCTTATTCCATCAGTTTGGTAAGAAAAGGACACTTCAAAAGGATTGGCTAGAAAAATTCTTAAAAATGCTTTGAAAAATTCCCAAAAATTCCCAAAAATTTCCAAAACTTATACTTCTGCAAAGGTTATGAAGTGGTTGCTAAATTTGCTCAAAACTCAAGGAACAAGCATGAAATAGATGAAGAAAACTACTAAAACTTAAGCAAAATAATGAGTAGGCTATGTACAACGTCGATAGATTTTGCAATTCCAGGTGATCCATAATTCTTCGGTTGTATTGATGATAGGCCTTGAGCCTTGATATATTGACCAGTGGCAAGGCTTCTCCTTTAAGCGTCTGTAACTCCATAGCACCCCAATTCAGCATTGATTTAACTCGATAAGGTCCTTCCCAGTGTGGAAGCCATTTTCCTCTCACTTGCGTTTAGATTTGAGGTGTATAAATAAGAACTAACATGCGAGGCTCTATGTTGTTGTTCCACAGATTCTGATCGTGTGCCTCCTTCCTCTTCATCTGAGTCTTTATCAATTGTTTAGCTTCATGTAGATGTATCTCCTCCACTTTATGTAGTGCTCCAAGCCTTTGAGAGACACCAAAATCTTTCTTTCCCTGCACGAATGCTACTTTAGGTGATCCATGTAGAAATTCAAAGGGTTCAATTGGCAATATCCCATAAACCAGTTGGAATGGCGAATATCTAGTGGCCTCTTTGTAAGCTAACCTCTATGCCCGTAGGGTACCTTGATAAGCAATGCCCTAGGAATTTGGCTGTAACATACATTCCCTCCTTAACATAGCAGTTAATACTTTATTAGTTGATTATGCCTGTCCATTAGCTCTTGGATAGTAAGCACAAGAGGTCCTATGAAAAATTCTATACCTGTTGAAAATTTCCTGTAGGACCTTATTCACAAAATGAGTACCTTGGTCTCTAGAAATTTCAAGTGGACATCCAAACCTGCAAATGATGCTACTGTAAATGAAATCAGCAAAAGTTTGGGTAGTGCAGTCAGGGGAGGCAATAGCTTCATTCAAGTTTATCGCATAGTCTGTGGCTATCAATAGATACTTCTCTCTTTTTGGAATTGACGGAGGGTAGATGGGCCCTACAAAATCTAGCCCCCACTTCTCAAATGGTTGCCAAGAAGTGGAAACAATCAAGGGGTTGTGTCTCTGCTTTGTTGGCTTAGGTCCACACCTCTGGCACACATCGCATGCCTTTCCCCATTCATCTTCATCTTTGAATAATGTAGGCCACCATAAGCAAGCATCAAGTAACCTCTGACTCATAGTATGTCCTGGAAGGTGCCTGCCACCTATTCCTTCATGTGTAGATTGAAGGACTTCCCTCACTTCCTCTTCTTCTATGCATTTTCTAAACCTGTTGTCCTTTCACTATCTATATAATTTATCTTCAATGAAAGTATATGGTATGCTCTTGATTAGCAGTCTCTTTCTTTGCATAGCACTAGCCTTCTTTGGATACATTCTAGTCTTCATGAAATTCTTGATATCATAATAACAACCTTGAGCTTGTACAACAAACAGATTAGCATCTGAAAAATCATCATTGTCTCTAATAGCTTGATCCATCATATTGATCCTGGATAGGTGATCTGCGAGGACATTTTCTTTACCTCGTCTATGGATTACAGAAAAATCAAACTCCTGGAACAAAAGTAGCCACCTCCATATCCTCCCAGTTGCTTGTAGCTTCTTCGATAAATACCTGAGTGATTGATGATCAGTCATGAAGACAAACTTCACACCTAGAAAATAATGACAAAATTTTTGTATTGCAAAAACCATTGCTAGCGCTTCCCTTTCTGTTGTAATATAATTCTTTTTATCTTTAGTCAAAATTCTACTAGCATACTGAATAGGCTTGTCAAGTTTGAATTCTTCACTATGTTGAGCCAATACTGCGCCCACTGCAGATGCACTGGCATCCACATGGACGTGAAAAATTTTTGACCAATCTGGGAAAATAAGAATTGGTGCAGCCACCAATTTGGACCTTAATGTCTTATAAGCCTTCTCTTCTTCCTCTTCCCATTTAAAGGGCACTTCTATACTTGTAAGTCTAGCTAGTGGCCTAGCTATCTTCGCATACAGTTTTACAAACCTTCTGTGGTAGCCAGTATGCCCCAAGAAACTTTGAATCTCTTTAGGAGATTTACGATTAGGCAACTTTAATATAGAAATAATTTTATCAGGATCTGGGGCCATACCTTTAGCCAACACCACATCTCACAAGAGAGTTCCTTCTGTCACTAAGACACAACATTTGTTTGGGTTGAGCTTTAGCTTGGTCTCCTTGCATCTCTTAAAAACATTTTACAGCTGTCGCAAGTGATGTTCCAAGCAATCTAAAGGGGTCTCATTGTGAGAATCTGAAAATGAAGAAAAGTCATCCATGAAAATTCTAACTGTTTCCAGCAATAAGGGACCAAAAATGACGTTGAAAGTTTTGTTAAAGGTGGTTGGAGCATTTCTGAGTCCAAATGGCATTTTTACATACACATATGTTCTAGGTGTATGGATATTTGATTATAGCCACTAAAGCCATCCATAAAGCTATATAATGCATGTCCAACAACTTGTTCAATGACCTGCTCTGCAAATGGCATTGGGAATCCATCTGGAATGGTCACCTTGTTGAGTGCTCTAAAGTCAACACAAATTCTGATTTTGTTGGTATTGTTCTTCGATACTATAACCATAGGTTAGAGCCACTCTGAATGTTCCACAGGAATGATGACTCCTGCATCCTCCATCTTCTGTATTTCCACATAAACAGCTTTAGCATATTTTGGGTTAAGTCTATAACCCTTTCCTCTTATTGCTTTGGATCCATCAATGAGAGGAATTCTAAGCTCTCCATAATTGGCAGGCACTCCTTCTAAGTCTTTAGAATGCCAAGCAAAAACATCTGCATAGTGGTTCAAGAAGGATTTTACCTTTTCAAGGATCCTTGGGTGGCTCCACAACCAAGTGGCCACCAAAATTGGATGATTATTGTCTTGAGTGCCTAATTGTATTTCTTTGACACGGTTTCTCTCTACCATAGTATCTTCGTGCTCATCTCTTACCTCGTTTTCTTCCACTAGATTTTTGTGCATTCTTTCATAACCAGGGGTAGTTTGCATCCCAATGCATTCCTCCTTCTCCTACATCCATCCTCTAGGGATTTCTTGAATTGGGAAAGAACATTCTGCACTAGTATGTTTTACCTTGTCTTTAGCTTTAGTAACTTCCTTCTCTATTGTTGATACATCCTCCTCCAAGTTGTATTTGAGGGGTGTCTTCCTTCCCCTTCTATGGTATGTGATGGGCTCTCCTAATCCATCAACCTGAACTTTCTCCTAATTTTCATCATAACCTTCACTTGTGCAAGAATTATTAAGTAAAATTCCAAAAGAAGAGGAAGAGGAACCTGCTTGGAGCCAATTTAGAATATCCTCTTCTTCCTCAAAATCTATTTGGGGTTGGTCCTCTGTTTCTGGTTCCATGCAAATGGCAACTGTTTGCATCATGCTCGTGTTCCCTTGATTATTTGGGCCCTCCTTTAAATGTATCTGTGTCAACTCTTGGCCTTTCTTTTGTACCCACATAGTGTCTTAACCCCAATCATGGATGAGACTTGCATGCCTCAACCATGGTCTTCCAATCAAGAGGGGAAATCCTCCTTCAACCTGGGGCAGTCTTAAAACCACAAAATCCAGAATGAAGAGATTACCTTGTACTTCCAGTGGAACTTTTGGGATCACTCCCAAGGGCCTCACTTTGCTTTGATTTGCCAAAGTAACAGTGAAATTTGCAGGCCTTGAAGAGTGGAGTCCAACCTTTTCCATTGTATATTCAGGCATTAAGTTAATGCCAGAACCACCATCCACAATAACTCCTTGAAACTCATGACCTTTGATAGATATGGTTAGCAGAGGACTCTTATAATCTCTAAGGAGTGCTTCCCCTACAATTTTACCTTTATGCATAACAACAGTCTTTGCCACCAAACTTGTAGTGGAAGCCTCATCAACTATCTGCAAGAGTTCTGACCTGAATTCTCCATCCATCTTTATTAAATAAAAACACTAACCTCCTTTTTCATGGACTTGGGTAGTTTTGAAGCCTCTGATTCCTTAAGAGCATGGGTTCCAATTGACTTATCAAACTCCTCATGATCCCTGTTGAATGCATGCCCAATTGCATCACTGGTACATATGAGATCTCCTTTTTTGCCTTGTATCTGCACATGTGGTCACCTTGTCTTCAGATGTCTCTTTGTCTTTGTTCAATCCATTAATTCTTGATTCTTGAACTATATCTACTTGAGCCTTTCCCTTGTTTCTTGTCTGCACTGTAAGAGATTCAATTTCTTCTAACTGCACCACCCTGGTAGATGGTGATGACTCATTGACTTTATCTAAAATTTCTTCTTTGTGCACTGAAATCATTTGAATGTGGGTCCTCGATGAAGAGGCTTGATTATTAGGACCACAATTTGTATAGTGGTCTCTGGCCTCTGGGTAGTTTCTGCAAGGAGGGGCATTTTTTGGTAGAGTGCACCTACTTTGATAGTGCCCACATTCTCCACATCTGAAACAAATGATTGGCCTCCTAGACCCATTGCCAAAGTTATTCCTCTGTGTAGGGTTGTAATTGTTACTAGCTTGATTGGGTGCAACCACCATTACATTTGCTGGTGGTAGGGGTCCTCCTTCTGTCCAATATGTTGTTGCAGGCATTCCTCTTAATTGGCATTCATAGGCCTCATGATCTGCTTTCCTACATAATTGGCAAGTCACACTTAACAAAGCACATTCACTTACTATATGACCTTGCTTGTTGCACATGGTACACCAATCACCACTCTTGATGCCAACCCCTTTGAGTTCCTGCAACTGTTATCATAAGTGAGCCAATTCTTCTCCTTGGGCCTCCTACTCCTTTTTGAGCTTTAATGCCTCAATCTCCCTGCTCAACTGAGTAACAATATTAATCTCCTCCTCTTTGTGGGGCTTATTCCTTTTTAAGCCCTCGAACTCCTTCCTTAGCTGGATTACTAGATCCGCCATTTCTATAGAATATAGTAGTTGAGGAGAAATTGATCCATATTGTTGCCTTATCTCCTTTAGTCATGTAGCTATGTTGATGAATTCCTCTATGGAGGCTGTAAGCAACACTAATTCCTTTATTTTACATTGGGTGGTCACTGGAAGTGGCTTAGCTAACCATTTCTTAACAAAAAAATCATGTGGTGGATCTGGTAATTTAGCCATTAGTGCCTTGGCCCTAGTCCCAAACTCTGGGAACTTTTCACCTGGACCCAATCTCAAATTCTCTAACTCCTCTATGATGATCTCTGTAGTATTTCCATGCTGAAATTGGTTTTTGAATGCATCTTTCATTAAGTCCCAAGTTGTAAAATGGTTCTCAGCAAACTCGCTGAGCCATTTACCTGCTATCCTTCTAATGTGGCAGGGAAGAGTATCAAGAAGGCATCCTCTCTTCCCATTCAGCCTCTAGTTTTGCATAGTGCTAAACACCTTCTAATATGCTTGTCCGGATCTTCTTGAGCTAGGCCTTTGAAAGAAGGAAATTTTATATTTAATCTTGATAGTAGGGTTTCCAAGTCTACCTGACCATCCATGCTCCTTACTGATGAAGTTGATGAAAGTGGAATAGATGATCTTCTAACAGCCTTCCTTCTTGTTTGCTTGTAGGTAACCCTCAATGTTTGGGACCGAGTTGCGGTCATGAGCTACTC
Organism: Ceratopteris richardii; assembly: GCA_020310875.1. Classification (NCBI taxonomy): domain Eukaryota; kingdom Viridiplantae; phylum Streptophyta; class Polypodiopsida; order Polypodiales; family Pteridaceae; genus Ceratopteris; species Ceratopteris richardii. The sequence goes on along the minus strand of CM035420.1, from coordinate 54,801,378 downwards.
ATAATCCTCTTAGTATGCGATAATTAATAAGAATATTTACCTCTTAGCTCAATGAAGTAATACTGTTAGCACTTGAATATGTCTTCTCCTATACTCAGATCTCCTTTGAGTCCCACTCTGCATGCCAAATTTTGTTGGGGGATTCTTGGGCAAGAAGGGATTTGAGTGTTTGTAGGAGAAAAGGGAAAGGAAAGAAGAAAGATACACACTCAAAGCCTCTCTCACTTGATTATAATAAGGCAAATACAATGGTGATGCACAATACAATCCAATGCTTTTGTGCAAAATCCAAAAGATTGCTCAATTAGAAAATACCAAATACCCAAGGCCTTGTTGCTTTCGGCCTCCTCTGCACCAGGCCTCCACCTTCTCCAAGCCTACACTTGTGCACACCTTGCCCCAAGCTTCCAATAAGGGGGAGGGATTGGATACCTTCTATCGGCATGCGCACACAGCAAGGTGACCTTGGGATCCTTGGGGGAATAACTTAACACTTCTCTCCACACTTCTTAGTCACTCTCTATGCACACCTTGCACTTCACTTCTCTGTGTCGCACACTGTGTGTCTCTTGCACTTCTCTCTCTTGCCTAACTTAGACTATGCTCACCTTGCTTACACTTGCTTTCTCCTAGAATAGTCCTTGCCTTGGTTTGAGTGTTGATTCACGTACGCTCCTAACTGCAAGAGTATCTTGGTGCTCACTTTGATGTCCCAAGATTGTCTCCAGAAGTGGGCAGCCAACGAATCCTTGTTTTTTCTTATAGTGACTTTAGACTAAAACAAAAATTTTAATTGGGAGGCCATACTTTCTCTTCTGCGTACGTTGCTACTTCACATACCTTCACATTTTCCTTTTAAGTCTTTACTTGTGCACCTAAGAGAGGGTTCACCTGAACCTTTAACAAACACTTTGAACCTTAGGGAAATTAGAGAAATATCTCTCCAACCTGCAACCAACTTCTCCAATTTACCCTTTGTGGATAATTAATTGTGCACTACCTGTGCACTTTGACACCTGAACTTCGAACACTTTGACTTTGCCCCTCTTGACTTTGACCTTGACCTTATTGACTTTGATCAGTTTTACTTTGACCTTTTGAATTTGACCACCATTGACTTTGACTGTAGTTGACATTGACCAATATGACTTTTATGGGCTCAACATCCATCTTTGGCATTTTCATAGAAACTTGGCATTTCATCAAACACCACATCTCTGCTTACCTTCACTTTTCATGTGAGTGGGCTATAATATTTATACCCCTTTTTCTCAAGGGTATATCCCATGAAGATATAGTTTTGTGCTTTGGATCAAGCTTCATCCTCACCTCATCTGGAGCATGTAGATATGCAATACAACAAAATACTTTCATATGTGATAAGTTTGGCTTTTTACCTATAAACCTCTCTTTAGGTGTAACTTGATGTACAACAACAGTCTGAGTTTTGTTTATGATGTATACAACAGTATGCATAACTTTTGCCCAATAACAATGAGGCATATTTTTCTCATCCATCAAAGCTCCTTCTATTTCTGCAATATGTCTATTTTTGCATTTAGCAATGCCATTTTGTTGTGGTGTTTACCAGCATGAAAATTGACATCGAATTCCATGACTTTTAAGAAAGTTGTTGAACTCATTTAACATGTCTTCACCTCCTCCAACAAAGTTTAATATATGAATATAGTTTCTTGTCTTATTTTCCACCATAACCTTAAGATTCTAGAAGTGATTGAACACATCACTCTTCCCCTTCATGAAATATAACCGTACTTTCCATGTATGGTAATGAATGAAAGTAATAAAACCTGTTCCATAGATGTGGTCTTTGTAGGACCCCAAACATTTGTATGTACTATTTCTAGTACATTATCACTAACATGCTTATCATGCAAAAATGATTCTCCTCACTGCTTATGAAATTGACATGCTACAAATATCTTTTGCATTTTTGCAACTTTGAAATTTGGTATTCCATTGACAATCTCCTTGGACTACATTCACTTTAGGAATTTTCACATTTAAGGTGAACAATGCTAGCTACCTTTTTCCTTTGGCAACCAATTGTCCATCTTGTTTGTACTCTTCTACATATAACCCATCAGCATTGAACCTAACTAGTAATCCTTGGTCAACCATTTGTTGAACACAAACTAGATTTTTTGTTATATTTGGAACATGCAACACATCAATAAGATGTTATACATTCCCATCCTCCATAGATAGTGCTATGTTTCCTTTATGATCGATGGGGTGTGATGTGTCATGACTTGTTTCAACATATCCAGATGGTAGCGATTTCTACAAACTACTTAACCATTATGTATGACTCGTCATGTGATCTAAAGGACCTAAATGAAAATAGCAGAAATTATTGTTTGATTTTGGAACATCAACATACATCATATTCATCATATGATGTTGAACCATGAACAATTTCTCAGGATCATCTACACTTACGGATGCATGTTCTCTTGTACTATTTTGAATCCTTAACATGCAATCATGTTCACAATGTCCACATTTGCCAAAATTCTAGCATCCCTTACTGTCATTACCTGCATCATTTCTTTGGAACTTTCTGCGGCCTCTTTGGCTCCCTTGCCTCAAAACTGTCCTCTACATTCTACATGATTCTAATGTTGACCTTGGTCTTTGGTTATTGATTACTCTTCCACCTCCAAAACCTCTACCTTTGCCTCTTCCTCTAGTAGAGTAGAATACTTGCCTAGAACTATATTTTCCTTGGGATTTTGGGTCTTGACCAAGATTCTTTTCTTCAATAATCAACATGCATACCAAATCTGCAAAATTCCGAATATTTCCCCTAGTCTATATAGAAGTTTTGAACCCTTTATATGGAGCTCCCAAACCACCAAGGCGCACTTCCACCTTATCATCATGATCTACATTCACACCAATAGATGCAAGTGACTCACATATGGTTCTAATTTTCAAGTGTATGCAACTCGTTCTTGACTTACAATTTCCGTGCCTTTGTATTGGTCTCATAGAATGTGACCAAACTATTCCAAGCCTCGTTTAAAGTCTTGGCATCCTATATGCACCAATACATTACCTTTCGTGCTCCTTGATTCCATTCTTCATATGCTCTTGACTGGTCTATAGTGTGATTCCTCTTTGTTTACTATGGAACATTTTCGTTTTGTCCTTCGGTGTACTCCGAGTACCCTTCTCCCATCAGGAAATTCATCATCCTAAATCTCTGCATCTTAATAGTGTTTTCCATTACTGCATCTTAATAGTGCAAAACACTACAAGCATCACTTCTACTTGAACACTATTGCACTCTGATGTGATAGTTCAGTCTCAAAAAACATATTTTTTCTTGTTCATGGATGCCATGGCTGTGCTATGAAAATGGGCAACAACCAAAATGAATCGTTTGATTGTAAGGCCATGATGCATGATCCATCAGTAATAGAAAGGGAGACCTTCGAATAGGAGTGGAGTTTAACTCATCTTGCAGGGTGTGAGCATTGATGGAGAGTGTTAATCTCCAAAAGAACAAGTTGACCTTGAATTTAGATCACCTCTATATCAAGATCAACTTTAGACTCCACCTAATTTAGAGAATCTTCACCAAATTATCAGGAAATTGATTATTCTGAAAAATTCAGTTTCTTCAGAAAAGTCTGCTGCAGATTAGTCACTCATTGACTAATCAATCCTGTAAAGTTTTTTATAAAACTTTGCACAACACTTCGCCTTAAGGTTGCGCAACTTTTCCAAGTTAAATCTCTCAAAAAGATTAAGTACACACTGAGAAATGTGTGAAACACTTTACCTATGTCTGAAAGTGCTTCTCTGCAATGGCGACTTTGACACCTGCAACTTCTTAGCACTGGTTCTCCCAACTCTGAACCCGTTTGATCAAGATCTTCTAGCCATAGATAGCTTACCTTCCAACTTAGATTTTGAGCCCTCACTTGTGTAAAACTTTACACTGTGGACTGAGCACTGACCATTTCTTTGAAGATGAAATGTGCGCCAGATTTTTCGACTCTCAGAACATCTTCACATATGAATGTTCCTAAACAAAATTCTCACAGCCTGATTGAAATTAATCTCTCAAATTCTAGCCATAGATAGATTAGCTATGGACTTAGATACGTGCAAAAGGATTCTTCAAAAGATTAAGCACAGAAGGAGAATGGGAAAGAAGATCGACGCGCAGAATTCTACAACATTTTCTTCTTCATTACTTTTCATACATATGGTTGATGATACATACAATGTTCATCACCTCTTCACCTATTCTTCTCTATCTGATCTATATCACTCTCTCTTTCTATGAATACGTATCTGTAGATATATATACGAGTCTAACTCGTCATCTTTTTCAAAATACATTGAACTATTTACAAGAGTAATATACAAAAGAAACATTTCTGATTCTATTTTCTTCCTCTGAAAGTAATCTTCATTCTTCCACATATCTTCTCACTTTGATCTTCATATAATCACTATTGATGATTGTTCTGCTCCAACAGCTCCCCCTCAATCTTCAATTGTGATTACCTACATCTTCTTTATTCCTGCCATATCTTTAAACCTCTGCAACTTAGGTCCATCCAAACTTTTAGTCATCATATCTGCAAGTTGATCTTTTGTAGGGGTGTGTATGACTTCAATTTCCTTCTCAATGACCTTCTCTCTCAGAAAATGATACTGTATTTCAATATGCTTAGTTCTAGCATGAAATACAGGATTAGCTGCCAAGTATAATGAACTCATATTGTCTCCACAAATAATAGGAGTACTCTGAATCACATCAAAAACTTTCAAAAGTGTCTTTAGCCATATTACCTCTTTTGCAGCTTCCACCATACCTTTATATTCTGCTTCTGTAGATGACAAAGCAACTGTATGTTGCTTCTTGGAACACCATGAAATCAATTTGTCTCCTACATAGCACAAGTATCCATGTGTTGATCTTCTATCATCCACATTACCTGCCCAATCTGCATCACTATATATCTTGATTCTTGTATCTGAAGTAAACCCATAGTACAACCCTTCTTTGAGTGTACCCTTGATGTACCTAAGCACTCTTTGTCCTGCAATCCAATGTTCCTTTCTAGGACAATGCATGAATTGTGAAAGCACACCAACTGCATATGACAAGTCAGGCCTTGTCAATGTAGCATAAATCAAGCTACCAACCAAACTTTGATAGAGTTTCATATCTCTGAACTCTTCTCCTCCAAACCTAGACAATTTATGGTTCACTTCCAAAGGTGTAGGTGCAACCCTGCAATCTTCCATTTTAAATTTGGTTAGCAAATTTTTAAGATACCTTTCTTGGGTCACATATACTCCATGTTGAGTATAAGAGATCTCCATTCCCAAGAAGAATGATAGGTTCCCCAAATCACTGATTTTGAACTCTTTCTCCATCTGCTTCTTGATCATTTGTATCCCCTTATCATCTGTTCCTGTAAGTATTATGTCATCAACATAAATACACACATAAATGAATCCATTTTCACTTGCTTTGACTAGCAAGCTACTATCTGCCTTTGATGCTTGAAATCCAAGATCATTCAAGAATTTTACAAGCCTATAATTCCAAGCCCTTGGGGCTTGCTTCAACCCATACAAAGCTCTCTTGAGCTTACATACATAATTTGGACTCACTTGATCTTTGAACCCATCTGGTTGCTCCATATAGACTTCATCTGAAATGTAACCATTCAAGAAAGCATTTTTAACATCTAATTGAGACAACTTCCAACCTTTACAAGCAGCAATTGCAATGAGTGTCCTGATGGTTGTCATCTTTGCCACAGGACTATAAGTCTCATCATAGTCCACTCCATATGTCTGTGCATACCCTTTCACAACAAGTCTAGCTTTGTACCTAGACACACTTCCATCTGCAAATCTCTTTGTTTTGTAAACCCACTTACATCCAATAATCTTCTGACTATTAGGTTTAGGAACCAAATCCCATGTTTGATTCTCTATCAATGCATCATACTCCTCTTGCATAGCATCTTCCCAATTCTTCTTCCCTTTGGCTTCTTCATATGTAGAAGGGTCTTCATCTGCTTTTACCAAATAAGCATAATCTTTAGTAGTCAAGAATGAAGTGTCATAGCTATACCTTGTAGGTTGCCATTTGTGCCTAGATGATCTCCTAACTTCTGCACTTCTTGAGGTCTCTGGTTCATCACATTCTGGATCAAACCTTGGCCTCTCTTCAACTTCAATCTGCACTTCATTACTCTCACTTTCATCAAGTAATTGAATCTTTGCTTTACCTTTCCTTTGTTCCACTACTTCTTCATCATCTGCATGTACATTATATTTACCTGCATACCAAGTACCTTGCTCATCAAATGTAACATCCTTGGATACAATAAATTGCTTTGTGGATGGACTCCACAACCTGTATCCCATTTGCTTATCATCATAACCAATGAATACATACTTCTCTGCCTTAGGCTCCAACTTATGCCTCAATTGAGATGGCACATATGCATATGCCAAGCATCCAAATATTCTGCAATGATCCAAGGTAGGTTTCTTACCCCACCAAGCTTCATATGGTGTCATACCCTGCAAAGCTTTACAAGGCAATCTATTAACCAAATATGTAGCTGTATTAACAGCCTCAGCCCACAAATAATTTGGGCAATTCTTCTCTTTCATCATGGACCTTGCAAACTCAACAAGAGTCCTATTTCTTCTTTCTGCTACCCCATTTTGTTGAGGAGAGTACCTGCAAGTAACTTCTCTCTTTATACCTGCATTCCACAAATAATCATTGAACTCATTTGAAAAATACTCTCCCCCTCCATCTGACCTTAGTCTCTTCAATTTTTGACCTGTAATCCTTTCTGCATATGCATGATAGTGTTTAAATGTATTAAACACTTCTGACTTTTCCTTAATCACATAAATTGTGATCCACCTGGTAGCATCATCAACATATATGACATAATATCTTGAACCATTTATACTAAAGTCCTTTGAAGGACCCCACACATCTGTATGCACCAGTTCAAGTCTTTCTGAATGCATAAATCCATGCTTGGAATAGGATTGCTTATGAGCCTTACCTAATTGACATGCCTCACATCTGTATGTCATGTGTTGACCTACAATGTTAGGCATTCCAAGCACTGAATCATTGTTAATCATTTCTTTGATACCTCTTTCATTAAAGTGTCCAAGTCTTTTGTGCCAAAGATCCAATTCTGACACCTTCTGCTCTCCATATGTGAACATAGCATGTCCAACATTTCCTTGTACCTTCAATGTGAAAAGCCTTCCTTCTTTCTTTCCTGCAATAACTTGTTTATACCCTTGACTAGGGTCTTCCACATAAACTCCATCATTGGTAAACCTTACCTCGTAACCTTTTTCCACAATTTGACCTACACTGATCAAATTCTTTGGAATTGTGGGAACATAAAGTACCTTACTCAGAAGAGTGCTCCCATCCTTAGCCTTGACTGAACCAATTGACTTTACCTTATGCTTTGTATTATCACCTGTCTGAACTGTATGATTAATTGCATTATGATCTAGGTCAGTCATCAAAGCAATATTTCCACTTAAATGATTACTACATCCTGAATCAATATAGAACACTCTCATGTCCTCATGTGAGGTTTCACATGTATTCATAATGAGAGTCGAATCCTCCTTTTGATCTAATGCATAGTTGTAGTAGGTGTTATTATAGGATTGATTTTGGAAGTTTCTTCCACCACCTCTTCCAAAAGAATTCCTACCACCTCTACCTCTGAAATTTCCTCTCTGAAATCTACCACCTCTTGCTCTTTGATTAAAGTTCTGATAATTACCATTGTTTTGATTATTGTGCCAACAATCATGAGATAGATGATTGGTCTTACCACATATCCAACAAGCTCTTGCATTATCTTTGTTGTTTCTGCCTCTTCCTCTACTTCTTCCATTTCCTCTTCCTCTTATGAAGTTTGCTTGATTTGATGTACCTTCTTCTTCACCTGATTGTTGCTTCCCTTTGTTGGCTTTCTTCTTGTCTTTAGAATACATTGCATGACCTGCACTCTTATCAACATCTCCTTTGACATCATTCTCAAAAGTTAGCATATGACCTAACAATTGATTCAAATCAGGAGTAAAGTGATCTAATGAAAGTTCTGTAGATAAAATGAAAGGCTTCCACTTCTCATCTCCTCTTAGCCCTGTAAGTATTTGTCTTACCAATTTGTCTTCTTCAATATCTTCATCAACTGCACCTAAAGAATATGCAATGTCCTTCATCTTTGTCACATAATCAGAGATTGATTGTGAGGCCTTCTTCTTGAAGGTAGTAAATTCTGCCCATAGTGAAGCCTTCCTTGATTTGGTTGTATTTTGGAAATGCTCTTCCAAAGCATTCCAAATGTCACAAGCACTCTCAAGTCCTCTAATGTGAGGAAGCAAATAGTCATTGACTGCCATGTAGATGATGCTTCTTGCTTGAGCATCCTTCTTCATCCAATTCTTCAAACCTGCAAGATCCTCCCTAGTTGGAACACTAGGATCTCTGAATTCTGGCTTTTCTTCATCTCCTGTGATGTATCCTATCAGATCTTTGCTCATAAGGTGAGCTTCCATCCTCATAGACCATGCAGGATAGTTCTCTCTATCCAACTTTTCAATTTGGAGACTATCTCCCATCTTTACTTCACCTGTAGCTTCAAATCTTTAACCTTTACAGATAATAAATGTACCTTTACTTCGAATGTTGCTCCTTCTGATCCTTTTGATGCTCTTTGTATGTCTTCCTTCAATCTTTCTTCAACCTTTACCCTTCTGCACCTTCAAAATGTAAAGATTTGTACTTCTGCAATAGTCGGAGTCTTCTTCTTCTCAATTTTGACACAACCTGCTCTGATACCACTGATGGAGAGTGTTAATCTCCAAAAGAACAAGTTGACCTTGAATTTAGATCACCTCTATATCAAGATCAACTTTAGAATCCACCTAATTTAGAGAATCTTCACCAAATTATCAGGAAATTGATTATTCTGAAAAATTCAGTTTCTTCAGAAAAGTCTGCTGCAGATTAGTCACTCATTGACTAATCAATCCTGTAAAGTTTTTGATAAAACTTTGCACAACACTTTGCCTTAAGGTTGCGCAACTTTGCCAAGTTAAATCTCTCAAAAAGATTAAGTACACACTGAGAAATGTGTGAAACACTTTACCTATGTCTGAAAGTGCTTCTCTGCAATGGCGACTTTGACACCTGCAACTTCTTAGCACTGGTTCTCCCAACTCTGAACCCGTTTGATCAAGATCTTCTAGCCATAGATAGCTTACCTTCCAACTTAGATTTTGAGCCCTCACTTGTGTAAAACTTTGCACTGTGGACTGAGCACTGACCATTTCTTTGAAGATGAAATGTGCGCCAGATTTTTCGACTCTCAGAACATCTTCACATATGAATGTTCCTAAACAAAATTCTCACAGCCTGATTGAAATTAATCTCTCAAATTCTAGCCATAGATAGATTAGCTATGGACTTAGATACGTGCAAAAGGATTCTTCAAAAGATTAAGCACAGAAGGAGAATGGGAAAGAAGATCGACGCGCAGAATTCTACAACATTTTCTTCTTCATTACTTTTCATACATATGGTTGATGATACATACAATGTTCATCACCTCTTCACCTATTCTTCTCTATCTGATCTATATCACTCTCTCTTTCTATGAATACGTATCTGTAGATATATATACGAGTCTAACTCGTCATCTTTTTCAAAATACATTGAACTATTTACAAGAGTAATATACAAAAGAAACATTTCTGATTCTATTTTCTTCCTCTGAAAGTAATCTTCATTCTTCCACATATCTTCTCACTTTGATCTTCATATAATCACTATTGATGATTGTTCTGCTCCAACAAGCATGCACCTGTATATCTGTGAGCTACTTCAATCACAAACATCAATGGGTAGCTCGCCTACATACTTTGATGCTTTCTATATCAATTTCTCTCTCTTTACTCTATAGAGACTATTTGCACGCATCCTTCTCCCATGCATCACCTCTCTCATTGTCTCTGTCTCTCTCTCTCTCTCTCTCTCTCTCTCTCTCTCTCTCTCTCTCTCTCTCTCTCTCTCTCTCCCTCCCTCTCTCTCTCTCTCTCTGGCATGCATAGAAGCTCACTCCCCACGTGATACACAGACAATAGACACCTACATTTCTGACATGCAACATGAGCACACATTTCCCTCTCTCTCTCTCTCTCGCTGTCTCTCTCTCCCCCCCCCCCCCTCCCCCCTCTCTCTCTATGTAGTGTTTCCTCAATCAAAATCTATCCCCAATCACAATCTTTCGATCACTCAAAAATAATAGAGGAGAGAAAAACGTAGAGATTGCACAAGGTAAGAGAAAATTTGATGTAGAAGAGTAGAAACAAATGTGACGTAGAGAAGGAAGAATTCTGATACTATAGATGTGAATCAATGGTTACAATAGCTTTGGACAATAGCTTCTTGACAAAGCCTCTACCTTGCGACCACCCCCGAGCTATCACAATCACATTCACACTCACACTCTCAATCACACTCTCACTCTCACTCTCAATCACAAGGTAATTCTCACATTTCTGCGTGTCCCCCGTGTTGATGCACAGGTCTCACTATATCAAAGTTTGATCGCTTCCCTCCCAAAGAAGTGTGCGATCTATCAAATTTAGGAAAAAGTCGAGTTTCTCCAAAACTTTCACAAAAAGCGAGTGACCGTCGGTATAGGCAGCATCAGTATGCCTCTATGTTGTAGTGTGTGACAGTGATGTGCCACATTTTTGTATTTGGCTCATATTTGGCAGTGGTGCACTAGAATTTTGTATTTGATTCTTATATGGCAGTGCTTTTCCATATTTTGTATTTGCCTCATATATGACAGTTGTTTGCCACACTCTTGTAAATGCTTCATTTATGAAATATATAACTTTTTGTTTACATGGTTCATGGTTCATGATTCATCTGATCATCTCTTTTGTGTCCGATGGTATTTTGCTTGATGAAATCAAATTTCTATTGCAATTAGAGTACACATCACATGTACTCGGTTGTTTTGTGGGCAAAGTGTATTGTATTTTGCTAAACAACAACATGGTAATGTTGTTGTAGCAAAAGGCAACACACTCTACCCAAAAACATTTTGCAGATATGGCCCTCGGTATGAGCGATGGTACGCTTAGGATGGTGGTCTCTATATGCGGAGGTAGACCCAGTTGTCGTCGGTATAGACATCGGTATGAGCATCGATATGAACGTCGGTATTTTGATTGCTTAGACTAATGCTCATACCGATGGTCATACCGATGCCTATACAAACAACTATACATCATTTTTGTTCCAATGCTTATACAGACACTTCCATGGATGTCAAAGAAAAAATTTGCCCATTGAATTTCCTCGATAAAAGCTTTGGTATACAACTGATATGTTGTAGTGAGAGTTTGAATGAGAATAAGAGGAGAGAGAACACAATAGATTTAGAGAGCCGAGAGAGAAAATGATAGATGAAGAGGGTGAGAACATCAAGAAGAGACACCAACATGAGTGAAAGAAAGAAAGATAGAAAAAGAAGAGATAGTAGCAAAGTCAAAAAAGGAGTACTAGTGAATTTTAAAGGTCCGTCCTTGGTAGTATTGAGTTTTAAAGGGCCGTCCTTGGTAATATTCTACAAGACAAAAACATCATTAGATGAACTCTTGGAGATCTTTTGATACATTATTAATTGTACCACTTTGCTTTAGGAGGGATTATGACCTATACCGGGTATTGTCTAATTATTCTAATTATACATGTTGGTACTGAGATACGTGTATCATTGTCTATCTTTATATATGCATAATGAGTATGCTCTTTACGCGACCGATACTGTTGATATGTATATATATATATATATATATATATATATATATATATATATATATATATATATATATATATATACATTAGTTTACATACACTCTAATGTGATCATCAATAAATGCTCTCAGTATGTATGTCTATACTATGATTTACAGGTACACATTCTAGCGCGTCCCTCGCTCTCTCGTTCTCTCTCTCTCTCTCTCTCTCTCTCTCTCTCCCTCTCTCTCTCTCTCTCTCTCTCTCTCTCCTCTCGCAGCTCGCTCTTCTCTACAACCCACCCCCTACGAATCCCTCTCTCTCCCCCCGCATACTTTTCCCCTCAGCTCCCACAGTCATGCGTCTCTCTCTCTCTCTCTCTCTCTCTCTCTCTCTCTCTCTCTCTCTCTCTCTCTCTCTCTCTCTCTTCCCCCCACCATTCCCACTGACCCGCTACTCCCACCTCTGTCCCCCCACCATCCTCACTGCCCCCTGCCGCTGCTCCCTCCTCTGCCCCCCCCCCCCCCACCATTCCCATTGCCCCCGCTGCTCCCTCCTCTTCCCCCCATTGTCCCCACTATCCCCCCACCCACTGCTCCCTCTTCCCCCCTCCCCCGGCCTCTACAATCTTGCCCACTCACCACCTCAGCCTCCCCCTCCTACCCACCCTCACCCCCAGCGCACCCTCCTGCATAGCCCAACCCGCTACACACTTGCATCCTCCCCCGTAGCCCAACCCCTCACACACTCCTCCTACCTCGCACACAACCCACACATAACCCCATAGGCGCCTCCTTCCCCACTTGCAGCCCCCCTCACCACCTCCCTATTGGTCTCTTGGGCAGAAAATTGGCCGCGGTGTGGATATTGGAAGGGGATATCGCGTGAGGATAGTGTGCTATGAGAGAAGATATATGGACTGCTAGAGATCATGGGCTAATGCAAATAATCGGAGTTATGCATGTTGCAATCATTGAAACCAAAAAGATTAAAGCTAGACAATGGATTGCAAAAAAACTGAGTCCCATCGAGTGAGTTTCCTATGCATTTCTTGTTTTCCCTTCGACCACACCCCCCACAACCTTGCACCATTCAACCCGCACCTCCCAGACCCCCCACAACCTCCCACCACTCCATCCACACCTCCCACAACCGTCACCACTTCCCACCACTCTACACACACCTTTCGCACCCCCCACAACCTCCCACCACTCCACACACACCTCCCACACCGCCCACAACCTCCCACCACTCCACCCACACCTCCCACACCCCCCCTCCCACCACACCACCCACACCTCCCACACTGTCCACAACCTCCCACCTCTCTACCCACACCTCCCACACCCCCCCATAACTTCCCACCACTCCACCCAAACCTCCCCTTCCCCCCCCCCCCCCCCACAACGTCCCACCACTCCACACACACCCCCCACCAGCTCTCACCACTCCACCCACACCCCCCACAACGTCCCACCACTCCAACCCCACCTCCCACACCACCAACAACTCCCCACCACTCCACCCACACCCCTCACACCACCCACAACCTCCCACCTCTCCACCCACACCTCCCACACCACCCACAACCTCCCATCACTCCACCCACACCTCCCACACCATCCACAACCTCCCCCCACTCCACCCACACCTCCCACATGACCCACCATCTCACACCACTCAATATGTAAGGATCAAAAGCTACTACAAGAATTATGTGAACTACGTGAAGGGTGTGCTTCTAAGGGTCATTCCAATATCACGGGTGGTGCATAATGAGGATCTCAGCTTGAGTGCAAAGTGAAAGTAAGTGGTAAGTGGTAAAAGTGAAAGTGGAGAAATAACTGTTTCCGCCAACCATTCATGACGACTGCCTATTTTTGAGGATCCAATTCAAAACTTGTGGCATATTGTTCTACCCCTCCAGTTTTGGGGCAATCCATCGGTGCATATTCAGTGAAGTGGGAATCGGCAAGGCCTTCTTGGCCTATTGGAGCCTATAAAAGCAAGGGACTAGTACTCATTGGGGATCCATCCATATACAGATAGGTATAGAGATTATTTTTGGCATCTCTTTGGGTCCTCTCTTTGCACTCTATGTCTACACGCCTACTGTAGGAAGTCACTCTATTGTGAGGATACACAGGGTGGGCTTCCTAGTGGAGGGTGAATAGCACTGTAGTGTAAAGAAGTGGCTTGGTTTTGTCATTCAGTTTGAGTCAGTGGTATTTCCATGCTCCTTCATTAGAGCGTCTTCATACCTGTGTACTGAGCAGTGCAAGTCTTCATCTAGTTATGTTCATTTTATTGGATGAACCTCTTGTATTGATCTTGTTTAGTCCTGGAGTGGCATGTTAGCCCAAAGCACCAACTTTAGAGCATTTCATTTGCCTACATTGTAATCACGTGTTCGAACTAAGGAGTGGTTTAGTCTTCCGCCATTGTCATTTGTCATTAGTCTTCTTCCTGAGTATTTATAATATTGTGCAATTACTGCTATCTGCCTGCTCACAGAAATGTTAAAGGGTATATTTCCCTAAGGAGAACCTCCCTTGAGTAGGCGAAGTACTGGAAGAGCATGTTGTATGCTCTTGCTAAAAGTAGATATCCCATTACCTCCTCTAGAGTTTGGCATGCACGGTGGGACCCTTGCATTTCTGTGAGAGATCTAAGCATAGTAACTAGTTCTTTTTTTTCATTATTCTTTGCCCTATTGCATCTTGCAGATAGGTACATGAACCATATGCAAGCAGATAAGGAGCCTCTTCGTGTACCAACGAGCCTTAAAAAGTCAGCTATATCTTCAACTAGTGAGCCAACATCCCCATCCCCTCTACCTCCTTTGAACTTATGTGTTGATTTGGGTGCAACTCCACTGTCAAAAGAGAACCATAGGAGAACATTAGACTTCTCCTTAGATACGTCAGAAGGAACACCAGTGGCAATGGAGGATCTCTCTCACTTACTATCTAGACTCAATATCAAGTTTCCTACCTTCAAAGGACAAGCTTATGAGGATGCTGATGATCATGTGAGGAGATTCATCTGCTTATGCCGGGGACGAGGTCTGCAGAATAGAGAGGATGCAATGTTGGTACTCTTCCCATCCACATTGGAAGGCCTTGCAGACAAATGGTACAACCAATATATAGATAGCCATTTTGCTACATGGGAAGCTCTAAAGACGGCATTCTCATAAACATTCGGACCTATTGATTCCTCGGAAAGAGCTCTGGATCAGCTAGAGAACCTAAGGCTAAGATCAAGTAAATCCTTTCATGAACTTCACACTAGAACAAAAGCACTTGTTGCATGTCGGCCACATGCTCCAGGTGACTTCTTGGTTACAAAATGGATAGAAAAAGCTCTACCCAGGTCATCTGAGCAGAAGCTACGTGAGTCTCTTAGATTGGATGCAACCCTTAATGATTTTGTTGCAGCCGCATCACGCATTGAAGAAGCTAGGAAACATTTTGAAGGGGAAAGACAACTTAATTATGAAGCAAAACTAGACCCTATTGGGCAATTGAGGAAAGAAATGGAGGCATTGAGAATGCAACAAAATCACCAAGAGGAAGAGGTCTTGCCAGCACTGCGTTGCACTGATGATGAAGTAGCCCAACTTCGCCACGAGCTGGAAGATTTGCAGACCACTCAAGATATAAGAAGGTAGATTCGCTGTACAATATGTAACAACAATGCACCTTTCAATGCTAATTTTCCTAACAGGTTAAGTTTTCAATTTTGTGGAAAAGATGGCCATGAAGCTAGAGACTGTTACTACCTCAAGGGTACACAACAATGAGGTAACCCTCAAGTTCTGGACTCATATTATGCTAGTACTTCAAATGCACCTAATAGAAAGGAGAATTGTACAACGAAGCCTAGATATAATAGGCCATTCATGTGTTATCAGTGTGATGAGTATGACCATATGCGAAATAGGTGTACCCTTCTAGAAGATGCAGCTCCTTGTCAGCATTGTCCAGAGGCTAAGGATCACTATACCAAAGACTGCCCAAGAAGTCATCCTGCTCCAATCCACATGATTGTAGTCGCTCTAGAAGAAGAAGGTATGACCACTCAGTCTTATGCTGTTTCATCCTCTTCAATGCCCATGATGACTAGAGCCAGACAAGCAACAACAATCCATAGGGAGGAACAACAAGAACTCTAGGCTAAAGAGGAGGAAAAGAAGGCTGGGTGGAAGGGTCAAGCAGATGTTGAAGGAGCTTATGAAAGGATGACTACTTCACTAAGGGACTGTTGAAGCTCAAAGTCAAGGACAAAGCATGGAAGCACATCAAAAGGTGGACACACGAGGAAAGGGAGCAAGTAGGGAGCCCCAAGAAGTGTATGTCAAATTTTCAGAAGAATCCCCTACAAAAATAGTGATTTTCATCAATAGAAACCATTGTAAATACCATTATCTATTTTTAGTAACTCCATTTTGTTCAAGCCGAGGAGTCCTCGAGCTTGAGGAGTATTAGAAGTACCATCGTACCAATTTTCATAATTTTTAGACTTCGTTTGAGCCCTCAAATAAGCCCTGGAACCTAATTTTAACTAGGCCGGACACTAGGTCTGGACAGGGCCAAAACTAGTCAAAAAACTATAAAAAGAGCTAGAGAGCTCATTTTTGAGGTTAGCTTGTTAGAGAATAGAACTTTGGTAAGAGAACTCTTTTGCAATCTAAGCTTTCCATTGTTCCTCTCTTTGATCTTACTTTGTGCGCGTGTGTGTGTATGTGTGTGCATGTTTGTGTGCTTTCACTCACGCACTTGTGCCTTCACTTGCTCGTGGTCTTCATACCGGTCCTCATGTCTCCGCGGATTGACAAGTAAAGGAGGTGGTGCTTACGCTTGAGCTACACCAAATTTTGGCGCTGTTGCCGGGGAGAGAGCTTCGAGGACGAGCGTTGTGATGGTAAGATCGTAGATTTGCGACGTTGGAAGGTAAAAAAACTGTCATTTCAGTTCATTTTCTGTTTTTTCCTCTTCATCTTCATCATCATCATCATCTCCACCTTCTTCCATCTTCTTCTTCATAGAAAATTCTTGTTTTTTAGTGCATTTTCACCATCTTCATACCATTTTTCATGCATTATTGTGTGGGAAGGAGTTAGGAGAAGCAAGGGAGAGCAAGCGCTGTGTTTTTTTCATGATTTTCTGCTCATACGGAGCTCGCCATAGCCGGCGCTCAGAAATTTGAATTTCCCGCCAAAAAACGCGATTCTGTGATGAAAATCGCGATTCTGTGAAAATTCAAAATTTTTTGAAAAATCACGATTTTCAGTTTTCCCGCCTAAAAGTTGGTTGAAAAAAATCGCGATTCTATGTTTTTTCTCAAAAAAAAAAAAACACGATTCTTTGCTCAAAATCGCGATTTTCAAAAAACACGATTCTCTGCTTAAAATCGCGATTCTCACCAATCACGATTTTCAGCAAAAACACGATTTTGTGAAAAACACGACTTTCTGCTCAAAACCGCGATTCTCACAAATCACGATTTTCAGCGAAAAATACGATTGTGAGAAAAACACGATTCTCTATGACAAAATCGCGATTTTCATGCCAAAAACACGATTTTGTGAAAAAGGCGATTCTGTGAAAACACGAATTATTGCTCAAAAACACGATTTTGTGAATCACGATTTTGTGCTCAACATCGCGATTTTCAGTCAAAAACACGATTTTGTGAAAAACGCGACTTTCTGCTCAAAATCGCGATTCTCACAAATCACGATTTTCAGCCAAAAATACGATTTTGAGAAAAACACGATTCTGTGGAAAAACACGATTCTCTGGGACAAAATCGCGATTGTCAAGTCAAAAACACGATTATGAGAAAACACGATTTTTTGCTCAAAATCGCGATTTTCAATTCACGATTTTCTGCTCAAAATCGCGATTTTCATGTCAAAAACAGGATTCTGAGAAAACACGATTTTTAGTCAAAAACATGATTTTGTGAATCACGATTCTCTGAGTCAAAATCGCGATTTTCAGAAACACGATTTTGTGATCAACATCGCGATTCTCTCAGTGAAACACGATTTTGTGATCAACATCGCGAATTTTTTGACTTCACAACAGCGCGATTTTCAGAAACACGATTTTGTGATCAAAATCGCGATTTTCAGAAACACGATTTTATGATCAAAATCGCGATTTTCAGAAACACGATTTTGTGATCAACATCGCGATTTTCAAATCACGATTTTCTGCTCAAAATCGCGATTTTCAAAAACACGATTTTGTGCTCAACATCGCGATTTTTCTGACTTCACAACATCGCGATTTTCAGAAAGTTCACAAAATCGCGATTTTCTCCAAAGGTCCTGTTTGCCTGTTTTGACCCCTAGGAGCCTGATTTGACATAACTTTCTCATCCAAAGTCCATTTTTTGAGCTCTATAGGATAATTTGAAGTTGACCCTCAGGTGGGACTAGCGAACCAAGGGGGCTCTAAAGAATTGTGAACCATACCAAAGGGAAAATTTGGACTCTTGACTAAAGCTTATGAACCTGAGATCTGGTAGACACTTAGGCAAGGATAAACAAAGCATTAGATCTTCTGAGGCTAGTGTCAACCATACATCCAAGTCTTGGGCACAACAACTAAGTGGTCATCTTTTACTCAGATCAGACACAAGAGATTCAGAAATGTCTTTTAGTATGGGAAAACCTGCAGGTGGCTCAGGGACTGCCCATCTACAAACACCGGAAGGTCTCTATAAGACACAGTTGGAATATATTCGGACCAACCAATTAGGTGCTCGCATCTATGAGGATGGTCTGAGGCGATCAGTGGTCCAACTCAAAAATCCAGATCAATCCTTTGGACTTGAACACCCGGTGGTCAAGTTCAAAGAGGGGTCATACATTGATAAGGAAGGAACCATGTATGTGGTTACCAACCAACCAGATAGGACCGATGAGTTTGGAAATATCATTCATGAGAATGAGATAGGAGACCTAGAACAAGGAAATATAGGACAAGGACCCCAGACTCCTAGAGGCAAGTTAGTTTTGACCCGAGTGATCACTCCAGACTGGATCCCTCAAGATAACAAAAGCATAGAACTATTTTTGAATAGAGAAACAGAGGAAGCCTTTTGGAGGTTCAAGCCAGATCAACCTAGCCAATTGGGCATAGTTATCATCTATGAATTCAAAGATCCTGAGATACTAGGCAAAGTTGTCTACCTGGATAACACATCAGAGAAAATTTTCTTGGTAACAGAACATGATAGACATGCATATACTTGGAAGAATGAAATGATTTTCCCCCCACCAAGATCCAATGTTTCCCATGGCCTCCAAGGGGTAGGATCATCCCAGGCTCATGAAGCCCAGAGAGAAAGAACTAGAGAGAGACCTGAGGTAAGTTTTGCACACACCGTGGGTAGGAATAGGTCAGGATTTGAAAATGAAAGACCTGAAAGGGAGAGACATCAAGCACATAGGCAACAAAGAGATGAACAGGATTTTCCATTGCTTAGACCCCGGGAGTACCCAAGAACCCTTAGACCCATTCACGTGATCAAGGCAATGAAGAACTATTTCGATGGGACAGGGGATCCTTATGATCATGTGGCCGAGTACAAACAAGTACTGAGAGCCGAACAAATTGAGGACTGGTTCACCCAGTACGAGGCATTTGGTTTGACCCTTAAAGGCACTGCCTTAGCTTGGTTTCAACCATTGAGTAGAAGCAGCTATCGCGATATAGGTCAACTGCTAGACGAATTCATTGTAGAATTTTCCAAGAGTGGTATCAGGCATAACACATCGTCCCTGATCCATAGTTTCAAGCAGACACCCCAAGAAACAGTGCGACTAGCAGGTAGAAGGTTCAGACAGTACCTAGAAAGATGCCCTACTCCAGAGTTACCCACACCAGCTAAACAAGTGGCTTTGTTCTTAGATGGCCTACTGAGCACAAAATTAAGATCATATGTGTACTTGAAAGAGCCTAGATCCATAGAAGAGTGCATGCGGACGTGCATCGACATAGAAGATAACTTGGGTGAGGAGTTGGGGTTGGCCAAACTCTACAAAGATTCGGATAGTTCTACTAGTCATACTTCAAAGATCTCCACAGAAATAGAAGAGATAGCTGAGCAAGTTGCCAAGAAGCTGGGAGTCCAAAATCAACAAACACAGAGAGTCACTCCATTGAATCGGTGCTATACTTGCGGAGGTGACCACATGGCTAACGTATGCCCAATGCAAAACCAAAACATTAGAGAAAGGAATGCTCCATATTGCACTATTGAGAGAAAATACACAAACCACACGGCTCAAGATTGTCCCTACAATAGGCAGGCTGTTAGACAAAATTATCAGCAACCTTACCCACAAGGTAGGTATCAGAATCAATACCAACAGCCATATTACAGACCACAACAGCAATATCAGGTACCATATAGGCCACAACCTGTCTTGGTAAACCAACCACCCGCTCCAGCCAACGTGATTCCAGTCAAATATGCTGTGGGAGAGGAAAATCCAAATAGAGCTTTGGTGCCACTAACCCCATTGATACCAGATAATGACTCTCATGCTCATAGTTCAGACTACTCCCATGAAGGTAGTCCACATGCTTATTACACAGAGTCACCTGAACATAGTGAGATTTACTCGTATCAATATGAGGCACCGCCTATGGAGCAAAATTGGGAGCCAGAATAATCCAATGTCATGTACACAAATCCTAACCCTAGGCCCCAGTTGAGACAAATGAGACCACAAGCCCCTAGAGGATCTTGTTTCAGATGTCATGGTGACCATTTCATTCGTGACTGTCCCCACCCACCATCTCCGAGTCAAGGACAGACTATCACAATACAGGCTTTTTGTCCTGATTGTGGTAAGGACCATCTCCCCAGAGATTGTCCAAGAAACCCCTCTAGTGCACCCAAGATTACACCCATTAATGTGGTAGGCTTAGTGGCAGATCCAAGTTCAAGTAGTAGCAATGTGGCTCCTATACAAGCGGTCACTAGAGCACAAGCCTTACAGCAGGATAAACCAACAGAACAATCAGAGTCGAGTGAATCAGGAGAGCCTAGTAAGAGGAAAACAAGAACATGGAAGGATACCAGAGAGAAGGCCAATCGCAAGTGGAATAAAAAATTATCGGAACTAGAAGAAAGTTTAAAAGAAGCGAAAACAAAAATAGAAGACATTGCATCTCAAAGCCCCTCGCATGCCGAAACTCCATCCACTCCGCCTCATCCCACCCCACCACCCATTGTAAATAGACCGCAACCAGGGTCTGTTCTTGCAGATCCAACCCCAGAAGGCTTGGACATGATGTTCAAGGCCTACCAGGCTCGACTTCAAGAAGGGCCTACAGCGGCAAACCTAGACAAGAGTTACCCTAGAGCAGATTTAGAGATTGAACGGATGAAAATGTGCATGAAAATGGTAGAACAAGCTCAAGCCATACTTGAGACTAGTCAAAAGTTCAATCAGACGAACTCTTTCAAATCGGATTTGCATTTCCAGGGCTTTCTAGAACGATTAGAGCAGTTGGTAAACAAACCACAAGTTTCTCTACCTCCACAGGCTCAACCAGTTATTGAAAGAGGAAGCTCACCACCAAGGGGAGCTTATGTTCCTAATTCCACGGATGCTGGAATACCTCCTTCTATTCAACAGTACTCTCAAGAGTTCTTGCGGGAAATACAAGAAGAGAAATGGGCCAAGGAGAAGGGTAATTCCCCTCCTATTCCTGAGATTGATGATCTTCATGATCAATTTCCCCAAGACATCCCATCTATTTACGAAGATGAAGCAGAACAACAAGAGGACGAAAGGTTAGATTTTGAATCTAATACCTTAGAAGAACTGCCTCAATTTCCAGGCCCATGGGAATCTGAATCACTCCAGATTAGAGCTCCCACAATACTAGTAAGAAATGAAGGCTCAGTGGTTCCAAGGAACACGGATGTCGTGAAGAACACTAAGGTTCAGTGTCATCTCACTGTAGAAGAGTTGCTCAAAGCAAAACCTGAGTTATGGAATCATGTGAAGGATCAGGTCCCAGAACTTGAGTCCAATATGCCAAAAGCAGGCTCTAAGCAAAGGGTACCAGAGATACCTCTAGACAAAATAGGGGACATGTGTGAGGGTGAAGAAGGTAATACTTATCTTCCAATCACCTACCAAGGTTACACAACCAAAGCAATCATAGATTCAGGTGCTGGTGTTGCTATTGCGACCACCTCCTTGTGGAAGCAATGGGGCAAGCCCACATTAAGACCAACTAGAATGAAGCTTCAAATGGCTGATGGTCATTTTGAAAGACCTCTAGGGTTGCTAGAAGGGATAACTCTAACCACTTGTGGTGTAGAGTTTGAGCACACATTTGCTATATGTGACTTTGAGAAAAATAATGTCTATGAGATGATCCTAGGAAGACCCTTCCTACGACAATTGCAAATAGTACAGGATTGGGGAACTAACTCCTTGTACTTACAGCACTTAGGGGTTACCACCAAGGTCAATTTGAAGGATTACACCTTCAGAGATGTACCACCCCTACAGTGGAATTCTATCCACAAAGTGAAAGAAGATTCCATCTCTGTGCATTCTGAAAGTTCACCTGATCCATCATGGCTGCATGAAGATACTCATTTGTGGATGTGCAAAGTCGCAAAGGAAGAGGAAAAACGTTTAAAGTCAAGGGAAGAAGGAACTTCACTAGGAGATAGACCAGTTAGAGACCCAGCCTACACACCGATGATCTTTCCAGATGAGGAGTTTGAGCCTCATGGCTGGCCAGAAATCTTAGCCACCATGGACATTGCTGTCAATGAGGAACAGTGGACACCCCATTGTGATGAGGAAGGTTATGATATCTCAGTGTTCATGTGTCAGCCCTTGCTAGAAGAATGTGACCCTAGTGATGTCATAAAAGAAGAAGAGAATGACGATGATATAGAGTCCATTGTGATGGATAGTTGCTTTAACTCAGAGCAGCACTATCTAGAAGATATAGGAGTGTTCACCCAGAAAGAAGAAGAACCTCTCACAAGTATTAAAACAGTAAACTCAAAGGATGGAAGTGAGAGTAGTCAAAAGAAAAAGAAAAGAAAAGCATTGAACCAAGAAGAGGAGGAATCATTGTTTGAAGTACCAGAAAACTTCAAGAAATATGAAGTTGACGACCGTAAAATTTTGGTACGAATGCCTAAGAGAGAGGCCATCATAGGAGAATCATATGATAATAAAGAAAAGACCAAGAAGATTGTAGTGACCATTGAAGAGAACGAAGAGAGATGCACATATATAGGAGATGACCTAAGTGCAAGAGAAGAAATGGAGCTCATAGCTCTATTAAGGGAATATAGGGATGTGTTTGCATGGCACTATAGAGACTTGAAAGGAGTAGATCCAAGAATTTGCTCTCATACTATCCCCATGACTGCTGATGCTAAGCCCACCAAACAGAAGCCCTACACATATAATGATACCTATGCAGCCAAAATAAAAGAAGAAATTGATAGGTTGATTGAAGCTGGATTCATCTATGAGATTGAGCATACCGAATGGGTGTCCCCCATTGTTGTGGTACCCAAGAAGAACGGGAAGTTGCGAGTGTGTATTAACCTTAAAAAAGTTAATGCCGCTACGATTAGAGATAGTTATCCGCTTCCAATCACCGAACATTTATTGGAGCGTGTTGCAGGCAAGGAAGTTTATAGCTTTCTTGATGGATTTTCAGGTTACAACCAAGTAGCCATTGCCCCAGAAGATCAACACAAGACGGCTTTTGCCACCGAATGGGGAATCTTTGCGTTTCGTGTGATGCCATTTGGGCTCACCAATGCACCTGCAACATTCCAAAGGCTCATGTGTCATGTCTTCAAAGAGGTCTTACAAAAGAGCTTAGAAGTGTATGTGGATGATTTATGTGCTCATTCCCAAGAAAGAAGATTTCACATCCCTGAGCTCAGACAGATCTTCAACAAGTGTAGAGAATATCGAGTGTGTCTGAACCCAGAAAAGTGTGTGTTCATGGTGCGTCAAGGTAAAATCCTCGGTCATATTCTTTCTAAGAATGGAATCTCAACGGATGAAGATAAGGTACGAGCCATAGCGGAGCTGCCAAGGCCAAGGAATGTTAAAGAGGTACAAGCCTTTATGGGCCATTGTGGATATTACCGTAGGTTTATCCACATGTACGCGATCATAGCTAGACCCCTTTATGCCTTGTTGTCTAATTTTGAGTGGAACGATGAATGCGAGAATTCTTTCAATGAACTGAAGAAACGTTTGTGCACAGCACCAATATTGACCACTCCTGATTGGAATAAGCCATTCCATGTCCATGTGGATGCATCCAATCATGCCATAGGATGTGTGCTAGCACAACCCACCGGTGAAGGGAATTTAGATTTGCCCATCATGCATATGCTAGTAGACAACTAAACCCAGCCGAAAGAAATTATACCACAACCGAGCGAGAAGGGTTAGGCATGGTATATGCTGTTAAGAAGTTTAGACACTATTTATTGGCCAACAAGTTCAAGTTTTTCACTGATCATCAAGCCTTGTTATATTTGGTCAATAAACCTTGCAATACTGGACGCTTGGTAAGATGGTTCCTCTTACTAATGGAATATGACTTTGAAGTTGTTGTCAGGAAAGGTAGAACCCACCTTCGGGCAGATCACCTTTCTCGCATCACTTCAAGAGAGTCACCGCAAGGAGTGTCTGACGAATTACCCGATGCTTATCTGTTCAATTTAGAAGTTGTTCCTAAATGGGCAAATAAGTTGGTACCAGTCCTAACCTTTGGCCCTGCAAATAAGAATGTGAAAACATCACAAGAAGAAATTGTAAAATCACAAAAATATCACATATTAGCAGGAAGCATGTACAAACAAGATACTGTGGGTGTATTAGCTTGTTGTGTCGGGGATGATGAACATAGTAGTTGGTTGCAGCAAGCTCATGAGGGATTGCTAGGAAATCACTATTCTAAACAACGAACATTGCAGAATTTGAAACGTTTAGGAGTGTATTGGCCTAGCATGGACAAAGAAATACATGAGTGGATCAAGAATTGTCCAATGTGCAGAGAGAGACCACCAGTGGAGCATGCGACCCTTTATCAAGTATCATTAATTCCAGATTGGAGTGCTCCATTGGTAGAGTTTATGAGATTGGGAAGATTACCCAAAGAGGCCAGTCTAGCAAGAAGACGAAATATGGAGCAAGAGGCTCAAGGCTATGCCTTAGTAGGAGAGAACCTATACCGAAGAGGTAAAGATGGTTACTTAAGACTGTGCGTTCATGAATCAGACTATTTAAGGGTCTTAGAGACTGCACACAGTGGTGTTGCAGGTGGACATTTTGGTCCTGACCGAGTGATTAAGACCATTCTATTCTCAGGACTTTGGTGGCCCACTCTTCATATGGATGCACATACCTATGTGAAGAAATGTGACACATGCCAACGTGCACAATATCCAGTTAGAAAAGACGAGATGCCTTTGAGGCCAATGATGGGAGGGCGTGCATTTTCCAAGTGGGGCATAGACTTCATAGGTCCTATTAATCCCCCTGCTAGAAACTCCCATGCAGAGTATATTATTGTAGCCACAGATTACCTTACCAAGTGGGTAGAAGTGAAAGCCACAACAAAGAATGATGCTCAAACGACGGCTAAGTTCTTATTCGAGAATGTGTTCACGAGATATGGGCTACCAATAGAGTTAGTGAGCGATAGAGGCACACACTTCTTGAATGAAGTCATTGAAAATCTTCTCCAAGAATTCTTGGTGATACATAAGAAATCTGCCCCCTATCACCCACAAGCTAACGGACAAGCCGAGAGTACCAATAAGATCCTTTGTAACGTATTGACAAAATTGGTAAATAATAAACGCTCTGATTGGGACAAACAACTTCATCATGCTGTTTGGGCTTATCGAGTTGCCTACAAAACGGTACTCAACGCCACCCCATTTCAGATGGTCTTCGGACAGAACGCTGTGCTACCATTAGATTTCTTAATCCCTGCCTTAAAAGTAGCACAAGAGTATGAGTGGAATGGGCATGAATTGTCCTCTAGGATCTTTGATCTCGAACGCTTGGGTGAGACGAGGCTACGAGCGGCAGCAGGCATCTACGCTGCAAAGAAGCGGCAAAAGGCATACTTTGATGCACACATCAAGGATAAGGGATTGAAAGAGGGAGATCTAGTGTTGGTATACACACTAAAACAACATGCCCGCAAGTTGGAAAAAAGAGGATACGGACCCATGATCATTAATAGAATTTCCACTAGTGGTGCAGTTCAGTTGGCCACTCTAGAAGGAGATATCTTGCCAAACTATATTAGTGGTTGTAGAGTCAAGCTATATCAAGAACCTCTTACTTAGGATATGCTAATGAGACTCAACACTGCGAAGAAGCGAAAAGAAGAAGAGTTAAGAGTGAGAGAAGAAGCACAGGTAGAGGCCAGAGAGCGTATTAGGCGAAATAAGTTAAGGCGATTAGGCCTAGAAGTCAACTCAAAAGCCCCAAAATATCACATGGATATGTTTCAAAAGTCAGACATAGCGACTTCTCAGGTCATTGACCGAAGGCCCTTTGTGACCATAGAGATAGGACAAGGGAAGGGTGCAAGGACGGTGAAAGCATTGATTGACTCAGGTGCAGCAAGTAGTGCAGTTAGACTTTCCTACTGTCAAGACTTGGGGTTGAACATCAATCCCATAGAAGCTTATCTCATAGGATTGGGAGGTGTGGAAACCCCTTGTTTGGGCGAGGTGGAACTTCCCATCTACCTTCAAGATGTTCCAATGAAAGTCAAAGTGCTAGTATGTCAAGATGAGAACCTTACAGAACCACTTGTCTTGGGTCAAGATTGGATCTATGACCATGCAGTTAACTTAAACCTAAGAAGTCAAATTCTTCAAGTTTGGGTACATGAACAATGCATTACATTAGAATTAGAGAACTGCATGCTCCTAGATCATGGCACCACACACTCTCTTAGTTCTTCCAAGACTAATCATATGAAAGAAGATGTTGTATGTGTCAAAAGCTCTATGATGCAGAAGGAGTCAATCGTGGAAGACCAGGTTCGAAGGCGGGTGGATCTTTCTTCTTCTCCAAAGACTCAAGTAGCCACAGTAGTGAGCCCACCACACAAGCAAACACAACCGTTCACGACAACTGCTACATCAAATAGAAAGACACCATTCGATAAAAAAGCGGTTCCGGGCATGAAGCAGATCTGGGTACGCACAGGAGAGCAACCACCAGCCTTACCCCCACAAATCCCATCCACGCACACTAACCAGGCCAGAAGACGAAGGAAGCAGCTCAGACAAGCTCCATCACAAGATATCCAACAAGTTTGGGTGCCTAAGAAGTTAGCTGCCGCTCAACAAGGGCAATTACAGATGTGGGTACCTAAGAAGATCCTACACCCACAACAACCTTTGTTCTCCCACATGCAAAAGGTTTCAACAAAGAGGCCAAACAGAGAAAAGGGTAAGAACCACGTACAGAGACTGAAAGAAGATCAAATCAGCTCTTCAACAATAGTAGGAAGACGTGCAAAAAGGATAAGGGTTTGGAAGCCAAAAGTACAAGTAGCCTACACCGAACCAAAGGGCCAATCACATTGGATTCCACAGTTCAGAAAGCATCCAAATATGAAGTCGCCTGAAGTGATCTCTATTGTGCCAAATGTTGTTCTCAAATGGATTCCAATAAGAAGGAATACATCATCTCGCGATCCCATGGAGACATCCAAGAAAGATGGCGTCCACATCTGCAAGTAACATCAAGCCTCGACGAGCAACAACCATGTGCTCCTTGCACAACCCTGTCTTTTGCACCATTCAGGTCATGCATTTCCAAAGTATGCATTAATATAGGGCCACATTACACGGCTCTGCATAGACACACTTGAGAATCCCATGCACAAGAGCACAGTGACATATGTCAAACATTTCTATTGATGCTAACTCTTGTGTTCTTGTTTTGTGATATCCTATTCCTCCAAAAAAAAAAAAAAAAAAAAAAAAAAAAGAGGAGGAGTTGGAGAGAGATTGTTCCCAGGTTTGGCTCATGAAAAATGAATGAGTCATGCTTAGTTGAAGGTGGAACTATTGATTACTAGGCATTTATCAATTTGGATAGAAGTGTGTCTCGGCCAGCAGTGAGATTATTGCTGCCTTATCTGGTAGATGACAAGCACTTGGCATGAACATGGCATCTACAACTATGATTTTCTCTTACCATGGTAGGAATGAAGAGCTTGAAGGTCCGCAACTTGAGTGATGCTTAACTACTTCATGTACCAGAGCACCCAAGGAGATATCTGCACAAGGTAGTTCTGGAGGAGAAGACTCCTGCATATGGTGAGCTAAAGAGAATATGTGATACTCAGCTTGGTGTAGTAACCCGATGTTGCTTGCCAAGGAATATAAAGCAATTCAATTCTCAGTATTTCCTGAACCAGTATGGAACAGTAGCACTGGTGAATGGTCTATGTCAATCAGCATGGTAATCTCTTAGAAACCGGCACGTGTCCAATATTCCTCTGAGTGTCAATATAGGGAAGTGAACGTGCATGAGCCCAAGCTCAGAAATGCACATTGTTAGTGACAAATGTTGCTTTGAAAAGAGGAGAAGGGATCCACCACTCAAAAGATCTCATCAGTGGACAATCAACATGGACATTCATCAACAAGGTTCCATCCCAAAGGCCGAGTGTACAACACGAAGAGGCAAACATCCATCAACCTTCGCCATGGTAAGTATCTTTACTCTGGAAACACCATAACCATGATAGTTTAGGAAACCTCTTCGTCAGCATACCCTTGAGCACTTCGCTCAAGACCCGCAATTTTTGCACCAAACTTCTTCCAATGCATTTTCCAAGTAAGCATGCGTAGGGCTACATTACAAGGCCGTGCACAAGGCACATACTTTTTTCAACCCACGCACGAACACACTTACCCATCATTCATTATGGGTTATGAGTAGTTAGCATGAATGCTCTCAACATCATCTTTAAAAGAGCTAGCAGACATCATGGGAACAACATCCATATCTCAGAAGCAAATTGAAGCCAGTAGTTGCTCCAAATCACTCTTGACAACCTCTTCTGAGCAACTTGCAGTTTTGAACGCTCACAACGACACATTCTTGCTGGAATCCAAGGAACCAGCTCATACAACGGATGGACACCACCTCTCAAAGCACTACACAGAACAGCCCTTCCAACAAGGGTCTGTCAGGGACGACAGACTCGAGAGGGGGGGGAGTGTTGAAGCTCAAAGTCAAGGACAAAGCATGGAAGCACATCAAAAGGTGGACACACGAGGAAAGGGAGCAAGTAGGGAGCCCCAAGAAGTGTATGTCAAATTTTCAGAAGAATCCCCTACAAAAATAGTGATTTTCATCAATAGAAACCATTGTAAATACCATTATCTATTTTTAGTAACTCCATTTTGTTCAAGCCGAGGAGTCCTCGAGCTTGAGGAGTATTAGAAGTACCATCGTACCAATTTTCATAATTTTTAGACTTCGTTTGAGCCCTCAAATAAGCCCTGGAACCTAATTTTAACTAGGCCGGACACTAGGTCTGGACAGGGCCAAAACTAGTCAAAAAACTATAAAAAGAGCTAGAGAGCTCATTTTTGAGGTTAGCTTGTTAGAGAATAGAACTTTGGTAAGAGAACTCTTTTGCAATCTAAGCTTTCCATTGTTCCTCTCTTTGATCTTACTTTGTGCGCGTGTGTGTGTATGTGTGTGCATGTTTGTGTGCTTTCACTCACGCACTTGTGCCTTCACTTGCTCGTGGTCTTCATACCGGTCCTCACGTCTCCGCGGATTGACAAGTAAAGGAGGTGGTGCTTACGCTTGAGCTACAGGGACCAACCAATAAGTCTGCAAGAAGACACACATGAGGTAAACATTGAGCAAATCTTGAAAGGTATTCATCACAAGGTTAGTCTATACAAACTTATAAAGATGGATTCAAAAATAAGAAGTGACTTATTAAAGATGGTACACTCTCCTTACTTGAGGTTACCACCTAGCGTAGATGGTTTCATGGTTGATTTTCCCCTTGCACCCCTGATAGACTACCAAAGCTCAAGGTTATCTGTTCTTATAAAGGATGAAGCTCTCATGGGCATGATTATAGATGGAGGCTCTTGCATTAATTTGATGCCAGATTTCATGATGAGGGAACTGAATTTGAACCCCACCAAGATGGAACCATTCAGAGTTACCTAGCAGATCAACATCGAGTTACGCCAGTTGGCATTATTGAAAAGGTACTGATGATAGTACAGGGTTGTCACTTTGTTCTAGATTCGTTGTTATTGTACTTCCACAGGAGACTTCTTACCCTTTACTCTTGGGGAGACCTTGGCTGAGGCAAGGAAAAGCTTTACAATATTGGGGGAAACACAAACTGTGGATTTCAACAAACACCAATAGCCAACTGCAACTACATTTGGAAGAAGCATTCGAATTAGGGAAAACTACTGGGTATACTGTGGACACTCAGGTAATGCCCTCTTTACCTTAAGAAGATGATACATTATTGAATTGGATGATAAATAGTATAGAGTGTTGCACGATGCAAATCAATGAAATAGATGAAGAAGTTGCAGAGGAAGGAGTTGTAGGAAAAGGCCATGAAGTTCACAAGGAGTTGGAGAATGAGAGTTTGCAGGAGAATACAAACTTTGAAGAGGCAAAAAATATAGAAGTATCAGGGAAAGAAAGTTATGAGCGTGAATGCCGAGAAGATCTTCTCTTTTCGGATATACCTCAAGCACGCATAATTGTTCTAGTAGAACATTCCAAGTGGCTTTCTGCTATGGTTATTGTACCCAAGAAAAATAGTGGAAAAGTAAGAGTCTGTGTTGATTTTCATGCCTTAAATAAAGTGATTGTTCAAGATGGATTTCCTCAACCCTTCACAGAGCAAGTACTTGAGGAAGTAGCCAATCACACTTTTTATAGCTTCTTGGATGGTTTTAGTGGCTACAATCACACAGTGATCCATCCTGATGATAGGGAAAAAATAGCCTTTGTTACTCCGTGCCACACACATGTCTATACCCGCATGGCTTTTGGCTTGAAAAATGCAACAGCTTCATTTAATAGAACATTGTATCTGATATTGGGCAAGTGGTTAACAACTTTTCTACGCATTTTCATGGATGACTTTTCAGTGTTTTCTGGCACAGATAGAAGAGCGGTAGCTCAAGATTTCCATGACCGTTTGGAAAATCTAAAAGAAATCTTTGAACAATGTCTCAGAACAGGTTTTAAGTTAAATCCTACTAAATGTCACTTTTTGGTCACTAAGGGCACTTTTCTTAGTCACATAGTATCTACTGAAGGGATAACGGTTGACCCTGCAAAAGTTACTGCAATCCTTTCCATGCATATTCCACAAACCCCAAAGGAACTGCAAAGTTTTTTGGGCCATGTAGGATATCCTAGAAGATTTATACGAATGTACTCAGAAATAGCTAAACCCTTGTCAAGGCTTACCAGTAACAAGGTCCCTTTCTCATGGAGTCCTGAAGCTGAGAAAGCATTTTGTGAACTAAAAGTGAGATTATGTATTGCTTCACTTTTAAGTGTTCCTAACTTGTCATTGGAGTTTCATTTGCATACAAATGCCAGTCTTCATGCTGTTCGTGCAATTTTCGCTCAACCATCATCACATAAGATTGATAGACCTATCTCCTATGCTAGCAGGCTACTTACCAAGGCTCAACCAAACTACAGTACGACCGAAAGGGAAGGATTGGCTATTGTATTTGCTCTTCAAATGTTTTGGCATTACCTTCTTGCTATACATTTTATAGTCATGTCTGACCATCAACCCTTGAAGTACTTGATAAACAAGCCTAGAGTGGTTGGAAGGGTCTGGCAATGGTTACTCCTCTTTCAAGAATTCAACTTTGATATTTATATTAAGCCACGAAGACAGCACTACATGGTAGATCAAATATCCAGGACCGCAATGAGCGAAAAGGCAACAGGTATTAATGATGAATTGGTGGATAGTAATCTCTTCTTAGTAGTGACTCAGGCTCGATGGTATGATGGAATTCTCCATTGTCTCACTACTCGAGAACTCCCAAAACACTTAACACCTATTGAAAAGAGAAGATTACTCCTCAAGACCAAAGCATACTCACTTATAAATGGAAATCTATATAGATATTGTCACGATGGTAACCTGAGGAAGTGTGTTTATCCAGAGGAGGTAAATGTTTGGCTGGAGGCAGCACACAATGAAGGGCATGAAAAGGGAGAAGAGTTGGCTCACAGAATCATCCACAAAGGACTATGGTGGCCTCATATCTACAAGGATGCGATCAAGTTTGCTAAGGAATGCCACATTTGCTAGAGATGTGCTCCTATGCCAACTAGATTGAATTTCCAACCATTAGTCATATCTATAGGTGGCTCCCATTTGAACGATGGGGTCTTGAGTTCATATGACCAATAAATCCAACTGGTCAACTTGGGGGTAAGAATTATATTTTGATGGCCACATGTTATGCAACTAAATGGATAGAGGCTAAAGTTACTGTGGATTGCACATCTTCAATAGTAGCTAAGTTTTTGTATAAATGTATTTTCTCAAGATTTGGTTGCCCGCTGGAAATCACTAGTGATAGGGGCACACATTTTGTAAATGAATTGCTCCAATTTATATTTGGCAGGTACAAGGTCTTTCATAAAAAATCTTGTGCCTACTATCCAAGGGCAAATGGCCAAGCAGAAAGTTCCAACAAGATTTTGATTGGGTTGTTGCACAAATTATCTTTTGATTATCAAAGTCTTTGGCCACAAGCATTGATTGGTGCAACTTCAGCTGTCCAAACGACAAAAAGGGAAACCACTGGAGAGAGTCCATTTCGCTTAGTATATGGAAAAGATGCATTAGCCCCATTTGAATTTATTATCAAAAAAGAAATTGGAGCCAAAACCATTGGAATTGAACCTCCAATTAGGAGACTAGTGGCATTAGAAGAATACAGAGAAGGAGGAATGCAAAAACTTCAGGTAACATAAGAAGAGCACAAGAGACTGCACGATAGGTATCTTAGGTCCAATGAAGTACACGAAGGATCCTTGGTTTTGGTGCATCAGATCCCAGCGATTTCAACCAAGTTGGTGCCCAAATGGATAGGACCATAAAGGGTGGTAAAGGTATTATCACATGGAGCAATACATCTAGAGGATTTGCAGGGTAAGAGGATACCCCTGATCAATATCTCCAAGGTGAAGAATTACCTCAATTAAGTCAAAGATGGAAGATCTTCATTCACTATACATACCACATTTCATTCGGTGTTGCAGTTTATTTTGGTCTATTCAATAAGCGAATAAAAAGGAAAAGTTGCACCGGGATGGTGCAAAGACGTGATGTGGGGGTGTGTGGCACATCCCTTCCTCTCTCTCTCTCTCTCTCTCTCTCTCTCTCTCTCTATCTTTCCGTCTCCTCCCGTAGCTCCCTCTTCCCCATAGCCCACCCCCCGTGCATCCCTCTCTTCCCCCCACCCTCGCATACCTTTCCCCTCAGGCCCCGCATCCATGCCTCTCTCTCTCTCTCTCTCTCTCTCTCTCTCTCTCTCTCTCTCTCTCTCTCTCTCTCTCTCTCTCTCTCTCTCTCTCTCTCTCTCTCTCTCCCCCGCCCCCTCTTCCCCCCACCATTCTCGCTACCCCCGCTATCGTAGAGATTTACATCTCTACGTATCCAGTGTTTGAATAATCCAAATCTAAAGAATAATTTTCTACTGAGAAAGTTGCACATATTTTACTGAAGCATTGGCTAGATATATTCATAAGAAGATTTGCAGAATACTGAAGATTGTACCATTATTGAAACAGGAGGATTTTTGGAGTCAATTGTCAAGTCAACAGATCATTTGATTCATCATATTTTATGTGATTAGCACCCATATGAAAACCATGATTATATGTTGCATGTGAACCCAAAACTATAGTGTGAAACCAATCTTTATTCAAAAGCTAAATGAAACAATCTGCAATCGTTATTTCAAACTAAAAGCAACTTCTGCGATCGTTATTTTCAAATGTAAAGCAAACTCAACAATTGTGATGAAGATTTCCGAAAAACAAAGATGAGAAATAGCGTTCGCTATTTTTGAATGTATGAAAAGCAGCTTTATGGATCGCAAGAGCTTTTGGAAGGGATTATGGATACTATATACTCTTGGGTTCATTGTTAAACATCAACTCAGAGAGATCCCAAGCTTGAGTTCTGAAGCTCTTGGAGGAGTTCTTGGAGGACACTTTGGAGGAGGAGTTGGAGGAGGAGTTCTCACACTCTTGAGGAGTGTTGGCACACATCTTGGTGTGGAGGTTCTGCTCACATGATTGAGGAGGACATCATGATCTATGATGTTTTGGTAACTTGTATCTGTTTCCATTATCTGCATTATATTTGTATGAAGACGTTATTATGAATTAATTGAATCTCCAATTTCCTCACATCTCTCTCGCTTCTAAAATCTCTTATGATGTTGATCATGATTTGCTCGAGTAATGTGAGTTATGATCTCATCTGATTATCTATGAGCATCTATATTTGAACTCTATCTCTTAAGTTGCCCGAAGCACCCTGCGTGTACCATCTATTTGGAACACTAGGAGTTGGCCTGATCCACCCAACTGAGCCCTTCCCGACAAGTGAACCCGACGTGAAATTGTTCCACACAAGCGAGCCTGATGTGAAATTGTTCCACCGCATTTGGCAATTAGGAGGTACGAAATGAAGCTCAATTCTAGGTACACATATTTTACTTTTACATTTATTATATTAGCAAACAATGGGCAAAAAGAGTGTTGCAAAACATACAACTCAAGACATAGGTTCTAGTGTGGAAGCATTAATTGAAAAGAAGTTTCCAGAATATGATGAACAATTCAAAGATATGGAGTCACGAATAATTGCATCCATAAATGAAAAACTCGAGCCATTAACTTCATATATCTCAATGATGACTTCAATATTGGGAAAAACTACTGAAGTTATTAAATCATTAAATACACAATTTAATCAAGAATTTGTGAGTTTAGAAGGAGCTGTTCACTATGAACTTTCAAATTTGATAGAGAGTATGGAAAATTTATCTAATCATGTGAGAGAACTTGCAACATCAAAGACTATTAGCTGTGAAATTTCAAGTCTGAAAGAAAATATTGAAATTCTAACCAATCAAGTAAAAGAAATCACTACATGTAAGTGTAAATATGATCATCAAGTACAGAGTTTGTCTACTCAAGTTTTTGATAAAAGACATTCATTTGTCTACTCAAGTTTTTGATAAAAGACATTCATCTGACCATAGAAGATCTACCCCTAAGGCCACATATAGAAGATTAAATAGAACTATAAGATGCTTTTGGTGTGATCAATTTGGCCATATTTTTTGGAATTGTAATGCATATGAGAATGCTTGTAGACTTAAATTGGTCATTGAAGTTGATAAGAAAATTTGTAAATACCATGATCATTCAACTTTGCACTTGAACTTAGGAAGAGGTGGAATTTAAGAATATTTTGATCAAACAAAAACTAAGCCAAAATCATTTAGAAAACAATGGAAACCAAAGAAATATGATGATACAAAATCTTCTGAACAAGAAACTATGATGAAAATTGAGAATCAAGTTAAATGTTTTGAAGAAAAGAAAAGTGAACAAATCATGTTCGATAAACAAAAAGTTGAAGAACAAATTTTGCAAGAAAGATTGGAAGAAGATGAACAAGAATATGAAAAGTCGATACAATTGAGAAAGAAACATGATGAATACTATGTAGTATGCGATCCAAAGTTTCTAGAAAATGACAAAATATTTGATCAAGAAAAGGTTAAGAATTTGAAAGTTCAAATGAGCCAGAATATTAACAATGAACAAACTAGTCAAAGTGAACATCAAGATATCAATGAAATTGATGAGAGTACAAGCAATGCTCAAAATATTAAAGAAAAGGAAAAACAATGGATTAAAGATGCTATCAAACAAATTGAACAAAATATTAAAAATTCATCAAAGTCTTCTAAACCTTTATCTTTGCAGAAAAGAACAGGTTGAAGATGATCCATGAGGAGCAGGTACTTATGATTGAAGATGAACCATGAAGAGATCAAGAGATAGGACATAATGAGTGAAATTGTAGTGAGGATGAATTGTAAAGCATGTTTTTTGATACTAACTTTGATGTTTTTCATGAGACAGGAGCACGCTTCTTCAAAATTATCTTTGATGATAATGATGCTCGAGATTATTGAGAGTGTTTGAGTGAATTGAGAGGATTATTTGATTGAAGAGTGAGAATTGAGTGTTGACTTTAATGCATTTTTAGTCTTCTTTTCTTACTCTCCATTATTTGCACCATATTGAGTCTATTCTGCACCCAAAGTATGCATAAACCAATGTATATACACACATGTTAATTTCTTTAGCCTCCACAATCTAATTGCACTTGTAAACAAATTAAAAAAGGATGACATCCAATTTAAAAAGCAGATATCAAAAATTCTGAAGAACCTCATCATAGACTTCCTCTTACCTACCTTTTGCACTTAAAGTATGCATGATAGGGTCTCATTACATGACCTTGCATCAAGGCACAATTTTGAGCTTTACCCATGCACTTTGAGTGATTGTAACAATTGATGTATATACACATTGATATGTATGTGAGTGAGCGCACAAGCCTCATCATCAAATGCCTTTTACCCTGATACTTGACCATGTTTGTTTACTTATGCACCTAAAGTATGCATGATAGGGTCTCATTATATGGACTTGCATACGCACAATGCTTATCTTCCCCTGCACTTGACAAATGTTTTCAAAATTCAATGTTCTATGAAATGTCAGATTATTTTGAAGCAAAAAGAAGATTTGAAGATTGGCCCATCAAGGATGATGTGCAAGTTTAGTAGGGGTGAATGTCGTAGAGATTTACATCTCTACGTATCGAGTATTTGAATAATCCAAATCTAAAGAATAAGTTTCTACTGAGAATGTTGCATATATATTACCGAAGCATTGGCTAGAAATAGTCATAAGAAGATTTGCGGATTACTGAAGATTGTACCATTATTGAAGGGAGGATTGTTGGAGTCAATTATCAAGTCAACACATCATTTGATTCATCATATTTTATGTGATTAGCACCCATATGAAAACCATGGTTATATGTTCCATGTGAATCCAAAACTATAGTGTGAAACCAATCTTTATTCAAAAGCTAAATAAAACAATCTACAATCGTTATTTCAAACTAAAAAAGCAACTTCTGCGATCGTTATTTTCAAATGTAAAGCAAACTCAACAATTGCGATGAAGATTTCCGAAAAACAAAGATGGGAAATAGCGTTCGCTATTTTTGAATGTATGAAAAGCAGCTTTATGGATCGCAAGAGCTTTTGAAAGGGATTATGGATACTATATAATCTTCGGTTCATTGTTAAACATCAACTCAGAGAGATCTCAAGCTTGAGTTCTGAAGCTCTTGGAGGAGTTCTTGGAGGACACTTTGGAGGAGGAGTTGGAGAAGGAGTTCTCACACCCTTGAGGAGTGTTGGCACACATCTTCGTGTGGAGGTTCTGCTCAAATGATTGAGGAGGACATCATGATCTATGATGTTTTGGTAACTTGTATCTGTTTCCATTATCTGCATTATATTTGTATGAAGACGTTATTATGAATTAATTGACTCTCCAATTTCCTCACATCTCTCTCGCTTCCAAACTCTCTTATGATGTTGATGGATTTTTCGAGTAATGTGAGTTATGATCTCATCTAATTATCTGTGAGCATCTATATTTGAACTCTACCTCTTAAGTTGCCCGAAGCACCCTGCGTGTATCGTCTATTTGGAACACTAGGAGTTCGCCTGATCCACCCAACTTAGCGCTTCCCGATACCGCTGCTCCCACTTCTTTCCCCACACCAACCCTGCTCTCCCCCCCCCCCCCCCCCCCCCGCCGCTGCTCCGTCCTCTCCCCCCCATCCCACCATCCCCACTGCCTTGCTGCTCCCTCCTCTTCCCCCCCACTGTCCCCGCTTCCCCCCGACCGCTGCTCCCTCTTTCCCCCCCGCCTCTATAGTCCTGCCCACTCACCACATAAGCCTCCCTCTCCTACCCACCCACACCCCCAGTGCACCCTCCCCTGTAGCCCAACCTCCCACGCACTTCCACCTCCCCCATAGTCCAACCCCCCACACACTCCTCCTACCCCGCCCACAACCCACACATAACCCCATAGCCCCCTCCTTCCCCACACACAGCCCCCTCTCACCACCTGCATGTCGGTCTCTTGGGCAGAAGATTGGCCGCGGTGTGGATATTGGAAGGGGATATAACCTGAGGACAGTGTGCTATGAGAGAAGATACATAGACTGCTAGAGATCATGGGCCAATGCAAATCATCGGAGTTATGCATGTTGCTATCGTCGAAACCAAGAAGATTAAAGAAAGACAATGGATTGCAAAACACTACAACATATCGAGGGAATATCAAAGGTCAGTGTCCAGACGGGCAGCTCTCGGCGTCGGTATACCCCTTGGCAAATTTGAGAAAGCTGCATTGCCTCGGAATCACAGCTAGGTTGCCTCGGAATCACGGCATCGGTATATGCGTCGGTATATGCGTTGGTATATGCGTCGGTAATTTGCTGGAAATATCGACGCATATACGGACGCTCTCTTTTTAACTAGGCCCGAACCCGAAATTCGTCATTTTGCTCGTTTTGAAGGTAGAACTTCTGCTTTCGGGTTTGCGCATGCCAACAACAGAACTCTGTTTGTCATCCTCTCTCTCTCTCTCTCCCTCTCTCCCTCACTTCCCTCTCTCTCTCTCTCCCTCTCTCTCTCTCTCCCTCCCTCTCTCTCACTATCTCTCTCTCTCTTCCTCTCTCTCTCACTCTCTCTCCGTCTCTCTCCCTCTTTCTCTCTCCCTCTCTCTTTCTCTCTCCCTCTCTCTCTCTCTTTTTTCTTTTTCTATGTTTTTTCTTTACTAATATGTTCTTTGTTTGGTTTTGCAAGAGATTTTGGGATCAAATCTTTGGAAATTCGACAAAGAGGAACTTCAAGTGGATTTTAATGATCGTGTCAAACAAATCTCTCTCTCTCTCTCTCTCTCTCTCTCTCTCTCTCTCTCTCTCTCTCTCTCTCTTTCCCTCTCCTTCCTTCTCTCTCTCTCTCTAAACACACCTCTATTTTTATAGATCTGACGCTTTGATAAGTAGATCGCACATATTGTATCACTCTGTTTTCTTTCTTTATGTTTTTGCTTTTCTAATATCTTCTCTCTTTAGTTTTGCAATAGATTTTTGAGATCAAATCTTTGGAAATTAGTTTTGCAATAGATTTTTGAGATCAAATCTTTGGAAATTATACGACGAGAATTTCAAGTGGATTTTGACATCTTTGATTCAAAAAATTACATAAATGTAAGTAAAACATATATCACTCTTTTATCTTTCTTTATATTTTTGTTTTCCAATATCTTCTCTCTATTTTTGTTTGAGAGAGAGAGAGCGAGAGAGAGAGAGAGGGTTACATGCATATCCATGCATGCATATGCATACATGCATGCATATGCATGCATATCCATACATGCATGCATGCATATGCATACATGCATATGCATACATGCATATGCATACATGCAATATGCATACATGCATACATGCATGCATGCATATGCATACATGCATGCATATGTATACATGAATGCATACGCATACATGCATGCATGCATGCATATGCATGCATGCATGCATGAGGGAAATGCATATGCATACATGCATGCATGCATGCATGCATATGCATACATACATACATACATACATGCATGCATGCATATGGATACATACATATGCATACATGCATGCATATACATACATGCATCCATATGCATACATACATGAATGCATATGTATACATACATGCATGAATGCATATGCATACATACATGCATGAATGCATATGCATACATACATGCATCCATATGCATTCATGTACGAGGGATATGCATATGCATACATGCATGCATGAGGGATATGCATATGCATACATGCATGCATGCATATGCATACATGCATGCATGCATATGTATACATACATACATGCATACATGCACCCATATGCATTCATGTATGAGGGATATGCATATGCATACATGCATGCATGAGGGATATGCATATGCATACATGCATGCATGAGGGATATGCATATGCATACATGCATGCATATGCATACATGCATGCATGCATATGCATACATGCATGCATGCATATGCATACATGCATGCATGCATATGCATACATACATACATGCGTGCATGCATATACATACATGCATGCATGCATATGCATACATACATACATGCATACATGCATCCATATGCATTCATGTATGAGGGATATGCATATGCATACATGCATGCATGAGGGATATGCATATGCATACATGCATGCATGAGGGATATGCATATGCATACATGCATGCATATGCATACATGCACGCATGCATATGCATACATGCACGCATGCATATGCATACATGCATGCATGCATATGCATACATGCATACATGCATATGCATACATGCATCCATATGCATTCATGTATACATATGCATGCATGTATGCATATGCATGCATGCATGTATGCATATGCATGCATGCATGTATGCATACACATGCATCCATGTATGCATATGCATTCATGTATGCATGCATGCATGAGGGATATGCATATGCATACATACATGCATATCCCTCATGCATGCATGCATACATGAATGCATATGCACACATGCATGCATGCATATGCATACATACATACATGCATATGCATACATACATACATGCATACATGCATATGAATACATGCATGCATGCATATGGATACATACATATGCATACATGCATGCATGCATGCATATGCATACATGCATGCATGCATGCATATGCATACATGCATGCATATGCATACATACATGAATGCATATGTATACATACATGCATGAATGCATATGCATACATACATGCATGAATGCATATGCATACATGCATGAATGCATATGCATACATACATGCATTCATGTATACATATATGCATTCATGTATACATATGCATGCATGCATGTATGTATATGCATTCATGTATGCATGCATGCATGAGGGATATGCATATGCATACATGCATGCATATGCATACATGCATGCATATGCATACATGCATGCATATGCATGCATGCATATGCATACATGCATGCATGCATATGCATACATACATACATGCATACATGCATACATGCATACATGCATATGCATACATGCATGCATGCATATGGATAAACACATATGCATACATGCATGCATACATGCATGCATGCATGCATGCATATGCATACATACATGAATGCATATGTATACATACATGCATGAATGCATATGCATACATACATGCATGAATGCATATGCATACATACATGCATACATGCAGCCATATGCATTCATGTATGAGGGATATGCATATGCATACATGCATCCATATGCATTCATGTATGAGGGATATGCATATGCATACATGCATGCATGAGGGATATGCATATGCATACATGCATATGCATACATGCATGCATGCATATGCATACATGCATGCATGCATATGCATACATACATACATGCATACATGCATCCATATGCATTCATGAATGAGGGATATGCATATGCATACATGCATGCATGAGGGATATGCATATACATACATGCATGCATGCATATGCATACATGCATCCATATGCATTCATGTATGTATGGATATGCATGCATGTATACATATGCATTCATGTATGTATGCATATGCATGAAGGATATGCATGCTTGTATACATATGCATTCATGTATGTATGCATGCATGAGGGATATGCATATGCATACATACATGAATGCATATGTATACATGCATGCATATGGATACATACATCAATGTAGATGGATGCATACATGAGGGATATGCATATGCATACATGCATGCATGCATGCATATGCATACATACATACATGCATGCATATGCATACATACATACATACATGCATGCATACATGCATTCATATGCATTCATGTATGTATGCATATGCATACATGCATGCATGCATATGCATGCATGCATATGCATACATGCATGCATATGTATACATGAATGCATATGCATGCATGTATGTATGCATGCATGAGGGATATGCATATGTATACATGCATGCATATGCATACATGCATGCATATGCATACGTGCATCCATACGCATTCATGTATGTATGCATATGTATACATGAATGCATATGCATACATGCTTAAGCATGCATATGCATATGCATACATGCTTAAGCATGCATATGCATATGCTTACATGCTCAAGCATGCATATGCATATGTAAGCAAGCAAGCATATGCTTACACTTGCATACATGCTTAAGCATGCATATGCATATGTAAGCAAGCAAGCATATACATACATGTATACGTACATGTATGTATACAAGCAAGCATATGCATACAAGCTTAATCATGCATATGCATACAAGCAAGCATATGCATATGCATATGCATACAAGCAAGCATATGCATATGCATATGCATACATGTATGCATATGCATATGCATACATGTATGCATATACATACATGTATATGTACATGTATATAGACAAACAAGCATATGCATATGTATATGTATACATGTATGCATATGCATATGCATATGTATACATGAATGCATATGTGTACAAGCTTAAGCATGCATATGCATACAAGCAAGCATATGCATACATGTATGCATATGCATACATGAGTGCATATGTATACATGAATGCATATGTATACAAGCTTAAGCATGCATATATATACATTGGATGAGCTGAGATCTTCATATTGCATCAGATGGGATCTTCACGTACACCTTGGGGTGCGCATGATCATGATAAATCGAAGATATATCATATCCGTAATGGAGCTCCAGTTATGGATGCGGCGGGTAAGTCAATGCAACAACGTATACGACAACTCTGCTCTATCAAATTCGGTCATTCAGTAATGGTAAAATGGGCCAAACAGGATAGAGACTCTAAAAATCATATCACACAATGCATATATGAAGAGTACGGCCAGCACCTGACAATCCTGTTGTGAGTTCCCATTGGATACAACATACAACACGCGAGGTCATGTCGCATCGATGATCGAAAGCTCGTGATGCTTTCAAAGGAGGCTTACCGAAGCCTGTATGGCTAGACGCCGAAGAATGGGAATCGATTCAGTATGAACATCAACATACTCCTGATCGGTATCATCAACAAAGAGATGCGGCGGCCACACGGTTAGATACGGTTGGAACGTCGCATTTAGGTAGCGGCGGATACGACAGTATGCGCTACCAATTTGTAAGTATGATGTTAATTAT
The DNA here is from genome assembly GCA_020310875.1 of Ceratopteris richardii. Lineage (NCBI taxonomy): Eukaryota > Viridiplantae > Streptophyta > Polypodiopsida > Polypodiales > Pteridaceae > Ceratopteris > Ceratopteris richardii. The sequence goes on along the minus strand of CM035420.1, from coordinate 54,757,962 downwards.
TGAAGTTGTTTGTGTTAATTATACTATGTATATTCATCTAACATTTTGCATATTTACTATAGGAGTTGGTAGTGGGTCATCCTCCAACACGAAATGAAGAATCGTATGTATATCGACATGGACTAACTACACTGTTACAAGACTTAGAGGGATGCGATGCAATCATCTCATGGGAGAATATTTTTGATTAGGTAAAGTTATATCTTGGTTTCGTGTTTCTGGTTGTTGTTTATAAATGTCATGTTAATTGGTCTTATTTTATACATATGTTTTATTGTAGGTGTAAATATTTTGATCAATACCACAATTTTGTATCACACTCGCATATGACAATGATGAACGATAATTTTCCATTCGATTCCTATATGGAAGTGTTTTGTCACATTGCCACAATTTTGTATTACACTCCTATGTGGCAATGATGTACCATAATTTTGTATTCGATTCCTATATGTTAGTGCTTTGCCACACTTTTGTACATTTTTCATTTATAGAATATACGACTTTCTGTACATGAATCATTGTTCATTTTTGTTCATAAAAGTTTATGTTTTGGTTTCCATTAGAGTACATAACACATGTACTCAGTTGGGCAGAGTGTATTGTCTTTTGTTAAACAACATCATGCTTTAGCAAAAGACAACACACTCTGTCCAAAAATATTTGTGCAGGTATGGTCGTCGGTATAGGCGTCGGTAGGTCCAGTATAGTCGTCGATATATGCGCCGGTAGACCCAGCGGACGTCGGTATAGACGTCGGTATTGGCATTGGAAATACCGACGCTTATACCGATGCCTATTCTGACGCATATACCGGGCCCCTATACCGACGCTTTGGTTCTGACGCCTACACCGACTGCAACACTGACGTCGCGAAGAATTCACGCCCGTTCATTTGCCTCGGTAGCAACCTCGGTATACCCTTGATATGTTTTAGTGAAAGAATTGAGTCCCATCGAGCGAGTTTCCTCTACATTGCTTGTTTTCTCTTCCACCATTCCACCCACACCTCCCACATCCCCCACAACCTCCCACCACTCCACCCGCACTTTCCACACCCCCCACAACCTCCCAGCACTCCACCCACACCTCCCACACCCCCCACAACTTCCCACCACTCCACACACCTCCCACACCCTCCACAATCTCCCACCACTCCACACACACCTCCCACACCCCCCCCCCCCAACCTCCCACCACTCCACCCACACCTCCCACACCCCCCACAACCTCCCACCACTCCACCCACACCTCCCACCACTCCACCCACACCTCCCACACCCCCCACAACCTCCCATCACTTCACCCACACCTCCGCCCTCCCCCCACAACCTCCCACCAATCCACACACACCTCCCACACCCCCCACAACCTCCCACCACTCCACCCACACCTCCCACACCCCCCACAACCTCTCACCACTCCACCCAAACCTCCCACACCAAGTCTCCAACACTCTACCCACAACCTCCCACCCCTCCACCCACACCACCCACAACCTCCCCCCACTCCACCCACACTACCCACAACCTCCCACCACTCCACCCATAACCTCCGCCCACTCCACCCACATTTCCCACACCACCCACCATCTCGCACCAATCAATATGTATGGGTCAAAAGCTACTACAAGAATTATATGAATTACGTGAAGGGTGTGCTTCTGAGGGTCATTCCAATATCACGGGTGGCGCATAATGAGGATCTCAGCTTGAGTGCAAAAGTGACAGTAAAATAGTAAGTGGTAAAAGTGAAAGTGGAGAAATGATTGTTGCCTCCAACCATTCATGACAATTACCTATTTTTGAGGATCCAATTCAAAATTGGTGGCATATCTGATCTACCCCTCCAATTTTTGGGCAATCAATCAGCACATATTTAGTGAACGTGGGAATGGGCAAGGCCTTCTTGGCCTCTTTCAGCCTATAAAAGCAAGGGACTAGTACTCATTGGGGATCCATCCATATACAGATAGGTACAGAGACTATTTCCGGCATCTCTTTGGGTCCTCTCTTTGCACTCTGTATCTACACACCTACTATAGGAAGTCACTCTATTGTGAGGATACAGAGCATGGGCTTCCCAGTGGAGGGCAAATAGCACTATAGTGTAAAGAAGTGGCTTGGTTTTGTCATTCAATTTGAGTCAGCGGTATTCCGGTGCTCTTTCATTAGAGCAAGTCTTCATACCTGTGTATTGAGCAGTGCAAGTCTTCATCTAGTTGTGTTCATTTTATTGGACGAACCCCTTGTATTGATGTTGTTTAGTTCTCGAGTGGCATCAGAGCCCAGAGCACCAACTTTAGAGCATCTTCTTTGCCTACATTGTAATCACCTATTGGAACTAAGGAGTGGTTTAGTCTTCCGCCATTGTCATTTGTCATTAGTTTACTGCTTTCTGCTTGCTCACAGAAATGTTAAAGGGTATATTTCCCTAAGGAGAACCTCCCTTGAGTAGGCGAAGTACTAGAAGAGCATGTTGTGCTCGTGCTAAAAGTTGATATCCGAGTACATCCTCTACACACATACAAAGAGAGATCATATATGTCATCCGCCATAGATTCAAGTGACGCAATTTTCGAGTGTGAAGGTCAATGGCTCCTGATTTAGTGAAATGTAGCATAAGGCGTCAGATCTACGCTCACAATAAACTGAAAACGTGCATGCTACTCTGATATGATTTCGTTATTAAATAAAAAGTCAAATTCCAATCAGTTCGACTTCAGAAGAAATGAGGAGCACTGAAGGCTCGTTTTTATCTGTACGTGGTACTTTGATGTTATAAGACTCGAGTGCATGTGGAGACATCATGGATGCATTACGTGGAGACATCATGGATGCGTTATGTGCTTGCATGACGTGATGGATCCGCGTTGACGTATAATAAACTTCGACTAATCTTTCATAGAGTACTAAAAAGTATGACAAAAGTATTAAATTGTTCTTAGATTAGTAAAACGTCGTCGTATGAGAAGCGAACTTATTGTGAATGTGTACGTTCCATCGTCATCATAATAATTGATGATAATAATACACAAAAGAAAAATGCAAGTCAACTCTCTTTCCGTAAGTCAACTATTCTCTATCATATTACAAAACTCGCTGGCATATTGGTTCAGGGGATATATGTACGTTTAGATTTATGAAGATTCGTATATATATATATATATATATATATATATATATATATATATATATATATATATATATATATATATATATAGTACGTATGTCTGCAAGGATGTATGTGCGTATAAATGTATGTATGCATGTCTCTGGGTACGTATGCATGGATGTGTGTGCATAGTACGTACTTATTTATGTATTTAAGGATGTATGTGCGTATGTATGTATATATGCGTTCATGATGTCGTATCTAGATGTTAATAATAAATGCTTCAAGACTCTACACTCCAAGCCCGCGATACAATATAAGTCGACGGTTGTCAAGGGAAACCTATTGAAAAGGAAGCTTGAGTTTCTAGAACAAATGGGTGCGCAAATAAACCTTTAACTGCAACCTGAATGAGTGAATAGACGGATGTAAATGTGTGCTACAAAAAAAAAAAAAAGAGGGAGTAGATGGATGTAAATGTCTCTTACAGAAAGAAAAATTTTAGCATACGAAAAGAAACACAAAATGAATATAGTGTAAACTTAAAAGAAGGGAACAATCAAACTTATTCCATAAGAGTTCTTCTACCAATGACTACGTGGATAGACGACCTTTTGCTTAAGCTACTCCCCTTTCTTGCTTGTTTCTTATCTTTGAGTAGGCACAATTATGCGTGTGCACATGGAATGTTGCAACTTTCTTGCCCTAAGTTGCTTGAATCGGTTCTCTCTCCTTAGTTGTCCATCGGATTAATCTTAGTGTCATTAGATAGCTGTGAGATTATATTTTAAGGACGCTATGCTATGATCATTCTTGGAGTATTGGGGGATAAACCTTTTAGAAAGTGAAGTTTGATGATTGATATATCTCTTTGTGTGTAGGATCTATTGGAGGTATTTTTCTTTGTGTTGTAAGACCTGGTTATTCATCTCTAGTTATCCATCTTCTATTAATTTGGGCTCATTGGGTAGGCCTTAGAATTTATACATTTAAGCCAAGTTTGGGATTCATTCTCTGCTCAATCACCAGGAAAAACTTGCTAGAGTGGTGTGGTCTCTATTGACTAGCTAATGGGAGCATTCAACTAGCACATTTTGTGGGCTCAAGAAGAAGCATAAATGACTGCTCTCATTTCTTGCGTTTAACAATTAAGGCCAATGAACTGTCAGATGGATTGGAAACCATTGGAAGCCATGTAGATGAGATGATCTTGTGGCATATACTCTCAATGGTTTAACAAATGATGAGAAGTTGAAACCCTTTACCACTTCAGTATATGGAAGGGATAATCTTCTCAATTTTGAGCAATTGGCACTACAAAAAAAAGAGAGGCATAGCGACGCCCTCGAATTGGAAAAAAATGGGTACCATCGCTTATGCGATGCGGTCATCGCATAAGCGACGATAGAAATTTCGATTTTTTTTCCCGACCTTCGTCGCATAAGCGATGCTAGCATCGCATATGCGACACTAATTCAGAGCGTCGCTAATCCTGTCACTGCTTAGCGACAAAATTAGCAACGTTGGCAAACTACAGAGCATCGCATATGTGACGCTTTGGAATGTAAAAAAAAAAAAAAAAATTTGATTTCTCCCGGCACATTTGTGGCGGAATTTGGACGCAAGCAAGAAGAGACAGAGAGAGGGAGAGAGCGTACGCGAGAGAGAGAGAGAGACGCATCTACCAATATCAAGGTATGCACGCACACACACACTTACACACACATACATATGTACAAACACACATATACACACATAGACACAAACACACATACACACATACACATAGACACACACACATACACACAAATACACACACATATACACACATACACAAATAATGTTGCATACACACATGCACACATAATGCATACACATGCACACACATATACACATACATATACACACACATACACACATACACACATACATACACACACATACACACAAACATACATACACACACATACACACACGTACACACATACACACACATATATGCATACACACATACACACACATATATGCATACACACACACATAGAGAGACATGCACACACATACACATACATGCATACATAATGCATATGCATATGCGTACATCCATACATACTTACATGCATACACACACATATGCATACATAATGCATATGCATATGCGTACATATAAACATACTTACATTCATACACAAACATATGCATGCATAATTCACATGCATACATACACATACATAATGCATATGCATACATAATGCACATGAATACATACACATACATAATGAATACACACACATATGCATACATAATGCATACACACACATACATACACATATGCATACATACATAGATAGACACATCCACACATAGACACATACACACACATAGACACATATACACACATAAACACATACACATTCATAGACACACACACATACACATAGATGCACACACACATACACACACATATACACACACATACACACATAGACACATAGACACATAGACACATAGACACATACACACATAATGATGCATTTTCACACATACACATGCATACAAACATAGACACACATATACACACACACATCCAAACATACACACTCATAGACACACATAATGATGCATTCACACACATACACATGCATACACACATAGGCACACATATACACACACACATCCAAACATACACACTCATAGACACGCATTCATACACACACATCCAAACATACACACACATACACATAGATGCGCACACACATACACACACATACACACATACACACATACACACATAATGATGCATTCACACACATACACATGCATACACACATAGACAGACATATACACACACACACATCCAAACATTCACACTCATAGACACACATAATTATGCATTCACACACATACACATGCATACACACATATACACACACACATCCAAACATACACACTCATAGACACACATTCATACACACACACATCCAAACATACACACTCATAGACACACACACATACACATAGACGTGCACACACATACACACACATATATACACACATACACACATACACACATACACACATACACACATACACACATACACACATACACACATAATGATGCATTGACACACATACACATGCATACACACATAGACACACATATACACACACATACACACACATATATGCATACACACACACATAGAGAGACATACACACATACACATACATGCATACATATGAACACATAATGCATATGCATACATACACATACATAATGCATACACACACATATGCATACATAATGCATACACACACATACACAAACCTATGCATACATACATGCATACACATACACACATAGACACATACACACACATAGACACATAAACACATACACACTCATAGACGTGTAGCGACACATACACATAGACACATACACATACACACACATATACACAAACACATACACACATAGACACATACACACATAATTATGCATACACACACATAGACATGCATACACATACATATGCATAAATACATGCATACACATACACACATAGACACATACACACACATAGACACATACACACAAAACACATAAACACTCATAGATACACACACATGCACATAGACACACACACATACACACACATATACACACACATGCACACATAGAAACATACACACATACACATGCATACACACACATACACATGCATACACACATACAGACACATATACACACACATACACACACACATAGAGAGACATACACACATAAACACATACATGCATACATATGCATAGAATGTACATACATACTTACATGCATAGATAATGCACATGCATAGATCATACATACACACACAGAGACACATACACACACAGACACATACACACACATAAACACATACATACTCATAGATACACACAGATACACATAGACACACACACATACACACAGATATACACACACATACACACATAATGATGCATACACACACATACACATGCATACACACATACAGACACATGTACACACACATTCACACACATATATGCATACAAACACATAGAGAGACATACACATACATGCATGCATATTGCATATGCATATGCATACATACATAATTACATGCATACATAATGCACATGCTTACATACACATAACATAATGCACATGCTTACATACACATACATACTCCATACACACACATATGCATACATAATGCAAAAACACACATACACACATATGCATACATACATACACACACATACACACATAGACACATACACACACATAGACACATACACACACATAAACACATACACACTCATGGATGCATAGTGACACATACACATAGACACATACACATACACACACACATATACACACACACACAAACATACACACATAGACACATACACACATAATGATGCATACACACACATACATATGCATACACACACATATGCATACATGTTGGGAGTGATGGTTGGATGCACTCAGAAGATTGAGTTGGTACTGCTAATCCTGCTTTGCACCAGCCCTCTTTGATCTTTTTCTTTGTTTCTCCTCCTTGATGATGCAGCGAAGACTGAGCCTTGTGGAAACTGATATAAGACTGTGTTCTAACTTTTCTGGAAAAAATTTCACCGAAATTTCACCAAACCGAAATTTCACCAGACCGAAATTTCACCAGACCGAAATTTCACCAGACTGCCACTGTACTGTCATCGTAATTGTACTGGAATTGTACCAGAATGAACTATAATTTTGTTTATAGTTACTCCAAATAAACATACATGAAGTAAGGAAGTGACACATGAACTCTCTTAACTAACAGAACTTTTTCTGAAGTTTAAGAAAAAACTTCTCTAGTTCAGACAGCCTCTTTTCGGTCAGACTTTGTACAGTGTATAGATATCTTTTTCACCGGAAAGATTGATCAACTAAATGTAGAGATGTCTAGCTATAGAGTGAGCTATTTCTCATACAAAGCTTTGCATTACACTGCGAGATCTATTTTGTTCTTCTACCGAAAAATTACTCATTTACTATAAGAATTGCAACAGTGAGCACTTTGACTGTAATTTCTTGATTTCTCGAAATTGACTGAATCAAGTTGCTTCAAACTTTGTATGTTTGTGGTATGCTTTGAGCTGAATCTATCAAGCTTTGAATCACTTGATTTGGTTCAGTAGATCCTGAGATATACTTCTTCAAGGTTGATAGACTTGAAGATAATGACTCAGAGAATCACAGAGTAAATGAATGTAAGTATTTGTATTAGATCATGTAAATGTACATTCCCACTGGCATGATAAACATAGCTCAATGGTACTCAGACGTGTAGGCTATAAAGTAGACCTCACACACTCAGTGATTGATACAGTAATGCCTCGGGATGAGTGAAGAACCCCCACGCGACATTTTTCCTTGTAGCTTTTATAGGAATTGAGTGATGACTTGAATTAGAATTCAAATCAATCTCCTAAAATCTTTCTCCTAAAAAAGTGATTGAGATATTCTCTCGATCAATCAACCGCCTTTTCACAACTTCCAATCAATTAGGCGTGATTGCGTAATACGTCAAGTCATTTATATTTTTACAAGAGATAAAATGGTAGAAAATCATAGGCATAAGTTCCTATGGTCTACGCTTCATGTATAGTCTTCAAGGTAGATATCCACGCCAAATGTGAAGGCTTGTGTTGCACCAACAATACATACATGCATACACATACACACACATAGATACATACATACACATAAACACATACACACTCATAGACACACACACATACACATAGACACACACACAAATATACACACACACATACACACACATACACACATAGACACATACACACATAATGATGCATACACACATACACATGCATACATAGACACACATAATGATGCATACACACACATATGCATACATACATGCATACACGTACACACACATAGATACATATACATAAACATATACACACTCATAGACACACACACACATACACATAGACAACACACACATACACATAGACAACACACACATATACATACGCACATAGACACATACATACATAATGATGTATACACACACATACACATGCATACACACACACATATGCATACATACATGCATACACATACACACATACACACACATAGATACATACATACACATAAACACATACAAACTCATAGACACACACATACACTAAGACACACACACACATATACACACACACATACACACATAGACACATACACACATAATGATACATACACACATACACATGCATACATAGACACACATAATGATGCATATACACACATACATATGCATACACACACATATGCATACATACATGCATACACATACACACATACACACACATAGATACATACATATACATAAACACATACACACTCATAGACACACACACATACACATAGACAACACACACATATACATACACACATACACACATAGACACATACATACATAATGATGCATACACACACATACACATGCATACACACACATATGCATACATACATGCATACACATACACACATAGACACATACACACACATAGATACATACATACACATAAACACAAACACACTCATAGACACACACACATACACATAGACACACACACACATATACACACACACAAACACACATAGACACTTACACACATAATGATGCATACACACACATACACATGCATACACACATACAAACACATATACACACACACATACACATACACACATGTATGCATACATACACACATATATGCATACCCACACATAGAGAGACATACTTACACATACACGTACATGCATATATATACATACATAATGCATATGCATATGCATACATACATACATACATGCATACATACACACACATATATACACATAAATACACACACACATATAGAGACACATACACACATAGACACATATACACATAATGATGCATACACACACATACACATGCATACACACATACACACAACCATACACGCACATGCATACACACACACATGCATACATACACATACTTAATGCATACATACTTACATATGTACACGTATATATATTGATTTCTAACCATTTTGTTTTATATGTTAGGTATTATGGATCCTATTAGAGAGAGAAAGGCAAAACTCACTCGCATAAAAAGTCTTATGAGAGCAAGAGTTCCGTTTGATACTCTAGGGGCCATAATGCATGATTACTCAGAGATGTGTGATGAGGAGCTGGATTATACAAACCAGATGCTTACCCAACGATCAGACTAGGGCTCTTCTGCGGCTCCACATGAAGGAAGAGAGCAATCTGCTCATAGGTATGTTTTTTTCATAAACTCTTTTAATGATATTATAACACATATTTTCATTTATTTCTATCTATCTATTTTCAGGACACCTATTCCACCTCCAAATTGTGATAGCAGAGTAGAGTTGCCTATGAGGACATGCATAGGCACCTTAGGACTAGAGTGCGACATAGAGCCAGAGGGGAACATTGTGTACATAGGGAATGGATTGGAGTTCAAGAGAAGAATGTGGGCACTATGCGACTCTTACCTGCACTTTGTCCACTTACCGTGGAAGTAAGTAAAAGTTTTACATATAAATTGAAATAAATATCTTATGTTTTATTTACATTATGTTTTTATTTTTGTAGTGAGCATGATGAGAGGGATAAAAATACGTACTTAGTTCACTTGAGACAGAGTTTGGGACAAGATGGTCACTTACGTGGTGTCTAAAAGAGATGCGGACACTTATGGCTCATCGTAGCGATAATGCACGGTATGCACTGCTTTTATGTATATATATGTGGATATGAGTATGTGTGTTTATGCATGTATGTATGTATATGAGAGAGAGAGATAGAGAGTGAGACTAGAGGTATAAATACACGCATACACACACATATACATCATACATGCACATTTACACACATATACATATACATGCATATTTATACATACACACACATACATGCACATTTTTACACACACATACACATGCAATGTTACACACATATAATGAATACACATAGACACATACACATACTCACATACAGGTACACATACTCACATACACGTACACATACTCACATACACATACACATGCATAATCATATGTACACACACATAGACTCATATAATGATATTTACATGCATATATACATATACACATGCATATATACACACAAAACACATGCATATGCACATATAGATACACATACATACACAACACATGCATACGCATAAATAAATAAATAAATCCTATTTCAAAAATCCTAAATTGAGAACACTAATTTTGATATTAGGGTTTTAAGATCCCTAATTTAAAAACTCTAATTCAACCTTTTAGCCATATTTTTGAAGTATATGTACACCTCCGACGTCCTACTAGAGAGATGTCTCTCCTCCCAACCTTATGCCTCTATATATTGCTACTTGAATCAACGAGGATCATAATATATGTAAAGATATATACACATCATGTAGATAGGATACATAAATATAAAATGGAGTAGATATATTATGCATCACACATACATGCCTAAATGCACACATAAATATATATATATATATATATATATATATATATATATATATATATATATATATATATATATATATATATATATATATATATATATATATATATATATATATATATATACATATATATATATATATATATATATATATACTAACATATTTACATGTACACATTTACACATAGACATATATACATATATACAGGTACACATCACATATACATGCCTACATGTACACATAAAGATATATATCCATGCATACATATTTACATGTACATATTTACACATAGACACATATACATATATACATGTACACAATTATAGACACTTGCATATATTACATGAATACATGAATATTTTACATAAATGCATATGCATATATACACATGCATATTTAACACATGTATGCATATATCACACACATGCAAACAGATACATATACATGAAATACATATATATGCATACTAACATATGTATACATATAATACACATGAATACACACACATATGCATACATACATGATAAAAATTTGCTCCTTGAAGATAAAGCTATATATAAAATAATTAGGCATACCCCTGAGCTTCATGTTCTAACTTAGAAGAACCTGATTTCATTTCTCTAGTAGGATTCATCGTTATTCAAGTTAACGAAAAAATCTATTATCTGATATCCATTCAAAAGCTTCAAGTTATTGATCGATTACTAGAGTAGAATTTACTCTCTAATTTGCTCATATGTTTTCATTATAGCCATCATTTTGGTAAGACATCAATATATTCTCATCTTCATTATCCTTATTGATTTCATTTATTTCTTCTATTGTTAAATCTATGTTCTCATGAATCACATCATCTATTGATGGATTAATATCTATTTCTGGTAATTCCTCTTCCTCATCAGTAGAATCAGCATGTAGAGAATTATCCTCTTCATAAAAAAGATTAGTATCATTATCACGTATAATGATTCTAATTTCTATTTCAGATGTTGATGTATCAGTATCTGATGTTGAATCATCAAGAGGACTTTCTTCGATCTCTCTAACAATAAACTGTTCAAACAATGACCTACCTCTAGGTTGCACATGAATGACTTGCCACCAAGGATGAGCATCTGGGTTTTTACAAAAAAAATGATTGTTCAATATGCCTAGGAAGAATATATGGTTCTTTAGTAGATCGCATTACCTTGGAAGAATCAATTTCCCAAAACCCATATAATTCCTTTCTTAATGTGGAAATACTACCTTTATACTCCACTCGAAACCAGTCAACCTTCAAAATGACCTACCAAAATATATAACAACAAAAACCCATTATTAGGTGGTTAAAAAAATAATTAACTCTAAAAAAAATATATAAACTTTTTTCTACCTGTTTGACTGTACAAAATGAAATTTTGTAGATACCAACAATAGTTCCTATGTAACCAAGTTCGCTATCTATAAGGTTCGTGTCTTTTGAGTTAGCATGTGATAGTTGCTTGAAAGTGAAGTATTTTGATGGCGATGCACCACACTGCACTCTCCTTCTCGAGAGCTCAACGACGATATGCTCGGAGTAGAAAACTGAGCTCCTGACGCCACACAAAGTACTCCGCACAGAGGTTGTAGAATACGCAGAAAACGCAGTACACAGGGAGCACGAAGACAGACTTTCTTAGGTCTTACAAATGCGGTCGAACTTACAGTCTGTGACTGACCAGGCCACTATATGTTTTATTAAAGAACATATACAAAGAAGTGTCCGGTGCCCATTTGGCCTTTCACATGGACACTAACGGTAACAATCTCCCACTAAAGGCCAATATGGCCAGAGTAACTATGGGAGAAAAAAGAAAGAATGATAAAGAATACCTGAGTGTAAGTATACAAACTATACCTCCCACCTGATGGGCATGTTACACAGTATACAAGTGACTGCGTAAGATCAAGAATCAAGTAACCCCCATCAAGTGACAACAGTGTCGAAAGCTATCTTGTGGTAGAGCTTTAGTCAAAGCATCTGCAGCATTATCTCGAGTGTAAACCTTCTCAAGAATAATGCTCTCAGTGGCTAAGCAATCTCTAATGAAGTGATACCTCACCTCAATGTGCTTGGTCTTTGCATGATAGACCGGATTCTTAGCCAAAGCAATGGCACTCTGACTATCACTGAGCAAGTGAGGTACATGCTGAGGCAAACCCATATCACAAGCAAGACGAGAAAGCCACAATGCTTCCTTACATGCCTCACTTGCTGCAACATACTCTGCTTCTGTGGTGGAAACAGTTGTACATTCTTGAAGACGAGATCTCCAAGAGATAGCACCTCCAGCAAAATGAAAAATGTACCCTGATGTAGACTTACGATTGTCTACACAACCAGCATAGTCAGAATCTGTGTAACCAATAATGGATGCTTTCCCTCTACCTAAGCATAGACACTTGTCCTTAGTGCCACTCAGATATCTCAAAATCATTTTGACCGCTTCCCAATGTTTCTTGCCAGGATTAGACATATATCTGCCCACAACTCCCACTCCAAATGCAATGTCTGGTCTCGTAGCTACCATAGCATACATGAGACTACCAACAGCAGACTGATAGGGAATTTTGGTCATGAATTCCTTTTCCTCATCTGATTTGAGGCAGTCATCCTTGCTCAATTTCACATATGTGGGTAAAGGTGTACTCAATGCCTTTCCATCCTACATATTGAATCGATGAAGTGTACTTTGGATATGTACTCACTTTGAGACAAGTATATGCATCTTTTACTCCTATCACGAGTGATGCGCATGCCAAGAATATGTTTGGCATCCCCCAAATCCTTCATATCAAATGTCTGACTCAACTTCTTTTTGAGAATTGACAAATCATAAGAGGACTTCCCAGCAATCAACATATCATCGACGTAAAGTATCAAGCATATCAAGCTGCCATCAGAACATCTCTTTGTGTAGAGACAATGATCCTCATTGCTCCGAGAATAGCCTTGGGACTTCATAAAAGCATCAAACTTTTGGTACCATTGTCTAGGAGACTGTTTAAGTCCATACAAGCTCTTCTTGAGCTTACAAACTAGAATTTCCTTGCTAGGAACTACATAACCCTCTGGTTGTTCCATATAGATCTCACCTGTAAGATCTCCATGCAAGAAAGCTGTTTTCACATCCATTTGGGCTAGCTCTGAGTCCTCCATTGCAACGAATCCAAGCAACATGCGCAAAGTAGTCATCTTGACCACTGGAGAGAAGATTTCCTCAAAATCAACACCATGTTGTTGCTTAAAACCCTTTGCAACAAGTCGTGCTTTATATTTTGGAGAAGCACTATCTGATGTGAATTTCAGCTTATATACCCATTTACATGGTAAAGCTTTCCTGCCCTTTGGCAAAGGTACTAAGTCCAAGTACCATTCTTGTGAATAGAATCCAACTCACTCTTCATGGCACGCTCCCACTTGACATGATCCTCTGTCTGCATAGCCTCTTTGTAGCAAGAGGGCTCACCGGCATCTGTTAGCATAACAAAATCTAAACCTGGAACATATCTATCAGGTGGATATGAGACACGTGCAGAACGTCTCAATGGTTGCTGAACAGGAACATGTGCAGACTGATCTGAATGGACATTCTCTTGAACATCCCTATGTGTAGCATTTTTATGCATGCTAACCGGAGGACTAGTATCCTCAAACACCACTCTTCTCACTTCAACCTCCTTAATCGGCTGTTTATGCATCTTAGACTCATTAAAAATGACATCACTACTTCTGATCATTGACCGTGTTTCAGGATCCCATAAGCGATATCCAAATTGTCCTTCTCGACCATATCCAAGAAAAATGCATTTCTTTGACTTATGGTCCAACTTCTGTCTAAGATTCTTGGGTATATGAACATATGCTTCACACCCAAAAACTCGAAGATGATCATAATATGGTGGTTTCCCTGTCCATAACTCTTGTGCCACTTTCAGACCTTTGGCAGTACTAGGTGAAAGGTTAATCACATGAACTGCAGTCAATACTGCTTCTGCCCAAAAACCTTGTAAGAGGTTTGCATGATGCAACATAGAGACTACTCTATCTTGAATAGTTCTATTCATCCTCTCAGCTACACCATTCTGTACTGGGGTATAAGGAGCTATAAACTCTCTACGAATCCCTCTACACTGACAGAAAAGGCTGAATTCATGTGAGGTATACTCACCCCCATTATCTGAACGTAAAGCCTTATGCTTAGTTCCTTTTTCAGTCTCAACTGAAGCAAGCCATTTTCTGAAAGTAGGAAATACATCATCCTTCGATTTGATAGGATATACCCAGACTTTTCTAGTAGCATCATCTATGAAAGTGACAAAGTAAAGAGAACCACCTAAGGACCTAGTGGGCATAGGACCACACACATCTGTATGAACAAGATCTAAAGGCTGAATTGAAGAGTCAATGTGCGTTTTATGCACATTTCTGGTTTGCTTTCCATATTGACAATGCTCACAAAATGAAAAATCAGAGAAAGATAACACAGGTAAGTAGCCAGAACGAGAAAGATTTTCCATTCCACTACGAGATATATGGCCCAAACGACCATGCCAAATACAAGCCATAGGCTGTTCAGTAACAGCTAACAAGTGTTCTTTCTGTGATACAAATAAAGGGTAAAGTGAGCCAACTTTCCTTCCTTTTGCAATAACCATATTGCCCTTTCATATACGGAAGGACTGAGCATAGAAGACCACCTTGTAACCAAGGTCATCAAGTTGACCAACTGACATCAAACTGCGTGATAACTGAGGTACATGGCGTACATTATGCATAGTAAATTTTGAACCGTCAATGAACTGCACAACCACATCTCCAATCCCCACAACATCACACTGGTAAGAGTCACCAAGTCTCACGGTACCAAGAGACTTTGCTGCATAATTAGAGAACCATTCTCTATGTGGTGTCACATGGAAAGAAGCACCAGAATCTAGCAACCAGGTGTGGGAAAGAGAATCAGCCATAAGTGCCTCAGATGGCACAGTACTATCAAGTGTCAACACATCAGCATCATCAGAAATAGCATTAATTTCTTCAATCTTCACAATCGAAGTAGATGGTGCAAGTAACTGTTTAACATGCCCATCAACATTCTGTCCTTTACCTTTAGCATTCTTTAATGCATAACAGTCTTTCTTCATGTGTCCTTTCTTATGACAATAATGGCATTCAATATCCCTCTTCCTTGATTTACTTCTACTCTTATTCCGTTGACCATTCTTTTCCTTGTTCTTGCTCCTGCCACGTTGTTGATTCTTTCCTTGGTAAGAATCACGAACATTATATGCATCTCCACTCTGAGTGCCAACCATAGATTTTCTACGAATCTCCTCACTCAAGAGTGCTCCACATATGTCATCATAGACAAGTTTACCACCTGGTGCACTATTGCTAATAGCTGTGCAAAATGTATCCCATGATGATGGTAGGGTGCATAACAGCAATACTTCTTTCATTTCATTGTCCCTATCCATTTTCTGAGCCTGTAATTGGGAGAATATGGCATCAAACTCATTTAGATGAGCAGCAACACTATCTGTGTCCTTCATACGAAGGTCGTATAATTTTCTCATCAGATATACTTTATTTGATGCCGTCTCTTTTTCATATGTATTGCATAACTTCTTCCAAAGCTCCTCTACACTTTCACAGTCTAATACTGTAAAGTAAACATTATCTGCTAGGTGCAAGCGAATGGTAGACCTGGCCATTTCATCTAACTCATCCCAATCATCTTCATCCATGTCAGCAGGCTTCTTTGAAATCCCATTTACTGGCTTCCATTGCCTTCTTTGAATCAGCACATCTTTAATCTGATTCTTCCATAGAGCAAAGTTTGTGCCATCAAATTTTCGGATCTCAAAATGGTCTTTGCCCTGCAAGTTATAGCTCCTCCTCGGAACGCTAGCACTAGACCCTGATCCACCGGATGTGCCTGAGACCTCTGATGCCATGATCGTAGAGAACTGAATAGAATGATAATGGAGCTAGAAGAGTCCAAACACCAACAAATAAGTGTATCAAGGAGTAAATCGACCACTATATAGTTGACTAAACCAGAAATCTGGAAAAATTTTGCCAGAGTATCCTCTGCAAAATTAGCATATGACCAATGTCAAAGTATCATAAAACTGCAAGTACTGACATGTCTACCTGCATAGTGAATCACTGACTCCACTGTATATAATCAGTTACCCAATAGAAGCCAACTAGGCTTATGGAGCACCTATGAACAACTATCATACATCTCCTATGGAGAGACTGGGTAAGTCTTCCACCTGCATCACCGAAGACACCCCGACATCTGGGTGTCTCCCAGTTAAGAAAACCTCACCACGACCCTCTTTATCAAACGTAAAAGGCTTTATGCAAAGAACGTAACCTCTATATCAATGCCCACATGGACGTACATAAGCGGTATCCACAGAAGCGTACATGGTGTGTATGTGCTCAATATATGCAGTAAAATGACACTGAAAGGCTGAATACACAGCCCAAAAACTAGCCAATAACACTTGCAAGTGTCTGTCAACTCTGATGTTTTAGGCTTTAAAAACCTGCATAAATTTGCAGGAACTGCTCCCACCAAAACTGAAAACCCCTCGCGAAACCTGTAGTTTTACGAGTGTGGCTGAAAATACAGCCTCAAAGGTTGATATTTATTGTCTGAGAAGTACAAGGAACACTCTTCTTGATGTTCTTGGACCTGTGTGAAGAGAACTACGTGCGAAAGTACTCCGAAATGGCTCCAAAAACACCCCAAAATTGCTTCAGAAATAGGCTTTAAAAGCAAAAATGAAGCTTTGAGGGACCAAAACTTGTTCAAGGTAATGTCAACCTTAGTCTTTCCCCTTCTTCAAACACCACAAGAGTGTAGCTTAGTGGCAAGAGATTGCCACGGTTAAGCGAGCTCTGGGGGGAACAGTACTGGGATGGGTGACCTCTCGGGAAGTACCGGGAACCTCTATATTCCTTGATCATTGAGGTCCTCCCTCGCGCGCAGCCAACGGCGCCAACGGTGACTTCGGTGACTCGGATGACAAGGTATGCCAAGGTCTATGCCTTGGAGAAAGCCTTGGAGAAAGCCTAGGGGGGGGGGGTGCTCGCTTCGCTCGCACAAAACGAACAAAGCTTTTTGCCTCGAACTGCTCTGATACGAGTGAAGTATTTCGATGGCGATGCACCACACTGCACTCTCCTTCTTGAGAGCTCCACGACGATATGCTCGGAGTAGAAAACCGAGCTCCTGACGCCACACACAGTACTCCGCACAGAGGTTGTAGAATACGCAGAAAACGCAGTACACAGGGAGCACGAAGACAGACTTTCTTAGGTCTTACAAATGCGGTCGAACTTACAGTCTGTGACTGACCAGGCCACTATATGTTTTATTAAAGAACATATACAAAGAAGTGTCCGGTGGACATTTGGCCTTTCACATGGACACTAACGGTAACAGAAAGAAACAACAATACTATAATCCTCTATTTTACGTAAAGAATCAATGGCTTTGATTCTAATATGCTGTCCAAAAGCCCACATATTAGTGAACATTCGAGCTTGCAAAAAAATTCAATTAGTAAATAGAAACTAACATACATATATGAAAAAAATAAAATATTATTTTAATAAAATTACCTTTCGTTCACAACCTATCATTAACTCTCTTTGCTCATCTGAGATTTCTTCATTATTTGCGTTGGCGCATTGCAAACAACTATATAGCCAATCCGTGAAAGAAGGTATATCTGTAATCTCATTATTATCGAGATTACGTCTAGATCTTTTGTTTTTTTGCCTTTTACTTTGGAGATTTTGAAGTTCCTCGTACTCACTAAGGAATGCTTGCATGCATTTGCTATTATATGCTACAAAAGTAGAAACATCATTTTTCTCTTGAAATGTAAATAAGAATGGAACCCCCTTACTTGATAATACCTCATCTGTTATTTTTGAAGAAGACTCATTTGTCCATGCACGTGGAGCTTCTTCATGAACTCTTTCAAGGTACTCACTAAGGTAATACATGCACGCTTCAAGCATCCAACCCTTTGCCATGGATCCTTCTGGTTTTGCTCTTTGTCGCACATAACCTTTTAGTATTCCCATAAATCGCTCGACCCAAAACATCCATTGAGTGTTGACAACACCTTCAATCTCTATCTCATCTACAAGATGGACTAACAAATGAACCTGAATATCAAAAAATGAAGTAGGAAGTTCTTTTTCCATCAAACATAGTAGCTCTTTGCATTCACTTTTTTTTGTGGGATTGAGTTTTTATCGATCTCTTTGGATGTAATCCACCTATACATATCATAAAAACAATTATAAAGAAGTTAATTAAAAAATAAAAGCTATCCAATATTCATACATATTAAATATAAAAGTATCATAATTACCTTATAAGTGATCCAAGACGATAGATCACATCTCGTACTCCTTTTGTTGTACATCCATCTATAACCAAAGGTAAAATATGTTTCAAAAAGTTATGCCAGTCATGGGTCTTTAACCCAGATAAGCTCTTATCATCCATAGTAAACACGTTTTGAAATGATGCTCCATATCCTGTAGGAGTCTTAATCAATTGAAATCTATTGTTGATAGTCTGGATCTCTTTTGTTGTAAGTACCCAAGGAGCAAATGCATAAGTCGTTTCTTGTCGATGTCTATCAAAAACTGGCCATAACTTTGGTTTGGATTTTTGATCTTTCAAATCATTCCTTGATGTTGTGGTATCTTTCAGTCCAAGAAGATGCTGCCATAGTGAATAACCAATATTTTTGAATATATGCATAGGATCAAGAAGATGACATACTTTTAACTCTCTCCAATACTCCAAAGAATACCATATTGATATGTTCTCTGCGAGTGCCAATTTTCCTTTACCTCTGTTCACATACTCATTATCTGAATCATCACTGAAGATTTCTGCTTCTGGATCTATCAGAGGTCCATCTGTCCATTTTTTATACCAATCCATAGGCGTCATAGGTTTTGCATACTGACCTGTTTCAAGCTTTCCATTAAAATGTATCACTTCTCTTTTAGATCTTAATGGATGATCATCAGGCAAGAATCATGATGTCGAAAATAAATATTTTTGTTGAGATTCTTACTATAGATTGATCTTAACCAATCACCATAATATGGACAAGCTTTATAACCCTTAGTAGATATTCCTGCATCATGGAAAATGATTAGAATATAATTAGATTAGATCATATTTATTTACATGTATATTGAATAAAAAAATTACATCAATACCTGAACAAACACCATATCCAGGAAAATCGTGAATAGTCCAAGCCAAAATACCACGAACCATAATATGTCTTTCATTGATGCTTTTCGATACATCAATGACATTAATACCTCTTCATAACTCTTGAAGATCCTCAATGAGAGGAGTAAGATATACATTCATATCTTTAACTTATCTTTTGCCTGGGATTAAAAGTGAAAGCATTAAATGTTCCTTTTTAATGCTAAGATATGGCAGAAGATTGTAGTTTATGACTACCACTGGCCATGTTGACCATTTACTAGATTTCATGGAGAATGGATTAACCCCATCTAATGCAACTCCTAACTTTAGATTCTGTGGATTTTGTGCAAATTCAGTCCATGTAGAATCAATATGCTGAAAAGCAACACTATCATGAGGAATTTTGCTTATTCCATCAGTACTTTTGTGATCATGTCCCCAAGTAAAAAACTTTGATAATTCGGGGCTTTGAAACATATGTCTAATCCATAAAGCCAATGGAAAATGTCTCAATAGCTTTTTTGGGATTTTAACTTCTTCACCCTTATATCAAGGAGATTGACATTTGGGACATGTCAAAGAGTCTGCATATTCACCTCTATATAAAGTACAATCGTTAGGAAATGCATGTATACATTGATAATCTATACCAAGATTGTTGATTATCTTCTTCATTTCATCATGTGATTTAGGAAGAATATTCTGACTTGGTAAAAACTTTTCAGATAATAACTTGTAAGTTTATCAAAAAAAGATATATTAAAAAAGGTAAATAAATAAATATACATATATACATGTAGGTTTTTATTCTTACTTTAGATAAGGTAAGAACAAGAACTTGAATTAATTGGACACTTTTTGTATGCGCATCTTTTAAAACTATTAATGCTTCTTGCAAATTCATTGACTGATTTGTCGATTCACACATATGTTCAGTTTGAAAGTGTAGTACTCCATAAGTACCTCCTTTTAGGACTTTCTATAACAGGACGGGCGCATCGATTACAGCATTTGTGAATATCCTATCCATTCCTTCCACAAGATATAACGACGGGCGCCTTGGATAGACGAGATCATTCTCAAACAACGGACGCGAGTTCGAATCCTGCTCTCGGCAATACATGCATACATATTTATGAACCATGCTTTTCAAGTCAATAACGCAACGAACAGTCCCCTCCATTCATCCCCTCCATTTGTCCCCCCATTCAACCCCTCAATCCGTCCCCTCCATTCGCCCCCCCCATTCGTCCCCTCCATTCGCCCCCCCCATCCGTCCCCTCCATTCGCCCCCCCCCCCCCCCCATTCGTCCCCTCCATTTGTCCCCCCCATTCAACCCCTCCATCCGTCCCTTCCATTTGCCCCTCCCATTCGTCCCCTCCATTTGTCCCCCCCATTCAACCCCTCCATCCGTCCCCTCCATTCGCCCCCCCCCCCCATTCGTCCCCTCCATTTGTCCCCCCCATTCAACCCCTCCATTCGCCCCCCCCCCCCCCCCCATTCGTCCCCTCCATTTGTCCCCCCCATTCAACCCCTCCATCCGTCCCCTCCATTCGCCCCCCCCATTCGTCCCCTCCATTTGTCCCCCCCATTCAACCCCTCCATTCGCCCCCCCCCCCATTCGTCCCCTCCATTTGTCCCCCCCATTCAACCCCTCCATCCGTCACCTCCATTCGACCCCCCCATTCGTCCCCTCCATTTGTCCCCCCCATTCAACCCCTCCATTCGTCCCCTCCATTCGCCCCCCCCCATTCGTCCCCTCCATTTTTCCCCCCCATTCAACCCCTCCATTCGCCCCCCCCCCATTCGTCCCCTCCATTTGTCCCCCCCCATTCAACCCCTCCATCCGTCCCCTCCATTCGCCCCCCCCCCATTCGTCCCATCCATTTGTCCCCCCCATTCAACCCCTCCATTCGTCCCCTCCATTCACCCCCCCCCCATTCGTCCCCTCCATTTGTCCCCCCCATTCAACCCCTCCATTCGCCCCCCCCCCCCATTCGTCCCCTCCATTTGTTCCCCCCATTGAACCCCTCCATCTGTCCCCTCCATTCGCCCCCCCTTTTGTCCCCTCCTCCATCCGTCCCCTCCATTCGCCCCCCCCCCCCCATTTGTCCCCTCCATTTGTCCCCCCCATTCAACCCCTCCATTCGCCCCCCCATTCGTCCCCTCCATTTGGCCCCCCCATTCAACCCCTCCATCCGTCCCCTCCATTCGCCCCCCCCATTCGTCCCCTCCATTTGTCCCCCCCATTCAACCCCTCCATTCGTCCCCTCCATTCGCCCCCCCCCCATTCGTCCCCTCCATTTGTCCCCCCCATTCAACCCCTCCATTCCCCCCCCCCCCCCATTCGTCCCCTTCATTTGTCCCCCCCATTCAACCCCTCCATCCGTCCCCTCCATTCGCCCCCCCCCCCCCCATTCGTCCCCTCCATTTGTCCCCCCCATTCAACCCCTCCATTCGTCCCCTCCATTCGCCCCCCCCCATTTGTCATTCGCCCCCCCCATTCGTCCCCTCCATTTGTTCCCCCCATTCAACCCCTCCATCCGTCCCCTCCATTCGCCCCCCCCTTTCGTCCCCTCCATTTGTCCCCACCATTCAACCCCTCCATTCGCCCCCCCCATTCGTCCCCTCCATTTGTCCCCCCCATTCAACCCCTCCATCCGTCCCCTCCATTCGCCCCCCCCCCCATTCGTCCCCTCCATTTGTCCCCCCCATTCAACCCCTCCATCCGTCCCCTCCATTCGCCACCCCCATTCGTCCCCTCCATTTGTCCCCCCCATTCAACCCCTCCATCCTTCCCCTCCATTCGCCCCCCCATTCGTCCCCTCCATTTGACCCCCCCA
The DNA here is from genome assembly GCA_020310875.1 of Ceratopteris richardii. Lineage (NCBI taxonomy): Eukaryota > Viridiplantae > Streptophyta > Polypodiopsida > Polypodiales > Pteridaceae > Ceratopteris > Ceratopteris richardii. Next base: position 54,734,093 of record CM035420.1, on the reverse strand, counting down.
TTCAACCCCTCCATTCGCCCCCCCATTCGTCCCCTCCATTTGTCCCCCCCATTCAACCCCTCCATCCGTCCCCTCCATTCGCCCTCCCCATTCGTCCCCTCCATTTGTCCCCCCCCATTCAACCCCTCCATCCGTCCCCTCCATTCGCCCCCCCCCATTCGTCCCCTCCATTTGTCCCCCCCCATTCAACCCCTCCATCCGTCCCCTCCATTCGCCCCCCCCCATTCGTCCCCTCCATTTGTCCCCACCATTTAACCCCTCCATCCGTCCCCTCCATTCGCCCCCCCCATTCCTCCCCTCCATTTGTCCCCCGCATTCAACCCCTCCATCCATCCCCTCCATTCGCCCCCCCATTCGTCCCCTCCACTCACCCCCAACCCCAACCCCAACCCCCAACCCCAACCCCCAACCCTCAACCCTAACCCCCAACCCCAACCCCCAACCCCAACCCCACTTAACCCCAACCACAACCCCAACCCCCAACCCTCAACCTCAGCCCCAACCCACACCCCCGCTCCTCCACTCCATCCCACTCAACCCCAACCCCAACCCCAACCCCAAACCCCCCTCAACGCTCCACAAACCCCCGCGAGTCATCGGCGTCACTCAATTTTGGCCAGCCTACTAAAAAAAAAAAAGGGGAATGCTCACCATTATCCTTTCAAAGGAGGTTGCCGCTGCGCTTCATGGGAATTGAACTCAGATCCAGACGTTGAGAGGCGGATGGCCTATCCAAGGCGCCTGTCAATTTTTGTTGGATATATGAGGCAACATAAGCTAAACAAAGTGTATGTAATTTTGGATGGATAATTGGAGGACCATTTCTTAACCAAACCCTACAGTGTTATATATCGTTGGAAAGCTCTCAACGAGTACTTTTTATTGGTGCAATAATATCTTTGAAATCTTGGATCAAGTTTTTACCACACCCCAAAAAATCCCCACAACTCCTCATAACTCACCCCCTATTCCCACCCAACCAACAAACCCCACAAACCCCACAACCCCCACACAACTCCACACCCCTCCACAACCCTCCACAAACCCCATAATCTCTCTCAAATCCCCACAACTCACCTCCCACACCGCTCACTTAATATGAAGGATCAAAAGCTACTACGAAAAATTAGGTAAAGGATGGGCTTCTCAAGGTCATTCAAATATCACGGGCGACACAAAATGAGGATCTCAGTTTGCATTCAAAAGTGACAGTAAAGGTGTAAGTGATAAAAGTAAAAGTGGTGCAATGAGTGTTGCCGCCAACGATTCATGACGACTGCCTATTTTTGAGGATTCAATTCAAATCAAGGGAATATTTGACCTACCCCCTAATTTTGGGAGATCAACCGGTGCATGATCAGTGGACGTGAAGATTCGGCAAGGCTCTCTTGACCTATGGAGGCCTATAAAAGCAATGGATTTTTGCTCATTTGGGTACAACAATTTTAGAGATACAGTGGTTTGTGCATACGTGCAGAAGTCCTCTCTTACACTCGGTGGTTTCAAGTCTATTGTAGGAGCTACTCTGTAGTGTGTATACAGAGGGTAGGCTTCTCAGTGGAGGGCTATGAGCACTATAGTGTAAGAGAGTAGCTTGGATTTATTTTCTTTTCTATGAGTCAGTGTGTTGATTAATCTCTATTCTCTTGATAAATTCTACCATTTGTATTGATCTGAGTTAGCCTGCATATCAGTGGCCCCTTATGCTGATCTGTTTTATTGGAGTTAATACTTTTAGGGTGGCTTGTCAGCCCTAAGCTTGCACTTTTGAGCATCACTCTGCCCAACCTTGTAATCGTCTGATTCGAATCAAGAAGTGTATGGTCTTCCTTGGTCATTGGTTGTCCATATTTTCTGAAGTATTTACCACTCTGTGCAATCCGTGTTATCTACCTGCTCACAGAAATGTTAAAGGGTATACTTCCCTAAAGAGAACCCCCCTTGAGTAGGTGATGTACTGGACGTGTTTAATTTTCATTCTCTACTTTTGTTAAAAGCGGATACCCTAGTACCTCCTCTACAGTTTGGCACGCCCGGTGGGACCTTTGCATTTCTGTGAGAGGTATTTTTGCCCTATTACATTTGCAAGTAGGTACATGACCCATACACGAGCAGATAAGGAGTCTCTTCGTGTTCGGAGGAGCCTTAACAATTTATCAATAACCACGGCTAGTGAGTCTACCTCCCCTCTGCCTTCCCTAAATTTACCTATCGATTTGGTACGACACCATTGTCAAAAGAGAGGTATAGGAGAACCCTAGACTTCTCCTCAGATACGTCCGAAGAAACACCAGTACAAATGGAGGACCTCTCTCATTCGCTCTCCAGATTAAACATCAAATTCCCTACCTTCAAGGGACAAGCTTATGAGGATGCTGATGATCATGTGAGGAGATTCATCTCTTTATGCCGTGGAAGAGGTCAGCAAAATAGAGAGGATGCAATGCTGGCACTTTTTCCATCCACATTGGAGGGTCTTGCGGATAAATGGTATAGTCAATATGCAGATGGCCATTTCACTACATGGGAGGCTATGAAGGCGGCATTCTCACAAACATTCCGACCAAGTGATTCCTCAGAAAGAGCTCTAGATCAGCTAGAGAATTTGAAGCTAAGATCAGGTGAATCTTTTCATGAACTTCACACTAGAACAAAAGCACTTGTTGCACGTCTGCCACATGCTCCAGGTGACTTTTTGGTTAAAAAGTGGATAGAAAAGGCTCTGCCCAGGTCATCTCAGCAGAAGCTTCGTGAATCTCTTAGATTGGATGCGACCCTCAATGATTTTGTAGCAGTGGCATCACGCATTGAAGAAGCAAGGCAACATTTTGAAAGGGATACACAACAAAAGTATGTTGCAGATCTGGATCCTATTGAGCAACTAAGGAGGGAACTGGAAACATTAAAAATGCAACAAAATCAACAAGAAGAGAAGGTCTTGCCACCACTGCGACGCACGGATGATGAAGTAGCCCAACTTCGCCGTGAGTTAGAAGATTTGAAGACCACACAAGATATAAGGAGACAAATTTGGTGCACGAACTGTAACAACAATGGACATTCCAATGCTCATTGCCATAACAAGGTAAGCTGTCAATTTTGTGGAAAAGATGGTCATGAAGCCAGAGATTGTTATTACCTCAAGGGTACACAGCAGAGAGGTAACCCTCAAACTTTGGATTCATACTATGCTAGTACTTCAAATACATCTAATAGAGAGGAGAATAGGCCTGCAAAGCCTAGATATAATAGACCCTTGATGTGCTATCGTTGTGGTGAATATGGCCACATGCAAAATAGGTGTTCCCTCCCAGAAGATGCACCTCCTTTTCAACATTGTCCAGAGGCCAAGGATCATTATACCAAAGATTGCCCAAGAGGTCGTCCTGCTCCAATTCATATGATTGCAGTCTCTCCACATGAAGAAGGAAAAACCACTCAGACTTATGCTGTTTCATCCTCTGCAATGCCCATGATGACTAGAGCTAGGCAAGCAGCTGCAACCCAGAGAGATGAACAACAACGATTTCAGGATAAAGAGGAAGAAAAGGAGTCTGGATGGAAGGACCAAGCACAAATTTAAGGAGCTTATAATAAGATGACTACTTCTCTAAAGGGCCAACCAACAAGTCTGCAAGAAAACACTCAGGAGGTAAACATTGAACAGATCTTGAAAGGTATTCATCACAAGGTTAGTCTATATGAACTTATAAGGATGGATTCAAAAATAAGAAGTGACTTACTGAAGATTATACACTCCGCTCACTTGAGCAAGTCTATGACAAGCCTAAGTATTGGCTTGAGTCTCACAAAGTCATTAAAGAAGCTTCAAAATGAAGACTATGTAAAGTTCACTTGTGAACTACCTCTTGTAACTTTTGAAGAGTTTACTTAATGTAAAAGTAAGAGAATCTTAAGTGGTTGAGCCCACATGATCAAGAATGGAAAGAGGAGCCACGAATTCGTGATTTGTGGTAGGTAGAGAATCAAATCAATCATTGATTGATTGGAGAGTGATTGACGGAAGTTAGCCTCCCAAACTCAACTATAAATAGATGGCAGTTTTAGTCGTGGTTAGAGATACTATGTGAAGACCTCCAAGAGCTGAGCTTTATGCCATATGAAGGTGTGATTACAAGGCACACATATGTATCAGTAATTCATTGTATTGTACAAGCAATATACTTTCATTTTCATGATTATTTGAGTTCATCTTTCCATGTTCTTGTGATGTGTACTACTCACTGCCATTACTTCAGTTTTTCTCAGTCAGCTTGCAGAGATTGTTTCTCTGCACTTGGTTCATCATTTTCAATGATTTAACTTGGTAAAGTTAGCCCTATAAGTCTACTATATGCTCAGAAATTTTCATGTCATTTGGATGTTGGAATCTTCAGTTATGTTCATTTGAAGTCAACAGGGTATGTTCATTTTCTTTTCTCTATCAGGTACCCGACTTTTTTAGGCATCTTGTCAGAGTCATTTCTCAGTAGTTACTCATCCAAAGTCAGTGATTTAAAGCTTGTTGGATTCAGCTTACTGTCTAGTATAAGCATACAAATTTTCATAATCATTCGATTTCTACATTTTGAGTTATCTGGATTTTTCGGTTCACTGGTCTATTTCTGTAGCAGCCCGTGAAAATCGGGATGATGTCATCACTTGTTAAAAGTCATTCTCAGTGTGTGGTTTGTTATTTTTGATGAGATTACTCTCTAAAGTTAGCTCTTTAAGCTACCTAGCCTTCCCCAAGAGGAATTAATCTAATTGCTGCTGTGCTCAGAGAATTATGTAAAACACTGGACATGTGTATCAACCAAGAATAGCAAGTTTTCACCTCTGAGCTAACTCCAACTTATCTGTTTTGATCTATCTTTTTGAGAGTGATCTTCCAAGGTACATAGGGTGTCTAATACATCCATTGGCAAGCTAAAAGGGCCCACGATCTACTCCTGGAGTTCATTTGGCTGGTGTAGAGCAAAGATTTTGCAACACCTCTTCATCTTCAACACATACCTATCCATCTCTTCACAGTGGTATCAGAGCAAGGTTGGACAACATGGCAGATGGATTTCTTTCATCAATTGACAAATTGGACAGAGGTAACTACTCAGCTTGGTCATTAAGAATGGAAGCTTATCTCCAAGGTAGAAGTTTATATGGTTATGTGGCTGGAGATGAAGTTATGCCAAGTTTCAGGAACAAAAGTCAACCAACACAAGAAGAGCAAGAAAGATTGAGCACATGGTGCTCCAAGGATGCACTTGCAAGGTCTTATCTCCTCAACTCTATCTCAGATTTTTTGTTGCCTCACATTAGAAGTTGTAAGACATCTCAGGAAGTGTGGGATGCACTTGAAGCTTTCTTTTCTTCAAGTACCAAAGCTAGGAAGCATCAACTATGGCTGGAGTTCACAACTCTCAAGAAGGCTCCCAAACAAAATGTGACTGATTTTGTCACAAAGCTCAAGGACATAGCGGATCAATTGGGAAGCATTGGAGAGGTAATAGATGAAGAGCAAATTGTAAGGCAGGTCATCAATGGCTTGAAGGCAGATGATAAGTGGGAAGCATTCACCACAGCTATGGATTTGTACATGGACATGCATGTACCTGATTTCAACACACTCATTGGACAATTACTTACTCAAGAGGCAAAGCTTATCAAAAATGGAGAAAGCTCTAAAGGTAATCAATCTTCAGCTTTATACACGGATAAAAGCAAGTCTAAAGATAACAAAGGAAAGGCAAAGAAAGTGGATGATGAAGCAGGTACATATCAAGCTAACTATGCAGGTAGAGGAAGACATGGCAGAGGTAGAGGAAGAGGAGGTAGACAACGCAGGGGGAGATCCCAAGACTCCAACTCATGTTCTATTTGTGGATTAACTAATCATACAACTGAAAATTGCTTTAGGAATTCCAGGAATCAAAGAGGTAGAGGATACAATAGAGGAAGTTATGGCTACTCAAGAGGAAGGTTCAACAATTATCATGGCAACTACAACAACTACAATCATTCAAACTATCAAGGAGGCTACAAAGGAAGGAGAGACTACAATAACTACACAGAAGACTCAAACAAAGAGGATTCATTATTGATCATGAACATGGCTATGCCACAAGGTAAATCTGATGAGCATGTTTTCTACATAGATTCAGGTTGTTCAAATCATGTGGCAGGAAATGTGGCACTCCTATCAGATTTAGAAGATCCAAGGAATAAGCATGAGGTACAAACAGGAGACGATACAAAACATCCTGTGGAGAAAATAGGCAATGTCAAAGCACCTGATGGAAACATCAACCTACTCAGTAAGGTACTCTATGTTCCTACCATTACAAAGAATTTGATAAGTGTTGGGTAGATAGTAGAGAAAGGGTTGCAAGTCAGGTTCACAAAGGCAGGAGCATTTGTTGAAGATCCAAGTCAAGGATTCAGAAGAATTGCAAAAGGTGAAAAGACAGGTAGATTGTTCACATTTGAATTACAGGACACTAGAAACATTGCTCTCTTTAATTATGGTAGTCAGACACTCACAGAATTGGAAGTATGGCACAAAAGGTTAGCACATATTGGTGAAAGGTCATTAAAGCAAATCTGCAGGGACCAAAGTGTACTTGGACTTCCTAATTTGTCAAAAAAACATATGATTTATAAGTGTAGTGCATGTCAATTTGGAAAGTCTCACAGGTTACCATTCATGAAGAAAGGTTATATGCATGGAGATCTCTTGGAGTTGGTTCATACAGATGTATGGGGACCAAGCAAGGAAGCTTCAATATCAGGATCAAGGTATTATGTTTCCTTTATTGATGATTGCAGCAGATGGACTATCCTATTCTTTATGAAACACAAAGATGAAGTTTTTTCATGTTTCAAAAGATATTTGGCTCTTGTGGAGAATCAAACAGGTAAATCACTAAAAAGGCTAAGGTCAGATGGAGGGGGAGAATACTTCTCCCATGATTTTGATTCTTTTCTTCAAGAAAGAGGAATCAAAAGAGAGGTAACTACAAGGTACACTCCTGAGCAAAATGGAGTGGCAGAAAGGAGGAATAGGACAATTGTTGAAGCTGCAAGGTCTATGTTAAATGAAAAGCATTTACCTAATTACTTATGGGCTGAGGCTGTATCTACAGCCACTTACTTGATTAACAGGTTGCCTTCAAAATCCCTTGATGGGATGACTCCATATGAGGCTTGGAATGGAAGAAGGCCAAGCTTAGATCATTGTAAAATTTTTGGATGTATTGCTTTTGCTCATGTTCCTTCACAGGTTAGAGGCAAGATGGATCCAAAGGCAGAAAGGTGTGTATTTATTGGATATGACAACAATCAAAAGGGCTACAGGTTATACAACCCTACCAACAAAGGATTCTTGGTAAGCAGAGATGTAGTTTTTGATGAGAACAATTCATGGTATGAAGATTCATGCAGGAAGGTCAATTTACCATATGATCTTGAAGAAGATTTTCCAAAGCTTGGTAGAGAACAATCAAAGATTGAAGAACAAGACACCTCAGAGGATGATGAAGAATCTCACATGGAAAAGATCAAAGCATGGAAGTCTAAAGGTAAAGCAAAATTGCAGGAACTTGGACATGAGGCAGAATCATCAAATCATGGCTTAAGAAGATCTATGAGGGAAAAGAAAAAACCAGAAAGGTATGGGTTTGACACCTCATTAGTAACTAAACATTCTATCTACATAGCACAGGACATAAACCAAGAGGAGCCATCATCATTTGAAGAGGCCAAAGCAAAAACAGAATGGAAGCATGCAATGAAGGAAGAGATTGAAGCACTTGAGGAAAACAACACTTGGGATTTGGTGCCCAAGACTTCATCCATGAAGGTAATAGGCTCAAGATGGGTCTATAAACTCAAGAAGAATTCTGATGGTTCCATTAACAGGTATAATGCAAGGCTTGTGGCAAAAGGCTTTGCACAAACTCAGGGAATTGATTATGAGGAGACATTCTCTCCTATGGCAAAGATGCCTACTATTAGGGTTTTGCTTAGTATTGCCTCTTCCAAGAATTGGAAGATACTTCAACTAGATGTGAAGAATGCATTCTTGAATGGTTGGATAACAGAAGAGGTATATATGGCACAACCACCTGGTTTTGAGAATCAAGTTTATCCTAATTATGTGTGTAAACTTAACAAAGCATTGTATGGTCTCAAGCAAGCTCCAAGACCTTGGAATTTCAGGCTTGTTTCATTCTTGCAGGACAAAGGCTTTCAACCAAGCAAAGCAGATCCTTCACTCTTTATTAAAAAGAGTAATTCCGAGGTCATCTACCTATGTGTATATGTAGATGATATTATATTGACAGGAAATGATGCAGATGGTATGAAGAAGATCAAAGATCAGATGAGAGAAGAGTTCAAGATAAGTGATTTGGGTTCACTTACCTACTTCCTAGGTTTGGAAGTTGTCTACAAAGATCATGGTTTGTTTCTCACTCAAAGAAAGTACATTAAGGACATGTTGGCAAAATTCAAGATGCAAGATTGTAAGATTGCAGGTACTCCAATGGAGGTTAATCAGAAATTGAGCTCACATGAAGGTGAACTCATAGAGGACATCACATCATATCAAAGTCTAGTGGGTAGTCTCAACTATGCCACATTGACAAGAGTAGATATATGTTACAGTGTGAGTGTGCTAAGCCAATTTATGCACACACCAAGGAAACCACATATGGATGCTGCCAAAAGGATACTCAAATATCTCAAAGGAACCATAAATGAAGGACTTTACTATCCTTATGTATCTGATTTAGGTTTGAAGCTATTTTCTGATGCAGATTGGGCTGGCTCCAAGGAAGATAGAAGGAGCACTTCAGGTTATCTTACCTTTGCAGGTTCAAAGCTTATTTCATGGTCATCCAAGAAGCAACCCACAGTTGCTCTCTCTTCTACTGAAGCTAAATATAGAGGTCTTGCCATAGCTACACAGGAAGCTATGTGGATGAAGACATTGTTCAAAGATCTTGGATTGGAGTTTGGAACTCCAACTATTTTTGGTGATAATATGAGTTCTATTCACTTGGCTGCTAATCCTATTTTTCATGCAAGGACTAAACATATTGAAGTTCATTATCATTATGTACGAGAGAAGATCCTAAGCAAGGAGATTCAAATATCATATGTGTCCACTCATCAACAATGTGCAGATATTCTAACTAAAGCATTGGATGGTACAAAGCTTTGCAAATTCAAGGCTATGATTGGTTTGCAGGTAATCTTGGAAGATTGAAGACCTCAAGCATACTTGGCTTGAGGGGGAGCTGTTGGAGCAAGTCTATGACAAGCCTAAGTATTGGCTTGAGTCTCACAAAGTCATTAAAGAAGCTTCAAAATGAAGACTATGTAAAGTTCACTTGTGAACTACCTCTTGTAACTTTTGAAGAGTTTACTTAATGTAAAAGTAAGAGAATCTTAAGTGGTTGAGCCCACATGATCAAGAATGGAAAGAGGAGCCACGAATTCGTGATTTGTGGTAGGTAGAGAATCAAATCAATCATTGATTGATTGGAGAGTGATTGACGGAAGTTAGCCTCCCAAACTCAACTATAAATAGATGGCAGTTTTAGTCGTGGTTAGAGAGACCTATGTGAAGACCTCCAAGAGCTGAGCTTTATGCCATATCAAGGTGTGATTACAAGGCACACATATGTATCAGTAAGTCATTGTATTGTACAAGCAATTTACTTTCATTTTCATGATTATTTGAGTTCATCTTTCCATGTTCTTGTGATGTGTACTACTCACTGCCATTACTTCAGTTTTTCTCAGTCAGCTTGCAGAGATTGTTACTCTGCACTTGGTTCATCATTTTCAGTGATTTAACTTGGTAAAGTTAGCTCTATAAGTCTACTATATGCTCACAAATTTTCATGTACTTTGGATGTTGGAATCTTCAGTTATGTTCATTTGAAGTCAACAGGGTATGTTCATTTTCTCTTCTCTGTCAGGTACCCGACTTTTTTAGGCATCTTGTCAGAGTCATTTCTCAGTGGTTACGCATCCAAATTCAGTGATTTAAAGCTTGTTGGATTCAGCTTACTGTCTAGTATAAGCATACAAATTTTCATAATCATTGGAGTTCTACATTTTGAGTTATGTGGATTTTTCTGCTCACTGGTCTATTTCTGTAGCAGCCCGTGAAAATCGGGATGATGTCATCACTTGTTAAAAGTCATTCTCAGTGTGTGGTTTGTTATTTTTGATGAGATTACTCTCTAAAGTTAGCTCTATAAGCTACCTAGCCTTCCCCAAGAGGAATTAATCTAATTGCTGCTGTGCTCAGAGAATTATGTAAAACACTGGACAGGTGTATCAACCAAAAATAGCAAGTTTTCACCTTTGAGCTAACTCCAACTTATCTGTTTTGATCTATCTTTTTTAGAGTGATCTTCCAAGGTACATAGGGTGTCTAATACATCCATTGGCAATCTAAAAGGGCCCACCATCTACTCCTGGAGTTCATTTGGCTGGTGTAGAGCAAAGATTTTGCAACACCTCTTCATCTTCAACACATACCTATCCATCTCTTCACAGTCCAATCACCTAGTATAGATGGTTTCATGGTTGATTTTCCCCCTGCACCCTTAGCAGACTACCAAAGTTCAAGATTATCAGTTTGTATAAAGGATGAAGCTCTTAGAGGTGTGATCATAGATGGAGGCTCTGGTATCAATTTGATGCCAAATTTTACAATGAAGAAGCTAAATTTGAACCCCACCAAAATTGCACCATTTACAGTTACACTAGCAGATCAACATCGGCTTGCGCCTCTTGGCATTATTGAAAAGGTACGGATGATAGTACAGGGTTGCCACTTTGTGTTGGATTTTGTTGTTATTGCACTTCCACAAGAGACTTCCTATCCTTTGCTCCTGGGGAGACCTTGGCTGAGACAAGCAAAAGCTTTGCAAGACTGGGGGAAAAATAAACTATGGATTTCAACAAGCACCAATAGCCAACTGCAACTACACTTGGAAGAAGGATTTGATTCAGGAAAAACCACTGGATATACTGTGGATACTCACGTAATGCCCTCTCTACCCCAAGAAGATGATACATTGTTAAATTGGATGATGGGAAGTGCAGAGTGTTGCACAGTGGAGATCAATGAAATTGAGGAAGAAGTTGCAGATAAGGAAATTACAGAAAAGGGCAAGGAAGACCACAAAGTGGTGGAGAATGAGCAACTGAAGGAAAATACAAGCTTTGAGGAGGCAACCAATATAAAAGTATCAGAGAGGGAAGATTATGAACTTAAGAGCAGAGAAGATCTTCCTTTTGCAGATATACCTCAAGGATGGATGAAAGAACAGGTTGCAGAATATAAATTAAAATCCACTCCTGCATAGAATGGAGATGATTTCTCAAGCAAGACCAGTCCTGAAACATTGGTTCAAGAAGTAAATTTAGGGGATGAAGAGAACCCTCAAATGGTCCATTTGGCATCCTGGTTGTGGCATTATCCTCTCTTGCTACAGAAGGTAACTTCTTTGCTTTTTACTTATAAAAGTGTCTTCGCATGGTCCTACAAAGATCTAACAGGGATACCAGAAGAGCTTGGGTTACATCGGATACCCTTAGTTGAGGGAGCCGCGCCTGTAAGAAGTAGACCATATCGACTCAATCCGAAGTATGTAGAGGCAGTAAAAGCAGAGATTACAAAACTAGAAGAAGCGGATATAATTGTTCGAGTAGAACATTCCAGGTGGCTTTCCTCTATGGTTATTGTGCCCAAGAAAAATAGTGGAAAAATAAGAGTATGTGTTGATTTCCGTGCTTTGAATAAAGTGACTATCCAAGATGGATTTCCTCAGCCCTTCACAGGGCAAGTGCTTGAGGAAGTAGCTGGTCACACTTTGTATAGTTTCTTGGATGGTTTTAGTGGCTACAACCAGATAGTAATTCACCCTGATGATAGGGACAAAACAGCCTTTGTTACTCCCTGGGGCACTTATGTCTATACTCGTATGGCTTTTGGTTTGAAGAATGCGCCAGCTTCATTTAATAGAACGATGTATCTGATATTGGGCAAATGGTTAACAACCTTTCTCCGCATATTTATGGATGACTTTTCAGTATTCTCAGGTACAGATAGAAGGGCGGCAGTTCAAGATTTCCATGATCATTTGGAAAATCTAAAAGAAATTTTTGAGCAATGTCTCAAAACGGGTTTGAAATTGAATCCTGATAAATGTCACTTTTTGGTCACTAAGGGTACTCTTCTTGGTCACATAGTATCTACTGAAGGTATAACTGTTGACCCTGCAAAGGTTACAGCTATTCTTTCTATGCCAATTCCACAAAGCCCAAAGGAAGTGCAAAGTTTCTTGGGCCATGCAGGGTATCACAGAAGATTCATTAGGATGTATTCGAAAATTGCTAAGCCCTTGTCAAGGCTTACCAGTAAAAAGATCCCTTTCTCATGGAGTGCTGAAGCCGACAAAGCATTTTGTGAACTAAAGTTGAGGCTATGTACTGCTCCACTTTTAAGTGTTCCTAATTGGTCATTGGAATTTCATGTGCATACAGATGCTAGTCTTCATGTTGTTGGTGCAATTCTAGCTCAACCATCATCTCACAAAGTGGATAGACCTATCTCTTATGCAAGCAGACTACTCAACCAAGGTGAAAGAAATTACAGTACAACGGAAAGAGAAGGTTTGGCTATCGTATTTTGTCTTCAGAAATTTAGACATTATCTCCTTGGTGTACATTTCATTGTTATCTCTGATCATCAGCCCTTGAAATATTTGATAAACAAACCTAGAGTAGCTGGAAGGATTTGGAGATGGTTACTCCTATTCCAGGAATTTAATTTTGATATTCATATTAAGCCAGGAAAAGAACACTACATGGCAGATCAAGTGTCCAGGACGGCAATGAGTGAAAAGGCAATAGGTATCAATGATGAACTAGTGGATAGCAATCTCTTCCTAGTAACAATTTGGACTGGTGGGTATGATGAAATTCTTCATGTTCTCACTACTGGAAAGATCCCAGAACACTTGACACCTGTAGAAAAAAGAAGATTACTTTTGAAAACCAAAGCCTATTCTCTTATAAATGGTAATTTATATAAATACTGTCAGGATGATATCTTGAGAAGGTGTGTCTATCCAGAGGAGGTAAATCTTTTGCTAGAGGCAGCACACAGTGAAGGACACCTAAAGGGGGAAGAATTGGCTCATAGAATCATCCACAAGGGTTTATGGTGGCCTCATATTTTCAAAGATGCAATCAAGTTTGCTAAAGAATGCCACATCTACCAGAGGTGTGCTCCCACGCCAACCAGATTGAATTTCCAACCATTAGTCATATCTACCGGATGGCTTCCATTTGAACGATGGGGTCTTGATTTCATAGGGCCAATTAGCCCAACTGGGCAACCAGGAGGTAAAAAGTATATTTTGATGGCCACATGTTATGCCACTAAATGGATAGAGGCTAAAGCTACTATGGACTGCACGGCTCTGACAATAGCTAAATTTATGTATAAACGTATTTTCTCAAGATTTGGTTGCCCACTGGAAATTACTAGTGATAGGGGCACACATTTTGTAAATCAATTGCTCCAGTTTATATTTGACAAGTACAAAATCTTCCATAAAAAGTCTTGTGCCTATTACCCAAGGGAAAATGGCCAAGCAGAGAGTTCCAATAAGATTTTGATCGGACTACTTCGCAAATTATCTTTTGATCATCAAAGCTCTTGGCCACTAGCACTAATTGGTGCAATTTGGGCTTTCAGAACCACGAAGAGGGGAACCACAGGCGAGACTCCATTTCGCTTAGTTTATGGGAAAGAGGCATTGGCACCATTTGAGTTTATCATCAGAAAAGAAATAGGAATCAAAACCATTGGAACTGAACCCCCCATTCAGAGATTGGTGGCATTAGAAGAGTATAGAGAAGAGGCAATGCAAAAACTTCTGGTGACACAAGAAGAGCGCAAGAGATTGCATGACAGGTATCTGAGATCCAATGAAGTTCAGGAAGGGTCTATGGTTTTAGTGCATCAGGTTCCACCAATTCAAACTAAATTGGCACCCAAGTGGATAGGACCTTATAAGGTAATCAAGGTATTGCCACATGGCGCTGTGCATCTGGAAGATCTGCAGGGTAAGGATTCCCCAGGTCAACATCTCCAGGGTGAAAAAGTATCTGAATTAGGTCCAAATGGAAGCACTTCATTCCTTGTACATACCGTGTTTCTTTTTTGTAATTGTAGTATAACTGGATCTCTTTGAAATAAGAAAAATAAGGGAGAAATTGCACCAGGGACGGTGCAAAAGCTTAATGTGGGGGTCTGTAGTACTCCATAAGTACCTCCTTTTAGGACTTTCTATAACAGGACGGGCGCATCGATTATAGCATCTGTGAATATCCTATCCATTCCTTCTACAAGATATAACGACGGGCGCCCTGGATAGACGAGATCATTCTCAAACAACGGACCCGAGTTCGAACCCTGCTCTCGGCAATACGTGCATACATATTTATGAAGCATGCTTTTCAAGTCAATAACGCAACGAACAAACCCCTCCATTCATCCGCTCCATTTGTCCCCCCATTCAACCCCTCCATCCGTCCGCTCCACTCGCCCCCCCCCCCATTCGTCCCGTCCATTCGCCCCCCCCATCCGTCCCCTCCATTCGCCCCCCCATTTGTCCCCTCCATTCGCCCCCCCCATTCGTCCCCTCCATTTGTCCCCCCCATTCAACCCCTCCATCCGTCCCCTCCATTAACCCCCCCCCCCCCCCATTCGTCCCCTCAATTTGTCCCCCCCGTTCAACCCCTCCATCCGTCCCCTCCATTCGCCCCCCCCATTCATCCCCTCCATTTGTCCCCCCCATTCAACCCCTCCATTCGCCCCCCCCATTCGTCACCTCCATTTGTCCCCCCCATTCAACCCCTCCATCCGTCCCCTCCATTCGCCCCCCCCCATTCGTCCCCTCCATTTGTCCCCCCCATTCAACCCCTCCATTCCCCCCCCCCCATTCGTCCCCTCCATTTGTCCCCCCAATTCAACCCCTCCATCCGTCCCCTCCATTCGCCCCCCCCATTCTTCCCCTCCATTTGTCCCCCCCATTCAACCCCTCCATTTGTCCCCTCCATTCGCCCCCCCCCATTCGTCCCCTCCATTTGTCCCCCCCATTCAACCCCTCCATTCGCCCCCCCCATTCGTCCCCTCCATTTGTCCCCCCCCATTCAACCCCTCCATCCGTCCCCTCCATTCGCCCCCCCCATTCGTCCCCTACATTTGTCCCCCCCATTCAACCCCTCCATTCGTCCCCTCCATTCGCCCCCCCCATTCGTCCCCTCCATTTGTCCCCCCCATTCAACCCCTTCATTCGCCGCCCCCCATTCGTCCCCTCCATTTGTTCCCCCCATTCAACCCCTCCATCCGTCCCCTCCATTCGCCCCCCCCCTTTCGTCCCCTCCTCCATCCGTCCCCTCCATTCGCCCCCCCCCCCCCATTCGTCCCCTCCATTTTTCCCCCCCATTCAACCCCTCCATTCGCCCCCCCATTCGTCCCCTCCATTTGTCCCCCCCATTCAACCCCTCCATCCGTCCCCTCCATTTGCCCCCCCCCCCCATTCGTCCCCTCCATTCGTCCCCTCCATTTGTCCCCCCCATTCAACCCCTCCATTCGCCACCCCCATTCGTCCCCTCCATTTGTCCCCCCCCCATTCGACCCCTCCATCCGTCCCCTCCATTCGCCCCCCCCCCCCCCCCATTCGACCCCTCCATTTGTCCCCCCCATTCAACCCCTCCATTCGTCCCCTCCATTCGCCCCCCCCCCCCCCATTCGTCCCCTCCATTTGTCCCCCCCATTCAACCCCTCCATTCGCCCCCCCCATTTGTCCCCTCCATTTGTTCCCCCCATTCAACCCCCCCATTCAACCCCTCCATTCGCCCCTCCCCCCCATTCGTCCCCTCCATTTGTCCCCCCCATTCAACCCCTCCATCCGTCCCCTCCATTCGCCCCCCCCCCCCCCATTCGTCCCCTCCATTTGTCCCCCCCCATTCAACCCCTCCATCCGTCCCCTCCATTCGTCCCCCCCATTCGTCCCCTCCATTTGTCCCCCCCGTTCAACCCCTCCATCCGTCCCCTCCATTCGCCCCCCCATTCGTCCCCTCCATTTGTCCCCCCCATTCAACCCCTCCATTCGCCCCCCCATTCATCCCCTCCATTTGTCCCCCCCATTCAACCCCTCCATCCGTCCCCTCCATTCGCCCCCCCATTCGTCCCCTCCATTTGTCCCCCCCCATTCAACCCCTCCATCCGTCCCCTCCATTCGTCCCCCCCATTCGTCCCCTCCATTTGTCCCCCCCGTTCAACCCCTCCATCTGTCCCCTCCATTCGCCCCCCCATTCGTCCCCTCCACTCACCCCCAACCCCAACCCCAACCCCAACCCACAACCCCAACCCCAACCCCAACCCCAACCCCCAACCCCAACCCCACTCAACCCCAACCCCAACCCCAACCCCCAACCCTCAACCTCAACCCCAACCCACACCCCCGCTCCTCCACTCCATCCCACTCAACCCCAACCCCAACCCCAACCCCAAACCCCCCTTAACGCTCCACAAACCCCCGCGAGTCATCGGCGTCTCTAAATTTTGGCCAGCCTACGACAAAAAAAAGGGGGAATGCTCACCATTATCCTTTCAAAGGAGGTTGCTGCTGCGCTTCATGGGAATTGAACTCAGATCTAGACGTTGAGAGGCGGATGGCCTATCCAAGGCGCCCATCAAATTTTGTTGAATATATGAGGCAAGATAAACTAGACAAAGTGCATGTAATTTTGGATGGATAATTGGAGGACCATTTCTTAACCAAACCCTACAGTGTTATATATCGTTGGAAAGCTCTCAACAAGTACTTTTCATTGGTGCAATAATAACTTTGAAATCTTGGATCAATTTTTTACCACACCCCAAAAAATCCCCACAACTCCTCATAACTCACCCCCTATCCCCACCCAACCAACAAACCCCACAAACCCCACAACCCCCACACAACTCCACACCCCTCCACAACCCTCCACAAACCCCATAATCTCTCTCAAATCCCCACAACTCACCTCCCACACCGCTCACTTAATATGAAGGATCAAAAGCTACTACGAAAAATTAGGTAAAGGATGGGCTTCTCAAGGTCATTCAAATATCACGGGCGACACAAAATGAGGATCTCAGTTTGCATTCAAAAGTGACAGTAAAGGTGTAAGTGATAAAAGTAAAAGTGGTGCAATGAGTGTTGCCGCCAACGATTCATGACGACTGCCTATTTTTGAGGATTCAATTCAAATCAAGGGAATATTTGACCTACCCCCTAATTTTGGGAGATCAACCGGTGCGTGATCAGTGGACGTGAAGATTCGGCAAGGCTCTCTTGACCTATGGAGGCCTATAAAAGCAATGGATTTTTGCTCATTTGGGTACAACAATTTTAGAGATACAGTGGTTCGTGCGTACGTGCAGAAGTCCTCTCTTACACTCGGTGGTTTCAAGTCTATTGTAGGAGCTACTCTGTAGTGTGTATACAGAGGGTAGGCTTCTCAGTGGAGGGCTATGAGCACTATAGTGTAAGAGAGTAGCTTGGATTTATTTTCTTTTCTGTGAGTCAGTGTGTTCATTAATCTCTATTCTCTTGATAAATTCTACCATTTGTATTGCTCTGAGTTAGCCTGCATATCAGTGGCCCCTTATGCTGATCTGTTGTATTGGAGTTAATACTTTTAGGGTGGCTTGTCAGCCCTAAGCTTGCACTTTTGAGCATCACTCTGCCCAACCTTGTAATCGTCTGATTCGAATCAAGAAGTGTATGGTCTTCCTTGGTCATTGGTTGTCCATATTTTCTGAAGTATTTACAACTCTGTGCAATCCGTGTTATCTACCTGCTCACAGAAATGTTAAAGGGTATACTTCCCTAAAGAGAACCCCCCTTGAGTAGGTGATGTACTGGACGTGTTTAATTTTCATTCTCTACTTTTGTTAAAAGCGGATACCCCAGTACCTCCTCTACAGTTTGGCATGCCCGGTGGGACCTTTGCATTTCTGTGAGAGGTATTTTTGCCCTATTACATTTGCAAGTAGGTACATGACCCATACACGAGCAGATAAGGAGTCTCTTCGTGTTCGGAGGAGCCTTAACAAGTTATCAATAACCACGGCTAGTGAGTCTACCTCCCCTCTGCCTTCCCTAAATTTATCTATCGATTTGGGTACGACACCATTGTCAAAAGAGAGGTATAGGAGAACCTTAGACTTCTCCTCAGATACGTCCGAAGAAACACCAGTACAAATAGAGGACCTCTCTCATTTTCTCTCCATATTAAACATCAAATTCCCTACCTTCAAGGGACAAGCTTATGAGGATGCTGATGATCATGTGAGGAGATTCATCTCTTTATGCCGTGGAAGAGGTCTGCAAAATAGAGAGGATGCAATGCTGGCACTTTTTCCATCCACATTGGAGGGTCTTGCGGATAAATGGTATAGTCAATATGCAGATGGCCATTTCACTACATGGGAGGCTCTGAAGGCGGCATTCTCACAGACATTCCGACCAAGTGATTCCTCAGAAAGAGCTCTAGATCAGCTAGAGAATTTGAAGCTAAGATCAGGTGAATCTTTTCATGAACTTCACACTAGAACAAAAGCACTTGTTGCACGTCTGCCACATGCTCCAGGTGACTTTTTGGTTAAAAAGTGGATAGAAAAGGCTCTGCCCAGGTCATCTCAGCAGAAGCTTCGTGAATCTCTTAGATTGGATGCGACCCTCAATGATTTTGTTGCAGCGGCATCACGCATTGAAGAAGCAAGGCAACATTTTGAAGGGGATACACAACAAAAGTATGTTGCAGATCTGGATCCTATTGAGCAACTAAGGAGGGAACTGGAAGCATTAAAAATGCAATAAAATCAACAAGAAGAGAAGGTCTTGCCACCACTGCGACGCACGGATGATGAAGTAGCCCAACTTTGCCGTGAGTTAGAAGATTTGAAGACCACACAAGATATCAGGAGACAAATTTGGTGCACGAACTGTAACAACAATGGACATTCCAATGCTAATTGCCCTAACAAGGTAAGCTGTCAATTTTGTGGAAAAGATGTTCATGAAACCAGAGATTGTTATTACCTCAAGGGTACACAGCAAAGAGGTAACCCTCAAACTTTGGATTCATACTATGCTAGTACTTCAAATATATCTAATAGAGAGGAGAATAGGCCTGCAAAGCCTAGATATAATAGACCCTTGATGTGCTATCGTTGTGGTGAATATGGCCACATGCAAAATAGGTGTTCTCTCCTAGAAGATGCACCTCCTTGTCAACATTGTCCAGAGGCCAAGGATCATTATACCAAAGATTGCCCAATAGGTCGTCCTGCTCCAATTCATATGATTGCAGTCACTCCACATGAAGAAGGAAAAACCACTCAGACTTATGCTGTTTCATCCTCTGCAATGCCCATGATGACTAGAGCTAGGCAAGCAGCTGCAACCCAGAGAGATGAACAACAAGGATTTCAGGATAAAGAGGAAGAAAAGGAGTCTGGATGGAAGGACCAAGCACAAATTGAAGGAGCTTATAATAAGATGACTACTTCTCTAAAGGGCCAACCAACAAGTCTGCAAGAAAACACTCAGGAGGTAAACATTGAACAGATCTTGAAAGGTATTCATCACAAGGTTAGTCTATATGAACTTATAAGGATGGATTCAGAAATAAGAAGTGACTTACTGAAGATTATACACTCCGCTCACTTGGTCCAATCACCTAGTATAGATGGTTTCATGGTTGATTTTAACCCTGCACCCTTAGCAGACTACCAAAGTTCAAGATTATCAGTTTGTATAAAGGATGAAGCTCTTACAGGTGTGATCATAGATGGAGGCTCTGGTATCAATTTGATGCCAAATTTTACAATGAAGAAGCTAAAGTTGAACCCCACCAAAATGGCACCATTTACAAATACACTAGCAGATCAACATCGGGTTGCGCCTCTTGGCATTATTGAAAAGGTACGGATGATAGTACAGGGTTGCCACTTTGTGTTGGATTTTGTTGTTATTGCACTTCCACAGGAGACTTCCTATCCTTTGCTCCTGGGGAGACCTTGGCTGAGACAAGCAAAAGCTTTGCAAGACTGGGGGAAAAATAAACTATGGATTTCAACAAGCACCAATAGCCAACTGCAACTACACTTGGAAGAAGGATTTGATTCAGGAAAAACCACTGGATATACTGTGGATACTCAGGTAATGCCCTCTCTACACCAAGAAGATGATACATTGTTAAATTGGATGATGGGAAGTGCAGAGTGTTGCACAGTGGAGATCAATGAAATTGAGGAAGAAGTTGCAGATAAGAAAATTACAGAAAAGGGCAAGGAAGACCACAAAGTGTTGGAGAATGAGCAACTGAAGGAAAATACAAGCTTTGAGGAGGCAACCAATATAAAAGTATCAGAGAGGGAAGATTATGAACTTAAGAGCAGAGAAGATCTTCCTTTTGCAGATATACCTCAAGGATGGATGAAAGAACAGGTTGCATAATATAAATTAAAATCCACTCCTGCATATAATGGAGATGATTTCTCAAGGAAGACCAGTCCTGAAACATTGGTTCAAGAAGTAAATTTAGGGGATGAAGAGAACCCTCAAATGGTCCATTTGGCATCCTGGTTGTGGCATTATCCTCTCTTGCTACAGAAGGTAACTTCTTTGCTTTTTACTTATAAAAGTGTCTTCGCATGGTCCTACAAAGATCTAACAGGGATACCAGAAGAGCTTGGGTTACATCGGATACCCTTAGTTGAGGGAGCCGCGCCTGTAAGAAGTAGACCATATCGACTCAATCCGAAGTATGCAGAGGCAGTAAAAGCAGAGATTACAAAACTAGAAGAAGCGGGTATAATTGTTCGAGTAGAACATTCCAGGTGGCTTTCCTCTATGGTTATTGTGCCCAAGAAAAATAGTGGAAAAATAAGAGTATGTGTTGATTTCCGTGCTTTGAATAAAGTGACTATCCAAGATGGATTTCCTCAGCCCTTCACAGAGCAAGTGCTTGAGGAGGTAGCTGGTCACACTTTGTATAGTTTCTTGGATGGTTTTAGTGGCTACAACCAGATAGTAATTCACCCTGATGATAGGGACAAAACAGCCTTTGTTACTCCTTGGGGTACTTATGTCTATACTCGTATGGCTTTTGGTTTGAAGAATGCGCCAGCTTCATTTAATAGAACGATGTATCTGATATTGGGCAAATGGTTAACAACCTTTCTCCGCATATTTATGGATGACTTTTCAGTATTCTCAGGTACAGATAGAAGGGCGGCAGTTCAAGATTTCCATGATCATTTGGAAAATCTAAAAGAAATTTTTGAGCAATGTCTCAAAACGGGTTTGAAATTGAATCCTGATAAATGTCACTTTTTGGTCACTAAGGGTACTCTTCTTGGTCACATAGTATCTACTGAAGGTATAACTGTTGACCCTGCAAAGGTTACAGCTATTCTTTCTATGCCAATTCCACAAAGCCCAAAGGAAGTGCAAAGTTTCTTGGGCCATGCAGGGTATCACAGAAGATTCATTAGGATGTATTCGGAAATTGCTAAGCCCTTGTCAAGGCTTACCAGTAAAAAGATCCCTTTCTCATGGAGTGCTGAAGCCGACAAAGCATTTTGTGAACTAAAGTTGAGGCTATGTACTGCTCCACTTTTAAGTGTTCCTAATTGGTCATTGGAATTTCATGTGCATACAGATACTAGTCTTCATGTTGTTGGTGCAATTCTAGCTCAACCATCATCTCACAAAGTGGATAGACCTATCTCTTATGCAAGCAGACTACTCAACCAAGCTGAAAGAAATTACAGTACAATGGAAAGAGAAGGTTTGGCTATCGTATTTTGTCTTCAGAAATTTAGACATTATCTCCTTGGTGTACATTTCATTGATATCTCTGATCATCAGCCCTTGAAATATTTGATAAACAAACCTAGAGTAGCTGGAAGGATTTGGAGATGGTTACTCCTATTCCAGGAATTTAAATCCTGATATTCATATTAAGCAAGGAAAAGAGCACTACATGGCAGATCAAGTGTCCAGGACGGCAATGAGTGAAAAGGCAATAGGTATCAATGATGAACTAGTGGATAGCAATCTCTTCCTAGTAACAATTCGGACTGGTGGGTATGATGAAATTCTTCATGTTCTCACTACTGGAAAGATCCCAGAACACTTGACACCTGTAGAAAAAAGAAGATTACTTTTGAAAACCAAAGCCTATTCTCTTATAAATGGTAATTTATATAAATACTGTCAGGATGATATCTTGAGAAGGTGTGTCTATCCAGAGGAGGTAAATCTTTTGCTAGAGGCAGCACACAGTGAAGGACACCTAAAGGGGGAAGAATTGGCTCATAGAATCATCCACAAGGGTTTATGGTGGCCTCATATTTTCAAAGATGCAATCAAGTTTGCTAAAGAATGCCACATCTGCCAGAGGTGTGCTCCCACGCCAACCGAATTGAATTTCCAACCATTAGTCATATCTACCGGATGGCTTCCATTTGAACGATGGGGTCTTGATTTCATAGGGCCAATTAGCCCAACTGGGCAACCAGGAGGTAAAAAGTATATTTTGATGGCCACATGTTATGCCACTAAATGGATAGAGGCTAAAGCTACTATGGACTGCACGGCTCTGACAGTAGCTAAATTTATGTATAAACGTATTTCCTCAAGATTTGGTTGCCCACTGGAAATTACTAGTGATAGGGGCACACATTTTGTAAATAAATTGCTCCAGTTTATATTTGACAAGTACAAAATCTTCCATAAAACGTCTTGTGCCTATTACCCAAGGGAAAATGGCCAAGCAGAGAGTTCCAATAAGATTTTGATCGGACTACTTCGGAAATTATCTTTTGATCATCAAAGCTCTTGGCCACTAGCACTAATTGGTGCAATTTGGGCTTTCAGAACCACGAAGAGGGGAACCACAGGCGAGACTCCATTTCGCTTAGTTTATGGGAAAGAGGCATTGGCACCATTTGACTTTATCATCAGAAAAGAAATAGGAATCAAAACCATTGGAATTGAACCCCCCATTCAGAGATTGGTGGCATTAGAAGAGTATAGAGAAGAGGCAATGCAGAAACTTCTGGTGACACAAGAAGAGCGCAAGAGATTGCATGACAGGTATCTGAGATCCAATGAAGTTCAGGAAGGGTCTATGGTTTTAGTGCATCAGGTTCCACCAATTCAAACTAAATTGGCACCCAAGTGGATAGGACCTTATAAGGTAATCAAGGTATTGCCACATGGCGTTGTGCATCTGGAAGATCTGCAGGGTAAGGATTCCCCAGGTCAACATCTCCAGGGTGAAAAAGTATCTGAATTAGGTCAAAATGGAAGCACTTCATTCCTTGTACATACCGTGTTTCTTTTTTGTAATTGCAGTATAACTGGATCTCTTTGAAATAAGAAAAATAAGGGAGAAATTGCACCAGGGACGGTGCAAAAGCTTAATGTGGGGGTCTATAGTACTCCATAAGTACCTCCTTTTAGGACTTTCTATAACAGGACGGGCGCATCGATTATAGCATCTGTGAATATCCTATCCATTCCTTCTACAAGATATAACGACGAGCGCCTTGGATAGACGAGATCATTCTCAAACAACGGACCCGAGTTCCAACCCTGCTCTCGGCAATACGTGCATACATATTTATGAAGCATGCTTTTCAAGTCAATAACGCAACGAACAAACCCCTCCATTCATCCCCTCCATTTGTCCCCCCATTCAACCCCTCCGTCCGTCCCCTCCATTCGCCCCCCCCCCCCATTCCTCCTGTCCATTCCCCCCCCCCATCCGTCCCCTCCATTCGCCCCCCCATTTGTCCCCTCCATTCGCCCCCCCCATTCGTCCCCTCCATTTGTCCCCCCCATTCAACCCCTCCATCCGTCCCCTCCATTCACCCCCCCCATTCGTCCCCTCCATTTGTCCCCCCCATTCAACCCCTCCATCCGTCCCCTCCATTCGCCCCCCCCATTCATCCCCTCCATTTGTCCCCCCCATTCAACCCCTCCATTCGCCCCCCCCATTCGTCACCTCCATTTGTCCCCCCCATTCAACCCCTCCATCCGTCCCCTCCATTCGCCCCCCCCATTCGTCCCCTCCATTTGTCCCCCCCATTCAACCCCTCCATTCGCCCCCCCCATTCGTCCCCTCCATTTGTCCCCCCAATTCAACCCCTCCATCCGTCCCGTACTTTCGCCCCCCCCATTCTTCCCCTCCATTTGTCCCCCCCATTCAACCCCTCCATTCGTCCCCTCCATTCGCCCCCCCCATTCGTCCCCTCCATTTGTCCCCCCCATTCAACCCCTCCATTCGCCCCCCCCATTCGTCCCCTCCATTTGTCCCCCCCCATTCAACCCCTCCATCCGTCCCCTCCATTCGCCCCCCCCCCCATTCGTCCCCTACATTTGTCCCCCCCATTCAACCCCTCCATTCGTCCCCTCCATTCGCCCCCCCCATTCGTCCCCTCCATTTGTCCCCCCCATTCAACCCCTTCATTCGCCGCCCCCCATTCGTCCCCTCCATTTGTTCCCCCCATTCAACCCCTCCATCCGTCCCCTCCATTCGCCCCCCCCTTTCGTCCCCTACTCCATCCGTCCCCTCCATTCGCCCCCCCCCCCATTCGTCCCCTCCATTTGTCCCCCCCATTCAACCCCTCCATTCGCCCCCCCATTCGTCCCCTCCATTTGTCCCCCCCATTCAACCCCTCCATTCGTCCCCTCCATTTGCCCCCCCCACCCATTCGTCCCCTCCAATTGTCCCCCCATTCAACCCCTCCATTCGTCCCCTCCATTCGCCCCCCCATTCGTCCCCTCCATTTGTCCCCCCCATTCAACCCCTCCATTCGCCCCCCCCCATTCGTCCCCTCCATTTGTCCCCCGCATTCAACCCCTCCATCCGTCCCCTCCATTCGCCCCCCCACCCCCCATTCGTCCCCTCCATTTGTCCCCCCCATTCAACCCCTCCATTCATCCCCTCCATTCGCCCCCCCCCCCCCCCCCCATTCGTCCCCTCCATTTGTCCCCCCCATTCAACCCCTCCATTCGCCCCCCCCATTTGTCCCCTCCATTTGTTCCCCCCATTCAACCCCTCCATCCGTCCCCTCCATTCGCCCCCCCCCTTTCGTCCCCTCCATTTGTCCCCCCCATTCAACCCCTCCATTCGCCCCCCCCCCCCATTCGTCCCCTCCATTTGTCCCCCCCATTCAACCCCTCCATCCGTCCCCTCCATTCGCCCCCCCCCCCATTCGTCCCCTCCATTTGTCCCCCACCATTCAACCCCTCCATCCGTCCCCTCCATTCGTCCCCCCCATTCGTCCCCTCCATTTGTCCCCCCCGTTCAACCCCTCCATCCGTCCCCTCCATTCGCCCCCCCATTCGTCCCCTCCATTTGTCCCCCCCATTCAACCCCTCCATTCGCCCCCCCATTCATCCCCTCCATTTGTCCCCCCCATTCAACCCCTCCATCCGTCCCCTCCATTCGCCCCCCCATTCGTCCCCTCCATTTGTCCCCCCTATTCAACCCCTCCATCCGTCCCCTCCATTCGCCCCCCCCCCCCCCCCCATTCGTCCCCTCCATTTGTCCCCCCCATTCAACCCCTCCATCTGTCCCCTCCATTCGCCCCCCCATTCGTCCCCTCCACTCGTCCCCTCAACCATCATCTCTCAAAGTGGATAGACCTATCTCTTATGCAAGCAGACTACTCAACCAAGCTGAAAGAAATTACAGTACAACGGAAAGAGAAGGTTTGGCTATCGTATTTGCTCTTCAGAAATTTAGACATTATCTCCTTGGTGTACATTTCATTGTTATCTCTGATCATCAGCCCTTGAAATATTTGATAAACAAACCTAGAGAAGCTGGAAGGATTTGGAGATGGTTACTCCTATTTCAGCAATTTAATTTTGATATTCATATTAAGCCAGGAAAAGAGCACTACATGGCAGATCAAGTGTCGAGGACGGCAATGAGTGAAAGGGCAATAGGTATCAATGATGAACTAGTGGATAGCAATCTCTTCCTAGTAACAACTCGGACTGGTGGGTATGATGAAATTCTTCATGTTCTCACTACTCGAAAGATCCCAGAACACTTGACACCTGTAGAAAAAAGAAGATTACTTTTGAAAACCAAAGCCTATTCTCTTATAAATGGTAATTTATATAAATACTATCAGGATGATATCTTGAGAAGGTGTGTCTATCGTGAGGAGGTAAATCTTTTGCTAGAGGCAGCACACAGTGAAGGACACATAAAGGGGGAAGAATTGGCTCATAGAATCATCCACAAGGGTTTATGGTGGCCTCATATTTTCAAAGATGCAATCAAGTTTGCTAAAGAATGCCACATCTGCCAGAGGTGTGCTCCCACGCCAACCAGATTGAATTTCCAACCATTAGTCATATCTACCGGGTGGCTTCCATTTGAACGATGGGGTCTTGATTTCATAGGGCCAATTAGCCCAACTGGGCAACCAGGAGGTAAAAAGTATATTTTGATGGCCACATGTTATGCCACTAAATGGATAGAGGCTAAAGCTACTATGGACTCCACGGCTCTGACAGTAGCTAAATTTATGTCTAAACATATTTTCTCAAGATTTGGTTGCCCACTGGAAATTACTAGTGATAGGGGCACACATTTTGTAAATCAATTGCTCCAGTTTATATTTGACAAGTACAAAATCTTCCATAAAAAGTCTTGTGCCTATTGCCCAAGGGCAAATGGCCAAGCAGAGAGTTCCAATAAGATTTTGATCGGACTACTTCGCAAATTATCTTTTGATCATCAAAGCTCTTGGCCACTAGCACTAATTGGTGCAATTTGGGCTTTCAGAACCACGAAGAGGGGAACCACAGGCGAGACTCCATTTCGCTTAGTTTATGGGAAAGAGGCATTGGCACCATTTGAGTTTATCATCAGAAAAGAAATAGGAATCAAAACCATTGGAATTGAACCCCCCATTCAGAGATTGGTGGCATTAGAAGAGTATAAAGAAGAGGCAATGCAGAAACTTCTGGTGACACAAGAAGAGTGCAAGAGATTGCATGACAGGTATCTGAGATCCAATGAAGTTCAGGAAGGGTCTATGGTTTAGTGCATCAGGTTCCACCAATTCAAACTAAATTGGCACCCAAGTGGATAGGACCTTATAAGGTAATCAAGGTATTGCCACATGGCGCTGTGCATCTGGAAGATCTGCAGGGTAAAAGGATTCCCCTGGTCAACATCTCCAGGGTGAAAAAGTATCTGAATTAGGTCAAAATGGAAGCACTTCATTCCTTGTACATACCGTGTTTCTTTTTTGTAATTGCAGTATAACTGGATCTCTTTGAAATAAGAAAAATAAGGGAGAAATTGCACCAGGGACGGTGCAAAAGCTTGATGTGGGGGTCTGTAGTACTCCATAAGTACCTCCTTTTAGGACTTTCTATAACAGGACGGGCGCATCGATTACAGCATCTGTGAATATCCTATCCATTCCTTCCACCAGATATAACGACGGGCGCCTTGGATAGACGAGATCATTCTCAAACAACGGACGCGAGTTCGAACCCTGCTCTCGGCAATACGTGCATACATATTTATGAAGCATGCTTTTCAAGTCAATAACGCAATGAACAGTCCCCTCCATTCATCCCCTCCATTTGTCCCCCCATTCAACCCCTCCATCCGTCCCCTCCATTCGCCACCCCCCCCATTCGTCCCCTCCATTCGCCCCCCCCCATCCGTCCCCTCCATTCGCCCCCCCATCCATCCCCTCCATTCGCACCCCCCCCCATTCGTCCCCTCCATTTGTCCCCCCCATTCAACCCCTCCATCCGTTCCCTCCATTCGCCCCCCCCCCATTCGTCCCCTCCATTTGTCCCCCCCATTCAACCCCTCCATCCGTCCCCTCCATTCGCCCCCACCATTCATCACCTCCATTTGTCCCCCCCATTCAACCCCTCCATTCGCCAGCCCCATTTGTCCCCTCCATTTGTCCCCCCCATTCAACCCCTCCATCCGTCCCCTCCGTTCGCCCCCCCCATTCGTCCCCTCCATTTGTCCCCCCCATTCAACCCCTCCATTCACCCCCCCCATTCGTCCCCTCCATTTGTCCCCCCCATTCAACCCCTCCATCCGTCCCCTCCATTCGCCCCCCCATTCTTCCCCTCCATTTGTCCCCCCCATTCAACCCCTCGATTCGTCCCCTCCATTCGCCTCCCCCATTCCTCCCCTCCATTTGTCCCCCCCATTCAACCCCTCCATTCGCCCCCCCCCCCCATTCGTCCCCTCCATTTGTCCCCCCCCATTCAACCCCTCCATCCGTCCCCTCCATTCGCCCCCCCATTTGTCTCCTCCATTTGTCCCCCCCATTCAACCTCTCCATTCGTTCTCTCCATTCGCCCCCCCATTCGTCCCCTCCATTTGTCCCCCCCATTCAACCCCTCCATTCGCCCCCCCCATTCGTCCCCTCCATTTGTTCCCCCCATTCAACCCCTCCATCCGTCCCCTCCATTCGCCCCCCCCCCTTTCCGTCCCCTCCATTCGCCCCCCCCATTCGTCCCCTCCATTTGTCCCCCCCATTCAACCCCTCCATTCGCCCCCCCATTCCTCCCCTCCATTTGTCCCCCCCATTCAACCCCTCCATCCGTACCCTCCATTCGCCCCCCCCCCCCCATTCGTCCCCTCCATTTGTCCCCCCATTCAACCCCTCCATTCGTCCCCTCCATTCGCCCCCCCCCCATTTGTCCCCTCCATTTTTCCCCCCCATTCAACCCCTCCATTCGCCCCCCCCCATTCGTCCCCTCCATTTGTCCCCCCCATTCAACCCCTCCATCCGTTCCCTCCATTCGCCCCCCCCATTCGTCCCCTCCATTTGTCCCCCCCATTCAACCCCTCCATTCGTCCCCTCCATTCGCCCCCCCCATTTGTCCCCTCCATTTGTCCCCCCCATTCAACCCCTCCATTCACCCCCCCCATTCGTCCCCTCCATTTGTTCCCCCCATTCAACCCCTCCATCCGTCCCCTCCATTCGCCCCCCCCTTTCGTCCCCTCCATTTGTCCCCCCCATTCAACCCCTCCATTCGCCCCCCCCCATTCGTCCCCTCCATTTGTCCCCCCCATTCAATCCCTCCATCCGTCCCCTCCATTCGCCCCCCCCCCCCATTGGTCCCCTCCATTTTTCCCCCCCATTCAACCCCTCCATTCGCACCCCCCATTCGTCCCCTCCATTTGTTCCCCCCATTCAACCCCTCCATCCGTCCCCTCCATTCGCCCCCCCCATTCGCCCCCTCCATTCAACCCCTCCATCCGTCCCCTCCATTCGCCCCCCCATTCGTCCCCTCCATTTGTCCCTCCCATTCAATCGCTCCATCCGTCCCCTCCATTCGCCCCCCCCATTCGTCCCCTCCATTTGTCCCCCCCATTCAACCCCTCCATCCGTCCCCTCCATTCGCCCCCCCCATTCGTCCCCTCCATTTGTCCCCCCCATTCAACCCCTCCATCCGTCCCCTCCATTCGCCCCCCCCATTCGTCCCCTCCATTTGTCCCCCCTATTCAACCCCTCCATCCGTCCACTCCATTCGCCCCCCCATTCGTCCCCTCCACTCACCCCCAACCCCAACCCCAACCCCAACCCCCAACCCCAACGCCAAGCCCCAACCCTCTACCCCAACCCCCAACCCTAACCCCCAACCCCACTCAACCCCAACCCCAACACCAACCCCCAACCCTCAACCTCAACCCCAACCCACACCCCCACTCCTCCACTCCATCCCACTCAACCCCAACCCCAACCCCAACCCCAAACCCCCCTCAACACTCCACAAACCCCCGCGAGTCATCGGCGTCACTCAATTTTGGCCAGCCTACGAAAAAAAAAAGGGGAATGCTCACCATTATCCTTTCAGAGGAGGTTGCCACTGGGCTTCATGGGAATTGAACTCAGATCTAGACGTTGAGAGGCGGATGGCCTATTCAAAGCGCCCGTCAATTTTTGTTGGATATATGAGGCAAGATAAGCTAGACAAAGTGCATGTAATTTTGGATGGATAATTGGAGGACCATTTCTTAACCAAACCCTACAGTGTTATATATCATTGGAAAGCTCTCAACGGGTGCTTTTCATTGGTGCAATAATAACTTTGAAATCTTGGATCAATTTTTTACCACACCCCAAAAAATCCCCACAACTCCTCATAACTCACCCCCTATTCCCACCCAACCAACAAACCCCACAAACCCCACAACCCCCACACAACTCCACACCCCTCCACAACCCTCCACAAACCCCATAATCTCTCTCAAATCCCCACAACTCACCTCCCACACCGCTCACTTAATATGAAGGATCAAAAGCTACTACGAAAAATTAGGTAAAGGATGGGCTTCTCAAGGTCATTCAAATGTCACCGGCGACACAAAATGAGGATCTCAGTTTGCATTCAAAAGTGACAGTAAAGGTGTAAGTGATAAAAGTGAAAGTGGTGCAATGAGTGTTGCCGCCAACGATTCATGACGACTGCCTATTTTTGAGGATTCAATTCAAATCAAGGAATATTTGACCTACCCCCTAATTTTGTGAGATCAACTGGTGCGTGATCAGTGGATGTGAAGATTCGGCAAGGCTCTCTTGACCTATGGAGGCCTATAAAAGCAATGGATTTTTGCTCATTTGGGTACAACAATTTTAGAGATACAGTGGTTCGTGCGTACGTGCAGAAGTCCTCTCTTACACTCGGTGGTTTCAAGTCTATTCTAGGAGCTACTCTGTAGTGTGTATACAGAGGGTAGGCTTCTCAGTGGAGGGCTATGAGCACTATAGTGTAAGAGAGTAGCTTGGATTTATTTTCTTTTCTGTGAGTCAGTGTGTTGATTAATCTCTATTCTCTTGATAAATTCTACCATTTGTATTGCTCTGAGTTAGCCTGCATATCAGTGGCCCCTTATGTTGATCTGTTGTATTGGAGTTAATACTTTTAGGTGGCTTGTCAGCCCTAAGCTTGCACTTTTGAGCATCACTCTGGCCAACCTTGTAATCGTCTGATTCGAATCAAGAAGTGTATGGTCTTCCTTGGTCATTGGTTGTCCATATTTTCTGAAGTATTTACCACTCTGTGCAATCCGTGTTATCTACCTGCTCACAGAAATGTTAAAGGGTATACTTCCCTAAAGAGAACCCCCCTTGAGTAGGTGATGTACTGGACGTGTTTAATTTTCATTCTCTACTTTTGTTAAAAGTGGATACCCTAGTACCTCCTCTACAGAAAGTATGAGAAGCAGATTTATAATTGTTATTCAAAGAATTTGGCAATGTTTATAGGCCATACAATGGTGACCTGGTTGAATCGCATGCATAGAGGTTTACTCAAGTTAGAGCTGGATTTCTCGGGTATGCAGTAAACCTCTTGCATGTCAATGATGAGCATCTGAACTTTAGGATACAAAGTGGAAATCATGGTGACTTGAGAGGATCACTTTTATACAACTTATTCAAAAAACTTCAGGTTTATGACATGCAAGAGGCTTACTGCATACCCTAGGAATCCTGATGCCACTAGTCCATTATAATCAGATTGCTCTATCTTGAGTAACCTCTGTGCATGCGATTCATCCAGTTCACCATTGTATGGCCTATAAACAATGCCGAATTCTTTGAATAACAATTATAAATCTGCTTCTCACACTTTCAAACTGAACATATGTGCGAATAGACAAATCATTCAATGAAGGTACATACTTCATATCCTCCAAAACAAACAATCGTATCTTGCCATCCAAACAATCAAATTTTTTGTGAATATTTTGAAAGATGCATTAATAGGTTTAAAAGATGCGCGGACAAAAAGTGTCCATTCAATTCAAGTTCTTGTTCTTACCTTATCTAAAGTAAGAATAAGAACTTGCATATATATATATATATATATATATATATATATATATATATATATATATATATATATATATATATATATATATATATATATATATATATATATATATATATATAGAAAATTGAAAATTACACCTTAATAGTGTCAAAACAGATACATTATGCCATCAAAAACGATTTTGAAGGTTGAGAATAAGTAAGCTCGCACTTAGTGGTGTCAAACGACTTCCTTCATATACATGCTTTAGACATTCCTCTCGACGATATTTCTCATTTTTAGAAATATCAATGCTCTCACTGTCATTTTGATACGAATCCTCAATAAAATCTACCATGCCATCATCTTCATCATTGTCACACTAATCTTGTACTTTATCATCTTTTGAATATAGATCTTTCAACTTTGCATATTGCACAGGATTAGTTTTGTGTAGCCTCCTCATGGAAGCTTTTGATAAATGAGGTCTTACTGGTAATTGTGAATGTTGTGGACAAATATCATCAACATCATACGTTGGAATCTACACATATAAATAAAACTAATTAGTATTCCATATATGAATAAAAGTAAACTTCAAATATAAAAATAAGTATATTACTTATTAAATATGGATAGAAAATTTTTATTCTCTCTAGCTAAAAGGTGCTCTTGGAGGTCTACACCATCCATAATTCCCTAATAGTTCATCACCAACATGTAATGTAGTAATAGCATTGACAACTATGTATCTTGATACATCTCTCCTCATGTATGGTGATTCATGACTATTTTCACGCTCCTCAAATTTCCTGGAACTATTATGTAACCCTCGAATACTATTTATTAAACTTGCTATATTTCCATGTGTGTAAGGTCTTCCATCAATATATAATCTCTGATAATTTGCATGTAAAATCCTTCTACTAGTAAGGGATGCTGCGTTCAAGCATATTCCATAAGTACTCATGCTTTGAACATAACGTGAAAGTCGATGCCAATCTCCCCATCCATATATAGGAGCACAAAATGACATAAGAGTGACTTCAGAGTTCGGAGGCACATACAAATCCTCTACAATAAAGAGACCACGACTAGCATTAGTAATAGTGGATGGAGGAATCATATAGAGATTACCCCAAAAGTTGAAAACCTCTCCATCTAAAGGAAGTGGTCCTCTATTCCATCCTCCATATCTTCTTCTATCATATGTTTGTACTAAAGAACGATCACAAGCTGGCAATGGATAATCTCTAGCCGTTTCATTCTCTAAACCACGAGGTAGAGGATTTCTAGAAACCTCTGCTTGTAATTGATGGACAGCAAGTCCATGACGTGTACGAGGTATATTAACATTATGAGAAAAATCATCATCATCATCATCATCGAGCAAGTATTCCTGTATATCAACAATAATTTGATTTTATATATGGTTTTTAAATAAAATAATGACATTAATATATATAGAAAATACATACCCAAGCATTATCACGTTGACTAGGTGATGGTGCACGCTTAAAAGTACCATACTCTGCCTCATGCTCAATACATTCCAATCGTGGTCTTCGATACGTGCCACAACAAGAGTTACACCAACATATAATATGCTCTTCATAGTAAAATTCATCATAATTCCTATCGGAGGACACATGTGAAGTCGTTGCATGGGTAGGAGGTAGTGGAATACCCTCAGATTGATCAAAATCTACACATAATAAGAAACATAAAAAAAATATATAAGTTATGTATCCATCAAATATATTTAAAATTAAATATTTCATATACTTACAGTATAAAGTCATTGCACGAAGAGGAGACGGTGGAGTTCCATCTGATTGATCAGAATCTATAAATAATGGTATTTGATATTAATAATTTGATTATCTACATAGACAAAAAATTTACATATACATATTTACACATACACACATATTCACATATACACATATACACATACACACATATTCACATATACACAACTACACATTATTGTGGGATAAATGCATGTATTTTGTATGAATGAGTGTATATGCATGCATGTGTGTGTACGTATATATGTGGATATGTATATGTGTGTTTATGTTATATGTATATATATATGTATATGTATACATATATGCATGCGTATATGTTTGCATGTATATGTGTATGTGTATGTGTGTGTCTATATGTGTATGTATTCTGACTTTTTTTTATGTTTGAGATTAAACTAACAGGAGATATTGTATGGTCGAAAAAAATAAGAGGCGAGCTAACATACCACCTGAGACGTGGCAGTTTTTTCGTAGACAGCTACATCTTCAGGAGTTATTTCCTCAGTAGAAGGTACACAAATTAATAGTTTATATTTATAATTTTTATATATTTTAGTAATTTTTTACATTTAATTTATGTATTTTTTTCTTGAATAAACAGGCTGCTGCAAAGAAGAGAGTGGAGTCGGGCCACACATCGCACCTAGGCCAAATAGGCCATAATGGTTTTGTAGCTACTTTTGTAAGTATATGTGTTATTGTGAGTATATTTTTTATTTTAGTTAAAATGCAAGAAACTAATGTTTTTTATTTGTTTCATTGCAATGGAAACATAACGGCTGATATCCTACAAAACATGAGATCGAGTATGCTACACATTTTGGATATCAACATTTGGGCGAGTATATGCAAGATCATCCTAATGCCTTTGTGAGTATTTTTAAATTTTATATAATTATTTTGTTTTTATGAATGGTTTAATTAATTTATTTATTTATGTTTGTTATATGTAATACAGGAGCATTATGGATAGACAAATATGGATGAGGTGGAGTGACAGACACAGGAGGGACGATCTCGATCGTCATAGGGTGATCATGATGATGAGGATGAGGAAGATCAGAATCATCATGATATTGCTGATGATGATGATGATCATGATGATGATGATTAGGATTTTAGTTGATTATGACATTGGATTCTATGTATTTACATATATATATATATATATTTATTTATTTATTTATTTATCTATATATTTTTCATTTCAGTTATGTTTTGAATTGTGTGTATGGTATTAAGTAATGAAGAGTTTTGTTCTATTGATTGTTATTATTGTTTATATTAAGCATGTGTTTTAATACTTTAATTATGTATGTGTGTGTATATGTATGTATGTGCATGTGTATGTGTGTGTATATGTATGTATGTGCATGTGCATGTATAAGTGCACATGTGTGTATGAGTATGTGCATATGCATGTGTATGTACGTATGTGCATATGTATATGCATGTATATGTATAACTCTATGTGTATATGTGTGTATGTGCATGTATATGTGTATATGTAGGTATGTGCATGTGTGTGCATGTGTATATGTGTTTTAATACTTTAATGATATAATTCATTCATATGTGTGTACTTAAGTGTATATGTATGTGTGTGTATATGTATGTATGTGCATGTGCATGTATAAGTATGTGCATGTGCATGTGTATGTGTGTGTATATGTATATGCATGTATTTGTATAACTCTATGTGTATGTGTGTGTATGTGCATGTATATGTGTATATGTAGGTATATGCATGTGTGTGTGCATGTGTATATGTGTTTTAATACTTTAATTATATAATTCATTCATATGTGTGTACCTAAGTGTATATGTATGTGTGTGTATATGTATGTATGTGCATG
>CM035420.1:54685935-54695935 GCA_020310875.1 Ceratopteris richardii | reverse complement strand
TATATATATATATATATATATATATACATACATACATATACATGTACATGGAAAGACACACACATACACACACACACACACGCACACACACACACACACACACATATATATATATATATATATATATATATATATATATATATATATATATATATATATATATATATATATATATATATATATATATATATATATATATATATGTGTATGTTCTTTAGGAGACGGATATTGTAGGTATGTCTATATATGTACATAAGTACACATACACACATATAGATGTATTTCAAAGTTAATCTAATAGCCAATAAACGCCCTCAGTATGTTGGTCTATACTATGATTTCCAGGTACATATATAAAGAGAAATCATATATGTCGTCCGCTATATAGATTTAAGTAATGGAATTTTTAAGTATGAACGTCAATGGCTCCTGATTTTGTGAAGCTTAGCATAAGGTTGAGGTCTACGCACAAAATAAACTGAAAACGTGCATGCTACTCTGATATGCTTTCGTTTTTATATAAAAAGTAAAATGCATACAAGGTCGACTTCACAAGAAACGAGGAGCACTGAAGGCTCGCTTTTATCTGTATCTCCATCGACTTTGATATTATAAGACTGGAGTGCATGTAGGGACGTCACGGATGCGTTATATGTTTCCTTGAAACGCATTGAGATGACAGATTGTTCAAAGAGTACTGAAAAGTATGAGAAAAATATCTAATTGTTCATACAGTAGTAAAAAGTCGTATGAGAAACGGAACTTATTGTGCATGTATTCTTTTCATGCTGATCATAATAATTGATGATAATAATATAAAAATGAGGAATGCAAGAGAGTAGAAACTACTCGCATCTCTCTTTCCGTAAGTCAAATAATCTTTATCATATTATAAAACTTGCTGGCATGTTAGTTCAGGAGATATATGTATCTTGTGATTCATGAAGATTCCTATGTGAGTGGGTGTATATATATGCATTTGAGTACGCATGTCTGCAGGGATGGATGTGCGTATGTATGTATGCATGATGTCGTATCTAGAGTTTAATAATAAGTGTTTGAAGACTCTACACTCCAATATGTCGAGGGTTTTGATGGCGAGAGTATTGAAAAGGACGCTTGTGTTTCTACAAGAAATGGATTTGCAAATAAACCTTTAACTGTAACTAGAATGTGTGAATAGACGGATGTAAATGTGTCTTACATAAAACAAAAATGTAGCATTGGAAAGGAAACAAAAGTGAATACAGCGTAAACTTAAAAGAAAGGAACAATTAAACTTATCCCGGCAAAGTTCTTCCACCAATGAATACATGGATCAACAGCCCCTTGCTTAAGATAGCCCTTTGCTTGCTTATTTTTTGTCTTTGAGTAGGAATATCTATGAGTGTGCATATGCAATGTTGCAACTATCTTGCATTGATTTGTTAGAATTGGTTCTCCCTCATGAAGTATCCATTTGATAAAATCTTAATGCCATTAGATAGCTATAAGATTCTATTTTCATCACATTGTGTCTTCAGCATTCTCAAAGTATTTTGCGAGAAAGGTTTAAGAAAGTGAAGTTTGATTATTGACATTTCTCTTTGTGTTTAGGATTTGTTGGAGTTATTTAGCTATGTGTTGTAAGGTCTGGTAATCCATCTCTATGTAGTCATTTTTTATTATTTTTGGCTATCTGTTAGCCCTTAGATTTACATTTGAGAAAAATTCAAGATTCATTCTCTATTTACTCATCAAGAGAAACTTGCTAGAGTGAAGTGTGATCTCTATTTGACTAGCTAATCTGAGCATTCACCTACCATATCTTGTGGCATTTATTCGCCAAGTGTAGGCATTCATTTGAAGTGAAATTTCATTTGTTGGAGAGCTCTTGGTGTGTTATACAGGTCTACAAAAGCTCATAGCAATTCTCTCTATAAACTCAAAGAAGGGTAGCTATGAAGGTCATTCCTACTTGGTTATTGCATAGGCATTGCGATAATTCATCAAATAGTGATATCTCACCATTTCGGGATCTTGGAGACATCAATAAAAGCTAGAGGACCTCTTGGAGCTAGTAGTTGAAGAATTGCATCAATAAAATGTTGTTGGAGGTTGCACACATCAAGGGGGAGCTGTTCTTTTTAAAGTTTCAACTTCACAAGTTGTCCATCTAAGTGAAGCTTCTGATTAAAATAACTTCAAAGCTTGATTTACATTTTATGCACATTGGAGCATTATCCAAGATCTTGATAGGGTAACAAAGACCAAACATGGGAAACATCAATACTCAAATTTAAAAGCTAGAAAAGAGGAACTATCAATTGTTGACCAGATCTCACAAGCACGCATATGCAAAGAATAGTATAGAAGAAAATCTCACAAAAGCATAAATAGAATAGAAAGACACAAGAGACTAAACACCACACTGGGTATAATGTCCCCCCACATACTCTTATGGACGATTCTATTAGAGAATGTGTATTTATAGGTAACTTTTTTATGACATCCTAAATAGAAGATACATGTGGGTGGCGCTTCTTGATTCCAATATGCAATTCAAAATGCAAATTTGGAGAAAGCTATGGATGAGGAGATGGCTGCACTTCATGCGAAAGAAACATGGAAACTGTTTCCATTGCCACAAGGAACAAAACTCATAGGCTGCAAATGGGTTTACAAGGTAAAGCAGAATGCTTATTGTACCATAAGCAGGTATTCAGCACGATTAGTAGCAAAAGGATATGCATAGACAAATGGCATTGATTATAAGAAAAATTTGAAAAATTTAGTTAAAATGTCTACCATTAGAGCACTTGTTGCATTAGCTATAGCAAAAGGATGGACTTTGCATAAGATGGATGTCAAGAATGCTTTCTTACATGTTGACTTATAGGAAGAATTATATATGGACCATCCAAAAGGATATGAGGATTCAAAGCATCCAAAATATGTTTACAGGTTGCAAAAGGCTTTGTATGGGATTAAACAACCCCCTCATGCTTGACATGTGAGAATTGTTGATTACTTAACCACCATTGGATTTTCTATGTGTGATGTAGATCATTCAGTATATGCAAGGAAGGGTGGTGATGGGATCCTCATTGTGGCTATTTATGTTCATGATGTGATTATAGTTGGTGATAATGAAGAAAGCATTAAAGAGGTAAGGCATCTTCTTATGCACGAATTTGATATGAAAGATCTTGATGTGTTGTGCTTTTTCTTGGGCATTGAGTTTATATGTTCAAAAACAGGTATTTGGATGTTGCAGAGGCAATAAGCCTTGAGTATGCTACAAACGTATGGTATGGCTGATTGTAAGCACATTTATATGCCATTAGATCAGAATTTGAAGTTGGATACTACATCAGGTGAAGCATTGGAAAATGCTACTATGTATAGGAAAATTATGGAATGTTTGATATATCTAACAATTAGCAGGCCTTATCTAAGCTACAGGGTTTGACTTGAAACTAATTCATGCAAGTCCCTAAGAAGCCGCATTTAGATGGTCTGAGATGCTTTGTATGATATGTAAGTGCTACCTTGGATTTTGCATTGTCTCATGAAGGTGGTGTAGAATTGGAGGTTCATGGATACACCGATGTAGATTGGGCTAGTAGCATTCGAGATAGAAAATCTACTAGCAGATTTCTATCATCACTTGGAAGTGCAACTATCACTAGAGTAGTAAGAACAAGCTATTGTTGCTTTTTCGAGCAAAGAGGCTTAGTATAGAGGTGCTACAATGACAACATGTGAAGCATCATGGCTAGAGATGCTACTTGCAGATTTAGGTGTGGAAGTGCAAAAGCCTATCATCATCTATTGTGATAATCTTAGCACAATACAGTTAGCAGGAAACCTTCTTTTGCATGCTAGAAAAAATCATATTGAGACGCATTATCATTTCATCATGGAAAATGTATTAGAAGCTAATATTGATATTGCCTATGTGAGAAGTTGGAGTTGAGAAGTTGAAGATTTTTGGAAGCATTCTTGGATTACAAGACATGATTCTTGAGATATCAAGTTCAACATGGGATGATCCAGAATGACATGTATCACTTTTTCATTTCTCTAAGATGTCTAGTGGCCATGCCAGTATATGTCAAGGATACTTCATTGAGATTTATTAGATTTATGTATTGAGAGGGATGGCACATTTTTTTTCTTGCCAGCTCACTCATTCATGGACATTGGGATTTTCCTTATGTAATGTTCTTTATATATTGCACTTGTATTTGTGTTTAGGTCATCCTTGTACATTCCTTTTATGTAATACAAGAAGAATAACAAGATCATTCTTTCTTGCCTCAATCTATGTGTGTGTTTCTCTTTCATTCCGAGAGTGTCTTTGTGAGTTCTCTTCCTTATCTCCTTC
Source organism: Ceratopteris richardii (assembly GCA_020310875.1). Classification (NCBI taxonomy): domain Eukaryota; kingdom Viridiplantae; phylum Streptophyta; class Polypodiopsida; order Polypodiales; family Pteridaceae; genus Ceratopteris; species Ceratopteris richardii. Next base: position 54,691,566 of record CM035420.1, on the reverse strand, counting down.
CTCGTGACGATTTTCACCTCTCACATGTGTTTTGCAATTGGGCAAAGAAAAATGGAATTCTCTAATATTATTCAAAGTTGTGATTTTGATGCATACATATTCTCATGCACACTTACAAATGTGTTTGATTATGGTTTTTCATTCTTATTCGTCTACTTTTGACTGAAATCACTAAAGAAAGCACTTGAAAACTATAAATGCATGCTTTTGTGAAATTTTTGAATGCAACATGGGGAAAAGCCATTTCTTCTAAATTTGGTGGATCATGCACTTCCTTGGGAGAGGATCAACTTTGATCTTGGGAAGATTTACTACATCATGCAGAAGGAGGCTAAAAATAACAGAATTACCTTGTTATTGAGAATGAGAGCGAGACTGAGAATCAGAGTGCAATTAAGAGTGTGAGTATGCATGAAATTGTTGATGGAGAGTAATCTCCAAAAGAAAAAGTTATCCTTGTTAGAGAACCTCTATATCAAGAATAATTGAAAACCTTAACCAATTTGGAGGATCAATGCCAGATTATCAAAATTTTGAACTAACTGTGAAGAGAGTCACTACTCAGAAACGTCTACTGCACATAACTCACTCATTGATTGAAAAAATGTGTAACGTATCTGATGAAAATTTGTACAAGGTGTTGAATATAGATTGCACACTTTCTCAAAGTCAAAGCATCTCAAAAGACTCACTAGATCTTGAGAAATGAATCAAACAGTTCACCTAAGTCTAAAACTATTCTACAGTTTAGTGGACTTTGACAACTACAACTTCTAAAGCATAGTTTGCCCAAAGTACAACCCATTTAATCAAATACTTTTAGAAATAGGTAGCTTCCCTTTCAAATTAAAGAATGAGTGCTTACTTGCTCAAAACTTTACACTGTGGAAGAAGAACTGACCAAAACATTAGCATCAAATTTTTCACTTGTTCCAACTTCACTTCTTCACATTTACACATGTAAATGTTCCTACTCTCAATTCTCTTATCCTGATCACAATTAGGATCTAAAAACTTGTACATAGCAAAATTTACTATAGACTTAGACTTGTACAAAAGAATTTCACAAAAGATTAACCATAGAAGGAGTACTCAGCAAAAGATTGGGCGCAACTTTTCTTCTTCTCTGAAAATTTTTACATATGAATGATGAGAGAGATCTTCCTCATTTATAAAATATCTAATGACTCTAACAACTTCTAATTCTTATCATCTCATGGTCTCTCATACTTTCCTTGACTTTCTACTTGTATATATAGGCAATATGTACAAGCTCATGACCATAACAAAGGTATAAGTGAGCTAACTATACATTAATATACATATGTATACAAGTATTCATTTTGTGAAGATGCTCTATCTTCAATCTTCAGTTTTTGATATTTTCTTCATCCTTTGACTTCATGTCTTCATCCAAAACATGAATTGGTTGTTGAATTGCACCAGCACCTCCCCCTCAATCATCAATTGAGGTTTTCTCTATCTTCTTTATACCTACCATGTCTTTGAATTTTTCTAGCTTTGATCCATGCAAGCTTTTTGTTAGCATATCTGCAATCTGATCTTTTGTTGAAGTATGTATGACTTAAATGTCCTTATCAATCACCTTCTCTCTTAAGAAGTGATATCGAATCTCAATGTCTTTAGTCCTGGCATGAAAAAGAGGGTTAGCAGCTAGATACAACGAGCTCATATTATCTCCATGAATAGTGGGTGTACTCTGAATGATGTGAAAACTCTTCATGAGAGTCTTCAACCATATGACTTCCTTTATAGCTTCAACCATACCTTTATACTATGCCTCTATAGATGATAAAGCAATTGTATGTTGCTTCTTAGAACACCAGGAAATTAACTTATCTCCCACATAACACAAGTATCCATATGTTGATATCCTATCATCAGGATTACCTACCCAATCTGTATCACTATATATCTTGATGTTTGTATCTGATGTAAACCCATAATACAAACCTTCCTTGAGTGTCTCCTTAATATATCTCAATAGTCTTTGTCCCACAACCCAATGTTCTTTCCTAGGAAAATGCATGAATTAAGACAACACTCCAACTGCATATGACAAATCAGACCTAGTTAGAGTTGCATAGATAAGACTACCAACGAGACTTTGATATAACTTCATATCCTTGAATTATTCTCCTCCATTTCTGCTCAATTTGTGATTCACCTCCATTGAAGTAGGTGCTACTCTACAATCTTCCATTTTAAACTTGATCAACAAGTTCGTCAAATACCTTTATTGAGTCACATATACCTCATGTTAAGTATATGATATCTCCATGCCCAAGAAATATGAAACAACTCCCAAGTCACTAATCTTGAACTCTTTCTCCATTTGTTTCTTGAGGCTTTGTATACCCTTCTCATTTGTACCTGTAAGGATTATATCACCAACATATATGCACATATAAATGAGACCATCATCACTTGCTTTGACAGGAAGCTACTATCAGCTTTAGATACTTGGAAATCAAGTTCCTTCAAGAACTTCACAAGTCTATAATCACATGTTCTTGGGTCCTGCTCCAAACCATACAAAGCTCTCTTAAGTTTAAATACACACTATGGAGACCTTTTACCCTTGACTCCTTCTGGTTGCTCCATGAAAACATCATCTGAAATATAGCCATTAAGAAAAGCATTCTTCACATCCAATTGACATAATCTCCAACCTTTACATGTAGTGATGGCTATGAGTGTTCTGATGGTTTTCATCTTTGCCACAGGACTATACGTCTTATCATAATCTACACCATATGTCTGAGCATACCCTTTCACAAAAAGTCTAGCTTTATACCTAGACACACTTCGATCTGCATACCTCTTTGTCTTGTAGACCCATTTCCATTGAATGATCTTCTGAATTTCTGGTTTAGGAACCAAATCCCAAGTCTCATTCTCCATCAATGCATCATACTCTTACTGCATAGATTTCTCTCAATTTTCCTTACCTTTTGCCTCTTCATATGTAGAAGGGTCTTCATCTGCTTTCACCATGTAAGCATAATCTTTAGTAGTAAAAAATGAAGTGTCATAACTACACCTTGTAGGTTGCCATTTTTGTCTTGATGACCTTCTGAGTTCTTCACTTCTTGAAGTTTTTGGTTCATCACATTCTAGATCAAACCTTGGCACTTCTTCAACTTCAACTTGTACTTCATTATTCTCTTCTTCATCAAATATTTGAACCATTGATTTACCTTTCTTCTTATCCAAAAGTTCTTCATCACGTGCATGAATATTAATTGTACCTTCATACCAAGTACCTTTCTCATGAAATGTGACATCCTTTGATACAAGAAATTGCTTTGTGGGTGGAGTCCACAACCTATATTCCATCTGCTTGTTATCATAACCAATGAACACATACTTTTTAGCTTTAGGTTCCAATTTATGCGTGAACTGAGATGGCACATATGGATAGGCCAAGCATCCAAACACTTTGCAATGATCTAAGGTAGGTGTCTTACCCCACCAAGCTTCATATGGTGACATACCATGCAAGCCTTAACATGGTAGCCTATTGACCAAGTATGTAGGTGCATTTACAGTCTCAGCCCACGACTAACTAGGATAATTTTTCTCCGTCATCATTGATCTTTCGAAGTCAACAAGAGTTCTATTTCTCCTCTTTGCTACACCATTTCGTTGAGGAGAGTACCTGCAAGTAAGTTCCCTTTTTATATATGCATTCCGTAGGTAATCACTAAAATCATTAGAGAAATATTCTCCCCCTCCATCTTACCTTAGTATCCAACTTTTGACCTGTGATTATTTTTTCATACACATGATAGTGTTTAAATATATTGAATATCTCTGATTTATCTTTGATCACATATATGGTGATCCATATGGTAGCATCATCAACATAAATTACATAATATCTTGAACCATTAATATTGAAATCCTTTGATGGTCCTACACACATCTATATGTGCCAACTCAAGCTTCTTTGAATACATAAATCCATGTTTATTGTATGATTGCTTATGAGCCTTACCTAATTGACATGACTCACATCTGTATGTCATATGTTGACCTACAACATTAGGCAATCTGCGTAGTGAACCATTGTTAACCATATCCTTAATACCTCTTTCATTGAAATGTCCAAGCCTTTTGTGCCAAAGATCTAACTTAGAGATCTTATGTCCTCCATAAGTGAATAAGGCATGACCAACATTACCTTGAATCTTCAATGTGAAGAGTCTTCCTTCTTTCTTCCGTGAAACAACTTTTTTATACCCATTGCTAGGGTCCTCCACAAAAACTCCAAGTGAATCTTACTTCATAACCTTTTTCAACAATTCCCCTACACCTATCAAGTTCTTTGGAACCGTAGGAACATACAAGACTTTACTCAGAAGAGTACTTCCATCCTTGACCTTCACTGATCCAATTGACTTCACATTGTGCTTTGTATTATTACCTGTTTGAACTACATGATTAGTTAACTTATTTTCCAAATGAGTCATCAAGGCTATATTACCACTCAAGTGATTGCTACACCCTGAGTCAATGTCAAAAACTCATTGATCTTCACTTTGTCTTTTACAAGTTGCATTCACAATCAAGGTTGAATCATCCTTCTGATCTGAAGCATAATTGTAGTAGGTATTGTTGTAGAATTGACTTTGGAATCTTCTACCTGCATTTCTTCCAAAGTAGCCTCTACTACCTCTACCTCTGAAGTTACCTCTAAAGTTACCTCTGAAGTTACCTCTGAAGTTACCTCTTTGTTTTCTACCACCTCTTCCTCTTGAATTAAAATTGTGATTATATCCACCATTATTCTGATTATTATGCCAACAATCATGAGCTAAATGATTTGTCGTACCACAAATCCAGCAAGCTTTGGCTCCATCTTTATTGCTTCTACCTCTTCCTCTACCTTTTCCACCTCCCCTTCCTCTTAGGAAGTTGGCTTGGCTAGTTGTACCTTCTTCTTCATTTACTTGTTGCTTGCTTTTGCTATTCTTCTTCCTATCCTTTAAATACATTGCTTGACATGCACTCTTATCACCATCACCTTTGACATCTTGCTCAAAAGTTAGCATGTGTCCTAGCAACTGATTTAAATCAGTTGAAATGATCTAGTGACAATTCAGTAGACAAAATGAATGGCTTCCATTTCTCATCTCCTTTAAAAATTGTGAGGATTTGCTCCTAATGCATCTGCAATGTCCTTCATCCTTGTTACATAATAAAAAATAGATTGAGAGGCCTTTTTCTTGAATGTGCTAAACTCTGCCCATAAGGATGCCTTCCTTGACTTTTTAGTGTTTTGGAAATGCTCCTCCAAAGCATTTCATATGTCTCTTGCACTTTCAAGACCTCTAATATGAGGTAGCAAGTAGTCATTGACTCCCATGTAGATAATGCTCCTTGCTTGAGCATCTCTCTTTATCAAAGTCTTCAAATCAGAGAGTTCATCCCTAGTTGGAACACTAGGATCTCTGAATTGTGGTTTTTCTTCTTCACCTGTGATGGAACCTATCAGGTCTTTGCTCATGAGTTGAGCTTCCATCCTCATTTACCAAGCTTGATAGTTTTATCTATCCAATTTCTCTATCTGAAGAGCATCTCCCATCCTTTCTTCACTTGTGTATT
>CM035420.1:54615935-54675935 GCA_020310875.1 Ceratopteris richardii | reverse complement strand
TTCTATAGATGATTACAAAAGTATGATTTGGGTTTATTTCATTAAACACAAAGCATATGTATTTACATGTTTCACAACATTCAAGGCAATGGTAAAGAAGGAAACGTATACATACATCAAAAGGCTAAGTTTTGATAGAGAGGCTGATTTTTCTTCAATGATTGTTCCAATTTCTCATGGGATCAAGGCATCAAGAGGCAAGTAACATGCGGGTACAAATCCCAAAAGAATGAGGTAGTATATCAAAAGAATATATACACTGCAAAGATCCCAAGCACAATGCTTAATGAGCTGAATGTACTTAAGATGTTTCTGAGTGGTGCAGCAAATGCCACCATGTATCTTATAAATATGGCTCCTACCTCAGGGATCTAAGGATTGACACCGTGTGAAGCATATTATGGTAAGAAACTAGATCTCTCTCACTTCAAGGTATTTGGATGTATGTGTTATGTACATGTGCAAAGTGAATGGAGAAACATGCTACAATAAAAGATGAAAAAGTGTGTGTTTCTAGGAAATTAGAATGATCATAAAGGCTATAGGTGCTTCAACCCAAACACAAACGACATGAGGATATCAAGGGATGTAGAATTTGATGATATACTCCCTAAAGGAGATCCATCAATGAAGATAGTTCAAGCATGGAGGGGGAGATGTTCTTCAAGCTATGAAGCACAATCAGTCAACAAAGGAAATGCAACATTGGTTCAATTGGATGAAGTAGGTTATGAGGTTAAAGATGGTGAAGGACACATGATGAAGAAAGAAGCCAAATCAAATAAAGATATCAGGTACCCAAGGCAAAGGATGTCTATCCCTCTAAAAGGTGAACAAAGAGTCTTCTTAAGTTAATTGTTCAAATAAAAAAGTTTACTTATGATTCTTACATGGGATTGCATTATGCATATATGAACAAAGTAGTAGAAGATCATGAGACTGATTGTTATGAAGATGTAAGCAGGTAAACCAAATGGAAAGAGGTTATCCAAGATGAGATTGTTGCACTTGAGGAGAATCAAACATGGACTCTAGTTCCTAAGAAGTAGAACATGAAGATAAAAGGTAAAAAGTGATTGTATAAAGTAAAGAGGAACCTAGATGGATCTATTTGCAGGTTCAATGAAAGACTTAATACCAAGGATTTTGCCTTTCTTAATGGAGACTTAGAGGAAGTGGTATACATGATCCGAGCACTATTTTTTGTTCTTGAAAAGCTTTCACATCATGTTTGTAGATTGAAGAATAAACTTTACCACCTAAAGTAAGATCCAAGAGCTTGGAATCAAAGATTTTTTGATTTTCTGATTAAATTTGGTTACCATCTCTCTTCATCAAACACAAAGGAGAACTTGTAGTCTACATGTGTGTGTATGTAGATGATCTTATCATTATACTTCATGATACAAAGGGCATTGAGGAGATAAAGGAAAGGCTTCGAAAGGATTTTAAGAACTCTATCTTGGAGACCTCTGGTATTTTCTTAGCATTTAAGTTTAATATAAAGAAGAAGGAATTATACACATAGAATGGAAGTATATTCTAGACTTACTTCAAAGGTTTGGGATTCTACATTGCATGCCTATTTCAAGTCCCATGGAATTTAATGTAAAGCTAAGCTCCATAGATGGAGAACCATTAGAATTTATAACTTTTTATTGATCTATTGTAGGATCTTTTGATTGTGGCATAATAATGAGTCCCATCCTAGCATATGGAGTTGAAGTTTTATCGCAATTTATGCATAGTCCAAGGACTACACACTTACAAGCTGCAAGAACAATGTTAAGAAATATGAAGGCTACTATAAGTCAAGGATTATTCTAGTCATATGATGAAGATATGTAGGTAAAAGCTCACTCTGATGTAGGTTTGGCTGCTTTATAGGAAGATAGAAGGAGTATATTTGATTACCCAATCATGTTACGTTGTCGGGAAGAAGGAGGTCGTGGCGGGAAGCCGACGCCTGGGGTTGGATCAGGCCCCGCTCTGGTGCGCCGTCCCCGCTGTCCTGCGAGCGGCGTCTGCGCGCTGGGCGCCTCGCCTGTGCTCTCCGGAGCGTGCGCGATCCTCGTACGCGTGGGACCCTTGCCCCTCGGAAGTATCGAGACGTGGGACGTACGCGTGGGCGTCGGAAAGAGACGATCGGATACCGCAGTGAAACACGTGATGTAGATCAAGCTCGAAGATACAATCGAAAACGGAACTGAAGCCTCCAATAAAATGAATGATACAAAACAGGCCGCTACAGTGCGGGCCGATGGTACAATAAAACCGCTACAGTGCGGTGCGATGATACAATATAAACGCCGCCGCTACAGTGCGGATCGGCTAGTGTCTACTCTAGATCCCTCGCTACAGTGCGAGAAATCGCCTACGGAATCCAGCTTCGGTCTTCGCAGTCCAAGCTTTTCTTCCAACTTTTACTTCGGTCCGTTCTTTTCTTCAAGTATCCTCCGCAATGGCCTTCCGTCTCTTTACTTCAGATGATCAAAACCCGCATAAACCTGAAGGTGATAATCCACGAGCAAGATCCACGGGTTAGGGTAGAAAAATCAATGTCAATTGATAAAATAATAAATCCTCTCTTTTAAAACAATGTCCCTCTTTCTCTTCTTTTTTTTGTAACAATACTAAAACATCCTTTTTAAATCACCTCATTCAAGACATATGCCTCATGTTTTCATTTCATTTTTACTTATACCCCAATAATTACAACAATTTGCATCATGATATACGAACATTTAGAGATAATCGTTCCAAAAAAAACCCAAAGTAATTCTTTCTTAATGTGAATCACTATTTCCATAGAATTTGTGATTTTTGCTGTAAAATCTTTTCATTCGAATGCAAGTTTCATAATCATGGGGATACTAGATTGTTATGTATTGTTCATACGAGCTAATCTCTCCCCTTCTCTCTCTTTCTCTACTTATCTCTCTCTCTTTGAAAAGGTACAACATTTTAAGGATTTCTCGAATTCTATGCTGAGATATAAAGCTTTGAAGTTTTTGGAACTAATGAATGATTTCTTTCTAAATTCGATAATCTGTCTGACGATAATCATACTTTGTCTGTCATAGAAAGAACATTCTACAATCTTACAATTCATCTGCGCATCTATCTCGCTACTCTCTCTCTCTTTCTCTTGCGCGCGTGGACTGCCGCCATGGGAGGGGGGAGAGATACTCTCTCTCTCCTCCACGACTGCGCAGCCAACTTAATCTCTTGAGTGCTATAGCCATTAGTAATTCTGAATCTACGCGCATCGAAGATCACTTCTCTCTCTTCTGATTGGAGCACCGCCATAGCCTCCTCTCTCTAAGTCATCGGACATTCTCTCTCCATGTGCAGCGGTTCTCTACAGCGGGCGCAAACCCTGCCTCTCTCTCTCTACCGTAGCTGTTTTAAGTGCGTGCTGCCGCCTCCGGTCACTCTCTTCATATATCCACCGCTTATCCTCTATCTGTGTCGGAGCACAGCTTAGGCACCTCTGTCTATCGGCTTCCACATCAGCAGCCACACCGTGGCCTCTCTTTCTCTCTTACCACCACATATGATCAACTGACAACAGCGCATCTCGTCTCACTCTGACTCTCTCCAGGATTGCCCGCCAGATTCTGTTTGTCTCTCTCATATGCCGACAACGATCATCTCTCTCTAACTCTGCGTTGCTCTATAGCGCCGGACTACACAGCCTCTCTCTGTTTTCAATCTGCTACAACACGTCCGAATTTCCATACGTTCTGTGCGGACAGCAGCCGCTCTCTGACTCTCTCTCTGCGACATGTCGACCTCCAATTTCTCAAGTCAAGCGCCAACATTAAGCGATGCTTCTCTCTCCCGAAATCATGCGCGCAGCGCCCACTAGTGGTCTTTCTCTCTCTGTGCATGACAACAGCCCACATCCGGGAGAGGAAACAGAGATAATCTCTCTCCAATGGGCGCAATCTGCCTCCCTCTCCTGATTCTCTCTCTGACTATTTGCGACTCCGAACGTTTCTAGCCCTTTCTCTCTCTCTTTCTCTGGTGGCGACACAGCGCTGCAGTCGGATTCTTCCACCGCGATCATCTGTACAGGGCGCAGCCAGACAACCCTTGAATTTCTCTCTTTCCCTTGCGCACCTCAACAATCGACCTTACCCACTCTCTCCTCCACTATAGACGTGCGACCTCTGCCGCCATCACACCCAATCTTTCTCTCTCCTAGAGGGTGTGTGCCTCCGACCAGAGATCTTCACCCTCTATGTTTCTGCCACGTCTGCGTTCTAATCAGAGTAACGCCACCTATAGGCTTCAACCATCTCTGCCTATCGACACCACATCGAATCATTGACGTAATTCTCTCTCCACGCGAATTCTGCCGCTCGCTCTAAGTTCTCTCTCTACACGATGTCCAACCACCGACTTTTATTTCCCTCTCTCTCTTTCTACGACACGCAGCGGCCGACAGAAACTCTCTCTGTCATATGATGCATGATCACCGCCATAGTCTCTGTCTGTGACATGGACTAGAATCCCTCTGCATCTCTCTCTGACCTTTCTTCTGGTGTCGTCCACGTCGATGCTCTCTACAGATTCTTCCGCCAATAGCCTCACTCAGGGTTCTCTCTCACCACGTGCTCTGCAACACCCTCAACAATAGGACGCCTCGAGTCCTCAGTGTCACCTCTCTCTAATGCCTACATGGCAATTCTGTGCCACTGACTGTCTCCGTCTCTCTCCGTGCATCATTGAAGCCTACTAAAACACCGCCCCCAATTTCTCTCTGAGTCTCTGCCACTCTCGCTCCATCTCTCTATCTATCTCTGCATCCTCCTGCGATGTCGCCGATAGCTATCTCTCTACGAATCCAGCTACAACGCCCTCTGCCATCGTCAGACTTGTGCTCTCTCTCTCTCAAATCTAGCTCCCGGGAGTCTACCGAACCTCCGTGACCATGAACCATAAGTATATATTCGTGAAAAACTCTTAAGCTAAGCGTCCATACGAGAAGCCTTCCTCCAACTTAGAATTTCTATGCGTATGCTTCATAATCTATGCGCCATCGATTCTCTCTTTCCCTCTCAATGGACTATCGTAATGAATGAACTAGAACATGAATGAACATAAACGAACAAGGAGCATACCTGAAGGTGATAATCCACGAGCAAGATCCACGGGTTAGGGAAGAAACAAATGAATTAGCACTTATTTATAGGCCCCCCCTTGGACTCGCTTCTAGAACATTCCCACCTCCTCAATTAACTTTCTATTTTTGGCAGTCTTTTAATTTTTCCCTTATGCTATGGTTTTGGTTTCACACTGGATATTTACAATTTAATTGGTTTTTGGGGTTTGACCTACAGAAACCGCCATTTTCAAGGGTCCAACCTAAAGTTTTTGATCGGGAAAAGCAAGGGTTTGCTCACAATTATCTTAAACTCACCGATTCAAAGTTTTATTTACAGTTTCGGCCTAAACTCCAAGGGTTTCCAAGGGTTCAATTCCGATTTTCAGGGGGTAAGTTCAAGTTTTCAGGGGTTCTGAGGGTCAAAACTAGGGTTTTCGTGTTTCTAATGTCTGTTGTTTATATACACACGTCTAACATACATCTCAAACTTATTTTTGCATCACACAATCAATTAATACGGCCAAAATATGTACAGAATATACCACTCTCTCGATCAAAACATCACACAAACTCAAAAATAATGAACTTTTGAAAAAAAACAATGCACACTCCCTGCGGGATTTCATCCCGACATTCGCCCCCGCTAAACCTGCACATCGTCCCGATGGGCCAACCTGCAAGATCCAACAGAAGAGTATCAGGGTTCTTTTAAAATCTCTTTACACCTTTTTATCTTTTTCTTTACAAAACTCAAATCATGATCTCATGCACTCATGCAATTTTTTATAAAGATTAGTATGAGTTTTAGAAAATTAGGTAGATTTAAGCTTCACAAACATCATATTATGTTTCTGCGTCTGCAGTCTGACAAGTAATCACATGAATAAATCGTCGGCTTTCTAGATCTTTTGTTCGTTCAACTGGTTCAGATCCAACTGCTCATTCTAAGTACTAGCATATACATATGTATCTACTAACTCAGTTTGTAGAATATACCTCGATTTCTACTATTTATCTCCTACTTGTCCAGCTCTCCATTAGATCTTTCTTTCTTTTTCTTTTTCTTTTTCATTTTTCTTTTCCTCTTCATCTCAGCTCAGCATTTCTTTTTATCTTTTATTTTTCACAAATCGGCCTATGTCGAAATCGGGTGCGACTCATGGACTTGTCCACCCGGCCAAGTTTATTCCACCTGTCTGCCGACCCGGCATAGCGCACGACATACACAACATCAGCCCTGCATGAAATCGACGTCAGCTCGTGGCTCTGACCACCCGATCAGAGTGACTCCACCCGCCTACCAACCCATACAGGCGCATGACAACAGATAGGTCAGGCCTACGACGAAACTAGCTACGGCTCGTGGCCTCGATCACCCGACCAAGGTGGTTCCACCCGCCTACTAGCTCATCGTAGCGCACCAACAACATACACGCACATATAAGCTGGCATGAGTATGAATGTTTCTTTATAAATCATGATCCATATGGAGGTAAGATCTCATAGGAAATAAATACTAGGAGCCAAAGTTTCCCACTCACTAAGTGTTCAAATCAATCAGCATATACATGCACTCGGTCTAAGCATGTCATCACATTCCCAAACTTTCACTCCCAAAAGTCTCTAGTCTGCTAACTGATCTCACTCATATAATTTTCTAGTCATTCATGCTTCATGCAAACCCATAATAGATCTTTGTTATCTTCATTCTACATGATTTTCATAAACACATACATATCTTTATCACACACAGTAATGCAATGCAAATGCTCTAACAGAAAGGAAACAGATCTCAAATCAGAAACGTTTCACCTGGTCATTTTTCTTCATTTTGATCCAGCTTTTCTTTATCTTCATGGTCTATCATTCTTCATCAGCATCAGCCTCAGTGTCCTCAGTTCCCTCCAGTATCGTCAGTATCCTCCAGTGTCATCAGGATCCTCCAGTGTCATCAGTATCCTCCAGTGTCATCAGGATCCTCCAGCATCATCAGTATCCTCCAGTGTCATCAATATCCTCCAGTATCATCAGTATCCTCCAGTGTCATCAGTATCTTCCAATGTCATCAGTATCCTCCAATGTCATCAGAATCCTCCAGTGTCATCAGGATCCTCCAATGTCATCAGAATCCTCCAGTGTCATCAGTATCCTCCAACATCATTCCTCCAGTGCCATCAGTATTATCATCATCATCATCATAATCATCATAATCATCATAATCATCATCATCATCATAAACCATCATCATCAATCATCTTTAACATCAATCATTATCTTTCATCATCATCCATCATCAATCATCAATCACCAATAATTCATCAATCATTTATCATCATGAGTGATCAATCATCCTCATTCATTAATCATCAATCATCATCATTCATCAATCTCCAATAGCTCTTGATCATTCTCATATGTTTTCATTATGGTTCTTATTCAATCATGTTTCAATACTTGAAAATATATCTTGAAGGGTTAGATTTTTACTTCTTTTATTCTTCTTCAAAGACTTAGAAGACTTTGCACTCATCTTTACATTCCCCTCAATTTGCTTGATAATATCATCAAGCAATTGTTTTTCCGCTTTGTTAACTCGTTTTTTAGATTTTATATCTTCTTCAATCTCTTCTTCACTCTTTTCATGTTCAATTTGTTTGTCAAAGTTTAATTGAGACTGTAATTTTGCAACCTTCTCTTGGTCAAATAGATTCTCATTATTTAAAATTTTTGGATCAAACGAAACATATACATCATGCTCTTTCTTTGATTTTTCTCTTTCAGACTCTCTTTTATGATCAATTTCCATTTGTTCTCTTAGTATCTGTTCAATATTTTGCTTCTCGACCTTTATTTGTTTACCTTTGGTTTCTTCAATAGATTTCTCTTGACTCTCAATAGATAGTAGGCTCTTTTGTTCATCAGATTTGCTATTCTCAAGTCTTTTTGGTTTCCACACTCTTTGAATTGATTTCGATCTAGTCTTAGTCTCTTCAAAATATTCTCTCATTCCACCTTTTCCTACATTCAAAGGTAAAGGGGATTCATCTTGAAACTTACAAATTTTACCTTCATGTTCCCTCACTAGTCTATGTTTGCATGCACTTTCATATGCCAGACAATCCCAAAACATATGCCCAAACTGATCGCACCAAAAGCAACGAATAGGTCTCTTCTCATCCCAACTTGATTTCCTAGGTGTCACTCTAGGCGTGGGTTTTCTAAGGCCTACTGACTCTTTCTGTGCAGATATGCCTTGGACATTTACCTCATGTTCATTGTCGAATTTTAGTGCTTGTAGATTCTTAACTTGGTTAGTCAACAATTCAACCTTATTTTTCAATTCAGAAATCTCAAAATCCATTTCATTTTTTAGGTCTTTAATACTTATGCCCATTAGTTGGATAGTATCTGATATTGCATTTATAGTTTGCATTAGGGTCATGACAATACCAAACTTTGATTTTATGGATTCATTTGTGTTAATCTCTATTTCTTTAATTTGCTCTTCATATCTCCTAAACTGTTCCTCAATCATTTTATTCATTCTCGTTTTCCTCTTCTTACGATCTAAGCTGAGAAGTAGATTCTTAATCTATGCCTCAATGGAAAAGTGCACACTCGTATGATCAAAACTTATGCAAAAAGGGGATGATCAAGGTCAAGCAGTAAAACAGTCTTTCTTTTTAAAAGTGCGTGGAATCAATGCAAATAATTCAAATAACTTAAAATGCTAGTACCTGGAGTCTCTGTCCGATGCCGAGGTTCCTGTCTCTGTCTTCTCAAGGAGTAGGTGACGCGATGAGGATCATCGGGCAACCGCCTCGCTTCACGTCGGGTTCAGGTGTCGGGAAGAAGGAGGTCGTGGCGGGAAGCCGACGCCTGGGGTTGGATCAGGCCCCGCTCTGGTGCGCCGTCCCCGCTGTCCTGCGAGCGGCGTCTGTGCGCTGGGCGCCTCGCCTGTGCTCTCCGGAGCGTGCGCGATCCTCGTACGCGTGGGACCCTTGCCCCTCGGAAGTATCGAGACGTGGGACGTACGCGTGGGCGTCGGAAAGAGACGATCGGATACCGCAGTGAAACACGTGATGTAGATCAAGCTCGAAGATACAATCGAAAACGGAACTGAAGCCTCCAATAAAATGAATGATACAAAACAGGCCGCTACAGTGCGGGCCGATGGTACAATAAAACCGCTACAGTGCGGTGCGATGATACAATATAAACGCCGCCGCTACAGTGCGGATCGGCTAGTGTCTACTCTAGATCCCTCGCTACAGTGCGAGAAATCGCCTACGGAATCCAGCTTCGGTCTTCGCAGTCCAAGCTTTTCTTCCAACTTTTACTTCGGTCCGTTCTTTTCTTCAAGTATCCTCCGCAATGGCCTTCCGTCTCTTTACTTCAGATGATCAAAACCCGCATAAACCTGAAGGTGATAATCCACGAGCAAGATCCACGGGTTAGGGTAGAAAAATCAATGTCAATTGATAAAATAATAAATCCTCTCTTTTAAAACAATGTCCCTCTTTCTCTTCTTTTTTTTGTAACAATACTAAAACATCCTTTTTAAATCACCTCATTCAAGACATATGCCTCATGTTTTCATTTCATTTTTACTTATACCCCAATAATTACAACAATTTGCATCATGATATACGAACATTTAGAGATAATCGTTCCAAAAAAAACCCAAAGTAATTCTTTCTTAATGTGAATCACTATTTCCATAGAATTTGTGATTTTTGCTGTAAAATCTTTTCATTCGAATGCAAGTTTCATAATCATGGGGATACTAGATTGTTATGTATTGTTCATACGAGCTAATCTCTCCCCTTCTCTCTCTTTCTCTACTTATCTCTCTCTCTTTGAAAAGGTACAACATTTTAAGGATTTCTCGAATTCTATGCTGAGATATAAAGCTTTGAAGTTTTTGGAACTAATGAATGATTTCTTTCTAAATTCGATAATCTGTCTGACGATAATCATACTTTGTCTGTCATAGAAAGAACATTCTACAATCTTACAATTCATCTGCGCATCTATCTCGCTACTCTCTCTCTCTTTCTCTTGCGCGCGTGGACTGCCGCCATGGGAGGGGGGAGAGATACTCTCTCTCTCCTCCACGACTGCGCAGCCAACTTAATCTCTTGAGTGCTATAGCCATTAGTAATTCTGAATCTACGCGCATCGAAGATCACTTCTCTCTCTTCTGATTGGAGCACCGCCATAGCCTCCTCTCTCTAAGTCATCGGACATTCTCTCTCCATGTGCAGCGGTTCTCTACAGCGGGCGCAAACCCTGCCTCTCTCTCTCTACCGTAGCTGTTTTAAGTGCGTGCTGCCGCCTCCGGTCACTCTCTTCATATATCCACCGCTTATCCTCTATCTGTGTCGGAGCACAGCTTAGGCACCTCTGTCTATCGGCTTCCACATCAGCAGCCACACCGTGGCCTCTCTTTCTCTCTTACCACCACATATGATCAACTGACAACAGCGCATCTCGTCTCACTCTGACTCTCTCCAGGATTGCCCGCCAGATTCTGTTTGTCTCTCTCATATGCCGACAACGATCATCTCTCTCTAACTCTGCGTTGCTCTATAGCGCCGGACTACACAGCCTCTCTCTGTTTTCAATCTGCTACAACACGTCCGAATTTCCATACGTTCTGTGCGGACAGCAGCCGCTCTCTGACTCTCTCTCTGCGACATGTCGACCTCCAATTTCTCAAGTCAAGCGCCAACATTAAGCGATGCTTCTCTCTCCCGAAATCATGCGCGCAGCGCCCACTAGTGGTCTTTCTCTCTCTGTGCATGACAACAGCCCACATCCGGGAGAGGAAACAGAGATAATCTCTCTCCAATGGGCGCAATCTGCCTCCCTCTCCTGATTCTCTCTCTGACTATTTGCGACTCCGAACGTTTCTAGCCCTTTCTCTCTCTCTTTCTCTGGTGGCGACACAGCGCTGCAGTCGGATTCTTCCACCGCGATCATCTGTACAGGGCGCAGCCAGACAACCCTTGAATTTCTCTCTTTCCCTTGCGCACCTCAACAATCGACCTTACCCACTCTCTCCTCCACTATAGACGTGCGACCTCTGCCGCCATCACACCCAATCTTTCTCTCTCCTAGAGGGTGTGTGCCTCCGACCAGAGATCTTCACCCTCTATGTTTCTGCCACGTCTGCGTTCTAATCAGAGTAACGCCACCTATAGGCTTCAACCATCTCTGCCTATCGACACCACATCGAATCATTGACGTAATTCTCTCTCCACGCGAATTCTGCCGCTCGCTCTAAGTTCTCTCTCTACACGATGTCCAACCACCGACTTTTATTTCCCTCTCTCTCTTTCTACGACACGCAGCGGCCGACAGAAACTCTCTCTGTCATATGATGCATGATCACCGCCATAGTCTCTGTCTGTGACATGGACTAGAATCCCTCTGCATCTCTCTCTGACCTTTCTTCTGGTGTCGTCCACGTCGATGCTCTCTACAGATTCTTCCGCCAATAGCCTCACTCAGGGTTCTCTCTCACCACGTGCTCTGCAACACCCTCAACAATAGGACGCCTCGAGTCCTCAGTGTCACCTCTCTCTAATGCCTACATGGCAATTCTGTGCCACTGACTGTCTCCGTCTCTCTCCGTGCATCATTGAAGCCTACTAAAACACCGCCCCCAATTTCTCTCTGAGTCTCTGCCACTCTCGCTCCATCTCTCTATCTATCTCTGCATCCTCCTGCGATGTCGCCGATAGCTATCTCTCTACGAATCCAGCTACAACGCCCTCTGCCATCGTCAGACTTGTGCTCTCTCTCTCTCAAATCTAGCTCCCGGGAGTCTACCGAACCTCCGTGACCATGAACCATAAGTATATATTCGTGAAAAACTCTTAAGCTAAGCGTCCATACGAGAAGCCTTCCTCCAACTTAGAATTTCTATGCGTATGCTTCATAATCTATGCGCCATCGATTCTCTCTTTCCCTCTCAATGGACTATCGTAATGAATGAACTAGAACATGAATGAACATAAACGAACAAGGAGCATACCTGAAGGTGATAATCCACGAGCAAGATCCACGGGTTAGGGAAGAAACAAATGAATTAGCACTTATTTATAGGCCCCCCCTTGGACTCGCTTCTAGAACATTCCCACCTCCTCAATTAACTTTCTATTTTTGGCAGTCTTTTAATTTTTCCCTTATGCTATGGTTTTGGTTTCACACTGGATATTTACAATTTAATTGGTTTTTGGGGTTTGACCTACAGAAACCGCCATTTTCAAGGGTCCAACCTAAAGTTTTTGATCGGGAAAAGCAAGGGTTTGCTCACAATTATCTTAAACTCACCGATTCAAAGTTTTATTTACAGTTTCGGCCTAAACTCCAAGGGTTTCCAAGGGTTCAATTCCGATTTTCAGGGGGTAAGTTCAAGTTTTCAGGGGTTCTGAGGGTCAAAACTAGGGTTTTCGTGTTTCTAATGTCTGTTGTTTATATACACACGTCTAACATACATCTCAAACTTATTTTTGCATCACACAATCAATTAATACGGCCAAAATATGTACAGAATATACCACTCTCTCGATCAAAACATCACACAAACTCAAAAATAATGAACTTTTGAAAAAAAACAATGCACACTCCCTGCGGGATTTCATCCCGACAACGTACCAATCATTTCATTGATCTCAAAGAAGCAACCCAGAGTAGGATTATCTTCCATTGAGGCTGAGTATAAATCTCTAACTTAAGTTACATGTGACCTAATGTGGATTAAAAAAATATTTATCAAGCTAAATTTGCATGTTGACACCTATCCAATCTTTTGTGACAATATGAGTAGTATTCGTCTATCATGAAATCCCGTTTATCATGCTAGAACTAAGCATATTGAAGTGCACTATCACTTCATAAGAGAAAAGGTGATCTCCAGAGAAGTTTTAGTACATCATATAGGTAACAAGCAGCATGTTGCTAATATGTTTACAATGACTTGGGATGGAATGAACATTTGAAAGTTAAAGCAATGCATCAACATGAAGCATCTTGGACTAAGGTAAAGATTTGAAGCTTCAGGGGAGTGTTAAAAGTCAAGCTTCAAGCAAAACAAATCAAGGGAAATCAATCATGGGCATGCGGAAGACTTTAAGGAAGCTTAGAAGCACAAGAATCCATGAAAAGATCAATCAACCACTCCCGAGGTCATCTCAATTAAGTCCTCCAATTTAGAAGATTCGTGTTTAGGAAACGTGGATCCTATTGGATTGTTAGTTGGGTTGAGCTTGAACTAAGTTCAGGAGTTGTAATAACAAAACCGCTTTCTTAATCTAGGCCCTTATTTGCTTGTTTTTTATCTCTCAGTAGGCATATCTATTTGTGTGAACAAGCTATGTTGCAACTCTCTACCCCTCCGTTGTTAGGTTTTTTTCCCCCTCATTATGTACCATTTGATGTAATCTACATGTCATTGGATAGATATTATATTATATTTTAACCACACTAAGTATCTAGAGCATTGTTTGAGTATTTTGGGAGAAAAAATCATTTTAATGAATTTTGGTGATTGGTATCTATCTTTGTGTATAGGTTTTGCTATGCCTTGTAACGGCAGATTCTTCTTCCCTATTTATCAATTTTCTATGATTTTTGTTTCATTGGGTGTCACAAGGAAGGAGATAAGGAAGAAAGATGACACACACACTCTCACAATCAAAGAGAAGCACACACACACACACAAAGACTAAGGGAAGGAAGAATGATCTTCTTCTTCTTCTTCCATTACATAAAATTAATGTACAATAATGACCTAAAAACAACAATACAAGAATTGCAATCGATCAAGGACAGTACATAAAGAAAAATCCTAATGTCTCCAAATGAGTGAGCTGGCAAGAAAAAAACTATGCCATCAATCTAAATACATAGATCTTGTAAAGCTCGGTGAAGTATTGTTGACACATATCGGCATGACCACTATACATGTTAGAGAAATGAAAAACAGATACTTGTCATCTTAGATCATGACATGTTGAGGTTGATATATCAACACTCCCCCTCAAGCTCAAGGTCATGTCCTGTAATCCAAGCATCTTCTAAAGCTTCCTTAGCTTCCCTACTCCAAGTGCTTTAGTGAAAATATCAACAAGCTACTCATCTGTTCTCACATAAACAAGATCAATATCACTTGCTTATACCTTCTCTCTGATGAAGTGATAATGTACCTCGATATTCTTTATTGTAGCATTGAAAAAAGGATTTTGTACTAAAAAAAGCATCATCACCCTTCCTTGCATGTAGTGAATGATCTACATCACACATACAAAAGCCAATGGTGGTTAACTTGTCAGCAATCCTTGCATGCCAAGCACGAGGAGCTTGTTTAAGCAAATACAAAGCCTTTTGCAACCTACTTGTTGCCTATGGATTTCTTTCCTTAGGGTAATGGAAAAAACTTCCATGTATCGTTTCCATAAAGGGCAACCATATCCTCATCCATAGCTTTCTCCCAATTTGCATTTCCCATGGCATTTTCAAAACAAGAAGGTTTAACATCTTCTATTACCTTGGTCATGTAGGCACAATGACGAGCCTTATAACTGTCATACATCAATCGGTACATAGAATTTGGCATCCTCCTAGATCTTCTTCATCTTGTATCACTTGTTTCTGTATCATGTGCATGTGCCTTTCTAACTCCTGGAGTCTTCACAGAGTGCAATCCAAGTTCCTCATCACGACTCTTCTCTAAAGCGCTTGAATCTCCATCAATGTCTTCAAAACCTTTCCATGCTTTACTACAAGCAAAAAGCTTTTCTTTACATTTCTTTGATGTAGTTGATGAATTTTTGAGAATGAAATTTCCATGCAATCTTCCACTCCATGGACTTGACTTGGAGGTATTGCTTGGTGACACATCTACTCCACTGAAAACTTGAGATTTTGCACTTGATTTTTCAGCATTTTCTTTGTTGTTTTGTTCAAGCTCAAGTCCATCTTTCGCATTTGCATAGAATCTTGGCATTTCATCAAACACCACGTCTCTGCTTACCTTCACTTGTCATGTGAGTGGGTTATAACATTTATTCCGCGTTTGCTCAAGGGAGTATCTAATGAAGATAAAATTTTCTGCTTTTGAATCAAGCTTCATCCTCAACTCATCGAGAGCATGCAGAAATGCAATACAAAAAAAACACTTTCGTATGTGATAAGTTTGGCTTTTTACCAGTAAACTTCTCTTTAGGTGTAACTTGATGTACCACAGCAGTGTGAGTTCTATCCATGATGTATACAAGAGTATGCATAGCTTCTGCCCAATAACAATGAGGCATATTCTTCTCATCCATCAAAGCTCTTTCTATTTCTACAATATGTCTATTTTTGCATTTAGCAATGCCATTTTGTTGTGGTGTTTACTGGCATGAAAATTTACATGGAATTCCATGACTTTTAGGAAAGTTGTTGAACTCATTTGACATGTATTCACTTCCTCCATCAAACCTTAATATATGAATACAATTTCTTGTCTACTTTACCACCATAACCTTAAGATTCTAGAAGTGATTGAACACATCACTCTTCTCTTTGATGAAATATAACCATACTTTCCATGTATGGTTATGAATGAAAGTAACATAAAACCTGCAACCACCCATAGATGTGGTCTTTGTAGGACCCCAAACATCTGTATGTACTATTTCTAGTACATTCTCACTAACATGTTTATCATGCAAAAATGATTCTCTTGACTGCTTACCAAGTTGACATGCTACAAATACCTTTTGCATTTTTGCACCTTTGAAATTTGGTAGTCCATTGATAATCTCCTTGGAGTGCATTCACTTTATGAATTTTCACATTTAAGGTGAACAATCGTAGCCAATTTTTTCCTTTGGCAACCAATCGTCAATCTTGTTTTTACTCTTCTACATATAACCCATCAGCATTGAACCTAACTTGTAATCCTTCCTCAACCATTTATTCAACAAAAACCAGATTTTTTGTTATATTTGAAACATGCAACACATCAACAAGATGTTTTAGCTTCCCATCCTCCATAGATAGTGCTATGTTTCCTTTATAATCGATGGGGTGTGATTTTTCATCACTTGTTTCAACATATCCGAAAAGTGGTGATTTCTACAAACTACTTAACCATTCTGTATGACTCGTCATGTGATTGGAAGCACGTGAATCAACATACTAGAAATTATCATTTGATTTTGAAACATCAACATACATCGTATTCATTATATGATGTGGAACCATGAACAACTTCTTAGAATCATGTGCACTTGCAAATGCATAGTTGTTTTGCTATCTTGTACTATTTTGATTCCTCAACCTGCAACCATGTTCAAAATGTCCAGGTTTACCATAATTCTAGCATCTAGTAGTGACATTACCTGAATCATTTCTTTCGAACTTTCTACGACCTCTTTGACTCCCCTAACTCAAAACTCTCATCTACCTCCTACATGATTCTGATGTTGACCTTGATCTTTGGTTATTGTTTACTCTTCCACTTCCAAAGCCTCTACCTTTGCCTCTTCCTCTACTAGAGTAGAATAACTGCTTAGAGCTAGATTTTCCTTGGGATTTGGAGTCCTCACAAAGATTCTTTTCTTCAATAATCAACATGCAAACCAAATCTATAAAATTCGGAATATTTCCCCTAGTCTATATAGAAGTTTTGAATTGCTTATATGGAGCCCCCAAACCACGGAAGCACACTTCCACCTTATCATCATGATCTACATTCACACAAATAGATGCAAGTGACTCACATATGCTTTTGATTTTCAAGGTGTAGTAACTTATAGACATGCCCTTTTTCTCAAGTGTATGTAGCTCATTCTTGATTGGCAATTTCCGTGCCTTTGTATTGGTCTCATACAATGTGACCAAATTCTTCGAAGCCTCTTTTGGAGTCTTGACATCCTATATGTGCCAATACATTACCTTTTGTGCTCCTTGATTCCATTCTTCATATGCTCTTCACTGGTCTATAGTCTGATTCCTCTTTGTTTACTATGGAACATTTTTGTTATGTCCGATGTACTTTGAGTATCCTTCTCCCATGAGGAAATTCATCATCCTAAATCTCTAAGCATGGAAGTTGTTCATGTCCAGCTTATTGCTCATAAGCTGACTCATTCAATCTACGTTTTCCATTTCTACATCAATTCATAATACTGCCAAACACTACACGCATCACTTCTACTTGAACACCTTTGCACTATGATGTGATAGTTCGATCTCAAAAAAACATAGCTTTTGTGTACGAACAGTACACGAAATCACTTGAAATTTGGATCTGGAATAAATGGGTGTTGGCAAATAGGAGGCAAGTTACAGTTTTGCCAACTCACCTGGATTTTCTATAGGCCCGACCTTGCGGTGTCATCGAGATTTTCTCTCCTCTCACTCATGAAGGCCTACAAGAAACGCATTCGGTGAAGGTAGCCAAACTTCCCTGAGAAGTCCAAGATGCATCAAGGATGTCAAAGGGAGTTCACATAGAAACTTTGGAAGAAATCGAGCGAATCCAGGGTAGCAGTCAAAGCTCCTCAAACTTTGGAAATTAGGGCAAAAATTTCAATATCTCCAAATCACATGAAAATTCATATACTTGCAAAGCCTATCAAAGTCAATTTATAGCCCGAATTTCACATGAAAGTGGATTTTCTAGCACATTGATATGCCATGTGCATTTTGTAAAAAATGTAATTTTTCCACTTAGACCCTAGAAAATCTTGTATAGAAATTTTTATTAGCCATATGGTTTGACATGTATAAGGAACATATGAGTGTTGGCAAATAGGAGGCAAGTTACAGTTTTGCAAACTCACCTGGATTTTCCATGGGCCCGACCTTGCGGTGTCATCGAGATTTTCTCTCCTCTCTCACTCATGAAGGCCTACAGGAAACACATTCGGTGAAGGTAGCCAAAATTCCCTGAGAAGTCCAAGATGCACCAAGGATGTCAAAGGGAGTTCACATGGAAACTTTGGAAGAAATCGAGCGAATCCAGGCTACAGTCAAAGCTAGTCAAACTTTGGAAATTAGGGCAAAAATTTCAATATATCCAAATCACATGAAAATTCATATATTTGCAAATCCTATCAAAGGCAATCTATTGCCCGAATTTCACATGAAAATGGATTTTCTAGCACATTGATATGCCATGCACATTTTGTAAAAAATATAATTTTTCCACTTAGACCCTAGAAAATCTTGTATAGGAATTTTTATTAGCCATATGGTTTGACATGTATAAGGAACATATGAGCCTACATATTTGTACAAAGTTTCAAGGCTATCAGAGCTTCCTAGGCACCTTAATTCCACCTTGCAAGCTTCCAAATGTAGTCAAATGTGTACAAGGGAAATTCAAATGGGCGTTTTTTCTGCATATTCCTAAAGGAGGCCTTGCAAAAAATAGTCCTACAAATTTTTATCTTCATCAAAGGATATTTGAAGGGTCAAAGAGCACAAAATCCAGTATTCAAGGTCATCGTAGTTTCCTAGAATAAGAAAATTGAAGGCTTGAAGGGCTACCACATGGCAAACAATGATTGAACCATGTTGTACGGTCAAGATGAGCTCATATTCAAGGGTGGAGATGTAGTAAAGCATAAAGCAAGGAGGATCCACGAGTTTTTTCACCGAATACTCCTTTTTTGATGATCAAAGATCAATAATGTAAAGTTTCTTCAAAATTGATGTCAGCACTGATCCGACCAGATCAGCCCCAGATCCAAGGGTGGAGAATTAAGGTGCCTATTTTCCTCCCCTTTGCCCTAGATATCATATAAAGAACCAATCCTAACCATCCATTTGATAAATCCAATGGTTGTAATCAAAAGAAGCTGATCTTAGGGTTGAGAGTTGATTTCTCTAGATGCAAGGGCCCAAATTCATTCAAAAAACTACATAAACCCCCTTCTAAACTCCTAAAGCATTATTGTTAGGCATCCATAGGGCCCTTGCTAGCACATGGTTTCCTTGAGAGGATCACCCGCAGTTGAGCGTGTGAGGATCCAAGGTGGGCTAGTAAGAGCATAGTTCCTAGATTCAATTTTTAGACTTCCTCTCTAGGATAGGCTAATAAACCCAGTTTCTCTTTCTTTCCTCACCCTTAGTGGAGCATGTGAGTGAGTTAGATCCGGTTTTATGTGTCTTAGAATTCTTTAGAAACATACTACGATCCTAGTAAGACACAAGGTCAATGAAGTGGAACCTATCCTCTTACGTGTGACATTCGGTTGAATTGTCATGGTGATAGGGTCGTGAGGACAACCTTTGACCAATAGAATGCTTAGCTTGACGTTTCACAACATTAATGTATGTTTTTATCATAAGAAGATCTTCTAATTCATGTCTAATGTCTCTTATCTCTTTGTCTCTTCCATATTTTTACATGTCATGTTCTATCTCCTTCTATGTGTGAGAAGGCTCTCCAATATTGCGTTGAACCACTGAGGATGATCCATTAACGTTGAGAGAATATTTTTCTTTTCATTCATAAATCATGACCCACGTGCATTCATACCACCCACAAACACCCATGCATATGTTTTAGTTTCGAAACTGTATAAGAAGCTTCTTTCTTGGACCATTCTTCCTTTCGAGACTGATTCATGTTTCTGGTTTTAGTTTTTTTTCTCATCATGCATTCATTCCATTCAGAAGTACCAATGAATGTGAATTAAATTTGGAAAGTGTTTAAGAAGGTCCATATTTTTGGACCATGCTTCCTTTCCAAATTGGTTCATGTGAATGGTTTCTTTTGTCCTCATCATTCATGTTCATGCAATTATCTTGTGTTCATATGTTCCCCTTTCTCTAATCAAATCATGACATCTCTTCCCCCATACCCAAATTCATCGTCACCTTCACATTTTTTATTACATAAACCTTCCAACACTCACTAGCTTCATACACTCTGCGTGTGCCACGACCGGACCCGATCCACCTGGATTGCGATCACCTCCACATTTGAACCCTACGTGAATCACGGACTATATTGGCAGATTTATGCATTGGTGGAGTTTAGTTAGGTTTCCTTGCATGTTATTAGAGAAAGAGCATATTCATATTTATGTAGGAAAGGAGTTCATCTAAAATAAGCTAAAGATGGAAGATGTCTCTTGAAAATTCTAAATCTTTGTTTATAATCGTATTTAAGGTAGATTACTTTATGAAAAAGGTACAATTTTTCTTCAAGATGAGAGGAAGTGATGTTTAAAACGACTCAATACATCCACTTCCACTTCATATTGATGTTTGTTTGTTTTCTTTCTTGTTTTCAATGTTGCTTGTTCATTTGCATATATGTTGCCTATTTGTTGATGCATATTCATGTTGCGTGTTTCAATTCATTCTTTCATGTAAATTTTGCTTCATGTCACGTTGCCTACTCATTCATGCATATGATTAATTTTTCCTTCCATGTTTCTTATGTTTCCTATAAAAGAATTAGATGCCTAGAACATTTTGTTTTTCACAGATACTAGAGTGACGCTTCTAGAGGAATCGCAGGTTTAGTGGGTGCAAATGTCGTCGAGATTTTCTCTCCTGTCTCACTCATGAAGGCCTACAGGAAACACATTTGATGAAGGTGGCCAAAATTCCCTGAGAAGTCCAAGATGCATCAAGGATGTCAAAGGGAGTTCACATGGAAACTTTGGAAAAAATCGAGAAAATCCAGGGTAGCAGTCAAAGCTCGTCAAACTTTGGAAATTAGGGCAAAAATTTCAATACCTCCAAATCACATGAAAATTCATATACTTGTAAAGCCTACCAAAGGAACCCTATAGCCCGAATTTCACATGAAAATGGATTTTCAAGCACATTGATATGCCTTGTGCATTTTGTAAAAAACATAATTTTACCACTTAGACCCTACAAAATCTTGTATAGGAATTTTTGTTTGCCATATGGTTTGACATGTATAAAGATCATATCAGCCTACATATTTGTACAAAGTTTCAAGGCTATCAGAGCTTCCTAGACACCTTAATGCCACCTTGCAAGCTTCCAAATGTGAGTTGATTTCTCTAGATCCAAGGGTCCAAATTCATTCAAAAAACCATATAAACCCCCCTCCAAACTCCTAGAGCATTATTTTTAGGCATCCATATGGCCCTTGCTAGCACATGGTTTCCTTGAGATGATCACCCTCAGTTAAGCGTGTGAGGATCCAAGGTGGGCTAGTAAGAGCATAGTTCCTAGATTCAATTTCTAGACTTCCTCTCTCGGATAGGATCATAAACCCAGTTTCCTTTTCTTTGCTCACCCTCAATGGAGCGTGAGTGAGTTAGAGCTTGCTTTGTGTGTCTTTGAAATCTTTAGAAACATATTACAATCCTAGTAAGACATAGGGTCAATGAAGTGGAACCTATCCTCTTACGTGTGACATTCGGTTGAACTGTCATGGTGAGAGGCTCATGAGGACCACCATTGACTAGTAGAATGCTTAGCTTGACGTTTCACAACATTCATGTATGTTTTTATCATCACAAGATCTTCTAATTCATGTCTCATGTCTTTTATCTCTTTGCCTCTTCTATATTTTTACATGTCACCTTCTATCTCTTTCTATGTGTGAGAAGGCTCCACAATATTGTGTTGAACTTGTGAGGATGATCCATTAAGGTTGAGAGAATAATTTTCTTTACAATCATCAATCATGACCCACGTGCATTCATACCACCCACAAACACCCATGCATATGTTTTAGTTTTGAAAGTGTATAAGAAGCTCCATTCTTGGACCATTCTTCCTTTCGAGACTGATTCATGTGTGTGGTTTTAGTTTTTTTTCTCATCATGCATTCATTCCATTCAAAAGAACCTATGAATGTGAATTAAATTTGGAAAGTTTTTAAGAAGCTCCATATTTTTGGACCATTCTTCTTTTTCAAATTGATTCATGTGAATGGTTTCTTTTGTCCTCATCATTCATGTTCATGCGATTATCTTGTGCTCATATGTTCCCCTTTCTCTAATCAAATCATGACATCTCTTCCCCCCATACCCACCTTCATCTTCACCTTAAAAATTTTTATTACATAAACCTTCCAACAGTCACTAGCTTCATACACTCTAGGTGTGCCATGACCGGACTCAAAACGGAGGTCAAGATGGCCCCAAAACAAAAATCTAACAAAGGCCTTCTACCTTCACACCAATTTTCTTAGCAACTTGAGGTTGTTTGTGAATCACGCTTTCTCCATGCCTTCTCACATACTCTTCACCATCTGCCTTCTCCAGAAGCTCTCTACAACCACACTAGCTTTGATACCATGTCACGAGGAAGGAGATAAAGAAGAGAGCTCATACACACACTCTCACAATCAAAGAGAAGCACACACATGGATTGAAGAAAGGAAGAATGATCTTCTTCTTCTTCCATTACAAAACAGGAATGTTTAAGAATGGCCTAAAAAAAACATTACAAAAAGTGCAATATATAAAGAATAGTGCATAAGAAAAAATATTAATGTCCATGAATGAGTGAGCGGGCAAGGAAAAAAAAATATGCCATCACTCTCAGGTACCACTCAGGTAGCGAAAGATCCACTTAATTGTGTGCCAATGCTTGACACCTAAGTAATGTATAAACTTGCTCATCTGTGAGATAGTAAACTAGATATTGTTGGAGGAGATAGTGGATAGATTGAAGTGGTGGTGCAAATCCCTGCTTCACACTAGCCAAGAACAAGTTGACGAGTGTAATGTACACCCATTGAGCTTCCCAAAAACCAAAAATAATCACATAAGTGCTTTGGAGTATGATCCTATGGATCAAAAGAGATGAGTGGGAAATTGAACTATGAGCTAAAACTTGCTATTTTGGTTTCTTCACCTGCTCAATAAAATGAAGAGTGCTCTTAGCTTGCCAAAAATTGATCAAATGCCTTTTGGGAGTAACTAATTGACTTACCAATCACAATTTATTTCAATTTAAATGATCAAGTGTACTCTGAGCATTATGCTTAGCAAGCTAAGTGATTATCCTAGCATTTTTGGGCTTCAATAGTATGCAAACTAGTGAGCAAAGTTTTGAATATATCTCACAACTCAGTAAACAAATGACAATGAAGCTTTGTAATAATGAATTAGATAGTATTTTGAGTCTATACTGCTTTAAATCCCATCCAATGATTAAGTATGCACTGAGAAGCAAGTATGAGAAGCTCTTTGTTGTGAGATGAACATGACAGGGAAGAGACAAAGAGATATGATCGATGTAAATGTATTAAATCACATACAGTTAGAAATACATTGGCAATATGTAATTGCACAATGTGAGGGTAGTGATGTAGCTATAGGATGACCTCACTAAACACTATAGATCCCTCTCAAATGATCTCCAAATTGGCTCTCTATCATGCGATATTTTGATCCATCTTTTATAGCTAGAGTTGGAGACCTTTTTTGAATTCAAATTCAAGATCTTACCATAAAGTGAATCCTCAACTTTAGAACTTGCTTTCTCATCAATCATCTACAAAGTGATTCGTGATTTGATTTATTCTAACTCCACTTGAGAGTAGTTCAATTAACATAGGCACTTTTACAATGATAAAAGTAAATGCTTTTTACAAGGGAAAAGTCATATGTGACTTCAAATGATATATGAAGTGAATACAAATTGTCCAAGTATATAGGCTTGGAATAACTTGCACCAACACCTCCCCCACAATCCTAACATGCTTGGTCTTCATTTCTCCTTGATTTCCTACAATCCAATCATCATCTTGAACCTATTCATTTTAGCTCCATCCAAAGATTTGGTTAGCATATCTGCACATTGCAAAATTGTTGATACATAGGACAATTGTATGTCCTTGCTAAGTAGCTTCTCTCTCACATAATGGTAATGCACTTCAATGTGCTTAGTCCTTGCATGATATACATGATTAACAGCCAAATGAAGTGAGCTAGTGTTATCTCGAAAGATCATTGGAGTATAAGAATGTAATCCCAAATCTATGTAAAGTAGCTTGAGCCACATAACCTCTTGTGTTGCATTTGCTAAGGCTCAATATTCAGCTTCAATTGATGGCAGTGTCGCAATTGGTTGTTTCTTTTATTACCATGAAATCAACTTTGAACCTGCAAAAGATAAGTAGCCAGAAGTGCTCCTTCTATCATCTTTGATCCAGCCCCTTCTACATTAGAATATAGATTGATATTAAAGTCAAATGTGAATGGATAAAATAGCCCTTCATTTATGGTATCCTTTAGATACTTTAAGATCCTCTTCGCAGCTTCCATGTGAGTTTCTCTTAATGTATGCATAAGTGTGCTTACTCGATAGCATATGTCCACTCTTGTTACGGTTGAATAATTGAAACTCCCAACAAGCATATGTCCGTGAATGTACCTGCACTATTTGCATTCTCCATCTTGAACTTAACAAGCATATCATGAATGTACTTCCTCTAAGTAATAAAGACACCAAAATTTGAATATACAAGTTATAATCCAATAAAGTATGTTAAAATACTAGTACAAAAGTATGGTTTGGGTTTATTTCATCAAACACAAAGAATATGCGTTTACATGTCTCACAAGATTCAAGGCAATGGTAAAGAAGGAAATATGTACATACATCAAGAGGCTAAGTTTTGATGGAGAGGGAGAATATCTCACCAATGATTGTTCTGATTACTTATGTGATGAAGGCGTCAAGAGGCAAGTAACATGCGGGTACAAAACCCAACAAAATAAGGTAGTATATCGAAAGAATAAATACACTACAAAGATCACAAGAGCAATGCTTGTGATTGAGAGTGAGATTGAGATTGAGAGTGTGATTGAGAGTGCGAGTGTGAATGAGATTGTGATAGCTCAAGGGTGGTCGAGAGGTAGAGGCTTCATCAAGAAGCTATTTTCCAAAGCTATTGTAACCATTGATTCTCATCTATAATATCAAAATTTCTTTTTCTCTGCGTCATATCTTTTCTACACATCCGCATAATATTTTCTCTTGTCTTATTCGATCCCTACATTTTTCTCTCCTCTATTATTCTTGAGTGATCAAAATATTATGATTGGGGATCATTGCAAAAATTCTACAAAATGTGACAACCCAAATATGCTTCTCATGAGGACTAGTGAGTAGCATGTCATCAACATACACGACAAAGATCATAAGCACATAATTTGCATGCTTAACATATAAGGTGTTCTTAGTTGAATTGTTCACAAAACCACATGCAATCAGGTAGGCATGTATCTTTTCATACCAACCATGTAGTTCTTGTTTAAAACCATATAATGCCTTTTTCAATTTGCACACTTGGTTTTCATTCCTTTTCTACACAAAGACATGGGGCTAAAAAACATACACTTCTTTATGCAAGTCACACTTCAAATATGCACTTTTCATGTCCAACTAACATACATCCCACCATGATGAGTTGCAAGTGCACAGATGCTACGAACAATAGTCATTTTACATGTAGTAGCAAAGGTGTCATCAAAATCAATGCCTCTTCCTTGAGCATACCCCTTTGCAACAAGCCTAGCCTTATACATGTCAAATGTTCCATTAGGCTTATGCTTGAGCTTGTATTCCCACTTATTGCCAAAGATTCTCACACACTCACTCTCACTCTCAACGATAAGCACACACATATTGAGGCAAGGAAGAATGATCTTCTTCTTCTTCTATTACATAAAAAGGAATGTACAAGAATGACCTAAAAACAAGAATACAAGTGCAATATATAATGATCAGTACATATGGAAAAACATAATGTCCACGAATGAGTGAGCTAGCAAGGAACAAATGTGTCACTACTCTCAGTAGATAAATCTAATAAAGCTCAATGAAGTATCCGTGACATATACCGGCGTCCCCACTATACATGTCAGAGAACCAAAAAGCTGGTACGTGTCATCCTAGATCATCACATGTTGAGCTTGATATCTCAACAATATATACATACCAAGTTTTGTTTTTTACCTTCCTTATGTGTCTCTCTATGCATATCCATAAGAATGTTTTCTTTTTGTGCATGAGCCTCCTCTTGCACTATGTTGTGGTTTTGATGCATGTGGTCTTGGCCTTTTCCTCTTTGTCATCCTCTAAAACCAACTTCTCTATTTGGGTTGGAGAAGCAATCCCTGAAATAATATCCAAGCTTACCACACTAATTAGAAGTAAAGTAACCTTGCTGATTTTGTTGAGTCTGTTGACTTTGTTGTATTGTTCTTCCTACTCTACTAGCATTAAATCTTCCTCTTTCGCTTGCATTCTTGTTGAATCTTCCTCCTGTTCTTGAATTTCATCTACCTCTTGCTCTATTTTATGAAGTATAAGGAGCTTGTCCTTGACTACCTCTTTGAAAATGATAAGAACTTCCACATTCTATGTTAATTCCTTCCGTCATCATGAGTGTTCGTAAATCTTCAAAAGATAGTAGGTTCTCTCAAGTGATGATAGATATAATGAAAGACTTCCATATTTCATCCTCTCTCAAGCTATTTAACATGCTATTAAACTTTATATCCCCACTAGGAGATGCATCAATAGAGGCTAAAGCTTAAATAAGATATTTTAGCTCAAGAACATAATCATTAAGCGATTGTCATGGCTTCTTTTTGACTCTTGTCAACTCACCCATAAGTTGTGCTTGCCTCACTCTGTTGGTAGTTGCAAAAAACCTTTCTAGAGACTCCTAAGGATCTCTACTAGTTTTAAAACTTCTTATATGTCCAAGCATAGTATTCCAAACTATTTGGGATATAATAAATAGAAGTATTTTGTCTCTTTCGATCCATTCTTGCTCTCTTGCTCCATCTGCTTCTGTAGGAGCTTTTGGTAATATTGGCTTCACTTTTGTACTTGTTATCAATCCCCAAAGACCTCATGAGATAAGACTGCATTATAAATTGCACATGGGATACTTTCTCCCATCTGATAACTTCTCAATTGGTGCATTCAAATGTTCCATGTTGAATAGTTGTAAACAAAGAAGATAAGTCAATATGATTTATGAAATATTTGATAAAACACAAGCCCTTACACCACAATGTTATGGTTATAAACTTGTAAAAATCAAAGTACACAACAAAAAGTGATGGGACCTCCCAAGATCTTCAAAAAATCAAACAAATATTTCCAAAGTTCAGAAATCAAACTTTCTTGCAAACTTTCAAGAAAACACAAATGGGTGACTCGAGCAAAATAATCACCAAAAACTCTTTGAGTAGCATTTCTCAAAGCCAATCATATATTCTGAAAGTAAAATTTGAGTAGCATGCTTTAGAAACACAAAACTGTAAAAAACATGGAGTATAGCTCCAAACCCAATGGGTTGATGTCAAGGTATGCAAAAGCCTACCATAGCAAGGTTTGACTATCTATCCAAATTGAAACCTGATGTAACCTAGTAGGAAACCTCAAACATGTATGCAAAAGTTTTACACAAACAAAAATTTTCAGAGCTAAGGAAAATCCTCCAAGTAAAATCACTCAAAAACACCTCATAACAATGGAGATATGAAAGTTTAAAGAGAGGTATGTCTTTGATGAGACATCACATACACACAAGAAAGTAGATCTACAATGCCTACTTTAACAAAGTTTTCTCATTGATTTCAGTAGAGCTACTGATCTATATATATAGCACAAGTCCTACTTCGCAAGGCAACAAGAATCACTTAATTTGGCCACCTACACTAAGGAACCACCCTTTTTATTTAGAGGCTATCGAGAGAAGCGCCTTCCTTCTTTAAAAATGGACACCTCTCCTTTCCTTCTTACTTTTGTCTACTTTTATCTACTTTTACTCTAAATTTAGAGATATGAATGCCTCCATAGGTTATTTAAAATAAATAATAAAATTTGTGAGATTTAAGAAACTACTTTAGAGCTTGTTCTTGTGTAACAAATACAAGGGCACAAAAATTGAAACTCAAGAACGAGCTGCATACATTGGAGAAAAGGCAACGTTGCTGAGTGACTACACTCTAAAAATCCAAACCATATGTGAGTCACTTGCATCTATTGGCGTGAATGTAGATGATGATGATAATGTGGAAGTGTGCCTTTGTGGCTTAGGAGCTGCATATATGTAGTTCAAAACATCTACTTAGATCAAGGAAAACATTTTGAATTTGTTGATTTGGTGTCCATGCTGATTATTGAAGAAAAGAATCTTGGTGAGCACTGAGACTCCAAAGGAAAACCTAGATCTACATAGGTATTCTACTATGGCATAGGAAGAGGTAGAGTTCGAGGCTTCGAAAGTGGAAGAGAACACAATATCGACACCAAGGTCAATGACAAAATCATGCACAATGTAGAGGAAAATTTCGAGGCAGGGGGAGCCAAAGAGGCCACAAAAACTTTCAAAGAAATAGTTCAATTAATGTCGGCAAAGGATGTTGGAATTGTGGTAAACCTCAGAATTTTGAATGTGATTGTAGGTTGAAGAATCAAAATAAAAGAATTTAGCAAAGCAACTATGCATCCACAAGTGCGAGTGACTCTGAGAATTTGTTTATGGTCCAACATCATATGATAATTACAAGGTGTGTTGATGTTTCAAAATTAAATGGTAATGTCTCATATGTTGATTCAGGTGGTTCACAACACATGACCTATCATGTGGAATGGTTTAGTAGTTTGCAAAACTTACCAGTTCTTGGATATGTTGAAATAGGTGATGATGCATGACACCCTATCGAGCATATAGGAAACATAGCATTGTCTATGGAGGATGGGAAGGTAAAACATCTTGTTGATGTACTACATGTTGCAAATATAACAAAGAATCTAGTTTTTGTTGGACAAATGGTTGACCAAGAATTACAAATCAGGTTCAATGCTGACATTTTATATGTAGAAGAGGACAAACAAGATGGAAGACTAATCATCAAAGAAAACATAGTTGGTGGGTAGTATGTTCACCTTAAATATGAAACTTCATGAAATGAATGAAACCATATTTGCAAAAGGTGTAGGAGCTATTGCTAATATAGAGATCCAGCACAAATGAATTGGACATGCAAATATGCAAAGGTTGAAATTCATGTAGTCAAAGGAGATTGTCAATGGACTACCAATTTTCAAGGTTGCAAAGATGCAAAAGGTATGTGCAGCATGTCAATTTTGTAAGAAGTGAGAGCATCATTTCCGCATGACAAGCATGTTAGAGAGAATGTGCTAATACTACATATAGATGTTTGGGGTCCTCCAAAGATCACATCTATTAGCAGTTGTAGGTTTTATGTTACTTTCATTGATGACCACACATGGAAAGTATGGGTATATCTCATGAAAGACAAAGGTGAGGTGTTCACTCACTTTGATAATTTTAAAGCTATGGTGGAAAAGCAAACAATAAAATATATTCATACATTAAGATTTGATGGAGGAGGTGAATACATATCAAATGAGGTCATCAAGGTTTTAAAATATCATGGAATTAAACGTCAATTTTCATGCAGCTGCATACCACAATAGAATGGTGTTGCTGAATGCAAAAATAGAATATTGGAGATATAGCAAGAGCCTTGATGGCTGAGAAGAATATGCCTCATTGCTATTGGAAAGAAGTTGTGCATGCTACTATATACATCATGAACATAACTTCCATTGCTAGTATACATCAAGTTACACCTAAAGAGAATTTTAGTGGGAAAAAGCCAAACTTATCACATATGAAAGTATTTGGTTGTATTGCATATGTACAATGTTCCAAATAACCTACGGATGAAGCTTGATCTAAAAGTAGAAAAATGTATCTTCATTGGGTACTTCCCTTATACATGGACCAGCCACAAGGATATGAGGGTTTAGGGCATCTAGAATATGTTCGCAAGTTGCAAAAGGCTTTTTATAGGCTTAAATATTGGATTTTCTATGTGTGATGCAGATCATTCACTATATGCAAGAAAGGGTGATGATGGCATCTTTATTGTGACTATTTATGTTGATGACTTCAGTCTAGGTGGTGATAAAGCACTAAAGAGGTAACGCATGTTCATATGCAAGAATTTGTTGAGCATTGAGTTTATACATATAGAATTAGGTATTTGGAAGTGGCAAAGGCAATTTGCCTTGATTATTCTACAAAAGTATGGTATGGTTGATTTTAAGCCAATTTCTATGCCATTAGATCAAAATTTGAAGTTGTTCATTTCTATTCATCCCCTTTTGTTCATGCCCATGTCGCTCTATAGCAGAGTTTGATCGCTGCCCAAAGAAGTGTAAGATCCCCAAAATTAGAACAAGTTGAATTTCTCCAAAACTTTCACAAAAATACATGTGATTGTAGTGTTCTTTCTTTTGATTACCTATAAAAAATAGAAAAAAAACACTATAAAGACATATCCAAAAATATCCAAAATTAGGCATGGTGACATGTAAGCATTAGAATCATGGATTTGAATAGAATTGGAGAAGCGGTGTAACTCAAAATCCTATTATAGACACTTTTATTCAATTTTTTTATCTGCACAATAGTATTCAAGATGACCTAGGTCCAAATCCACCTCCAAATGGCACTTTTAAGCCTTGCAAGTTTCAAATTCTAGAGAGAGAGTAAAGTCAAGGCATTTTCTTGCAATGAACTAAATGTAGAGCCCTGAATGAGGTACTTAAAACATGATTCACAAAAATTTCACACAAACACTTTTATTCTCTTATACTTGCTCTACCTTTCTCTCATACAGAGTTTTTCTTAATTCTTTCATCTTCATCTTCAAATTTCAACTAGAATACATGATGTGAATAAGGTCTAGAGAGAATATGAAACTTGTCATCCCGCAATTTTTTCTACATGCATAAAATGACCTAATTATTCATTCTAAGCATTATCCCCACTATGAAATTCAGAAAGTTCAAAATGAATTAATTCACTAGAAAAGAGGCCTATTACAGAATTGGGGCATTTGCATCATTATTTGGCCATTTAATTTATGCAATTTGATGGAAAAAGACCTTTGTGTCAAAGAAAATATATTGAAAAATTATTGCAACATTTTGGCCTTGAAGACTATAAATCCATTGCCACTCCTATGGAGACATGTTTACAATTGAGTCTTCATGATGTTGGAGATGCATTTGATGTTGTTCTCTATCAGCAGCCTCTTGGATGCTTGATTTACTTACACATTACTTGGCTAGATATTTGTTGGTCCAAATGAGTCCAAGCCTACATACTTGCACAATTAGTATTCACTTCATATAATCATTGGAAGTCACATATGAGTATTCCCTTGTAAAAAGCATTTACTTTTGTCATTCTAAAAGTGCATATGTTAATTCCACTACTCTCACATGCAGCTAGGAGGAATCAAATCATGAATCACTTGGTAGGTGATTGATGAGAAAGCAAGTCCTAAAGTTTAGGATTCACTTTATGGTAAGAGCATGGATTTAAATTCCAAAAATGGCTCCAATT
This sequence comes from Ceratopteris richardii, assembly GCA_020310875.1. Taxonomy (NCBI): domain Eukaryota; kingdom Viridiplantae; phylum Streptophyta; class Polypodiopsida; order Polypodiales; family Pteridaceae; genus Ceratopteris; species Ceratopteris richardii. The sequence continues at coordinate 54,644,400 of CM035420.1, read as the reverse complement.
ATAGCTATAAAAGATGGATCAAAATTGCACATTATAGAGAGCCAATTTGGAAATCATTTGAGAGGGATCTGCAACAACATAGACACATGAAATGCTCTTGAATGAATGACTCTCCTCCCAACCATATGCCTCTATATATAGCTCTGTCCAAGGAACTGCCTGCATGGGCAGGTGGATATTAGCCATCCAAGTGTCAACCATGTAACTACATGTGCACCAAGTGTCCAAGTTAGCCAAAGTTAACTCAAGTGGATGCTTCTAGAAGGTTCTAGAGCTCTTTGGGCAAAACACTCTCCCCATGTATCCCATGGGGGTTGAACCTAAGACCTCCTCCTTCACACCCTTGAGTCTTAACCACCAGGCTAAGTGGATTACTTGGTTACAAGAGTAAATGACCTACTAGTAAGTCTAGACTCGAGATCCTTAGCCACACATACGGATGACCAAACGGTGTCCGATTTCAGATCCTTCTGAACCATTCGGACCCTTAGATCAGAGACTTACTTTATTACATTCTTCCCGCCTTGGAAAATATTTTCGTCCTTGAAAATCAGATCTATACATATTATAGGAAACCCCCGAGCCTCATGTTCGAAAACTTGAAGAACATGCATTCATTCAATCAGGTTATTTACTTAGAAACTTGAAAGTAAAAACCTTCTCATGTTCTAGATCTTGAAGAACATGATCTGTTTATCCACTCAAAACTTGAAAGATGAAAACCTTCTTTCTTTGGGACCAACTTAAAACTTGAAAGCTGGAAAACGTCGTCGGATTGTGGAAACTTTTTCCTATGTTGAATTTTCTTCGGTTCCATCCTTCCATTTTAGTAAGCACTCTTCATACAAATGACTTCTTGTACATTTACCTCAGGTGCAAAGTATCCTTTCAGGTTCATGAGGAATTGGAAGTGGAAGTATAACCTGTTGTCCAACTAGATTATCTGAATCTGTCAGACTCTTCGTAAGTCAACTAACATGGAACACTGGATGAATCCAACTATCATCTGGAAGTTGCAATTCATAAGCCCACAAACCAACTTTCTTGGTGATTGGAAAAGGACCACAATATCTAGGCAACAACTTGGCGCATTGACCTGTCTTGAACTTTTTTGATCTTTTAGGAATACGAAGATAAACTTGATCGCCTACCTAAAAAGTAACATCTATTCGCTTCGGATTTGCACAATCTTGAGCTTTCTTTAAATTTTCTTTAGCTAACTTAAGTTTAAATTTCATGTCTTGAAGGAATTCTTGATATGCTTGAACTCGTTCATTTTGAAGTCCTACCGCATATGGAGACCTAGGCTGGAACCCTTACATCGACATGAATGTATTGAATTCAGATGATGAATTCTTGGCACTATTATAGAAAAACTCAACTAAAGGAAGATATTCTTCCCAATCAGTCTCTTTGGAAGTAACATAACCTCTAAGTATGTCTTCCAAGATTTGATTGACTTTCTCCGTCTATCCATCCTTCTGTGGATGTTCAGCTATACTTAAACTTAGTTTAGTTTCAAGTCTACTAAAGACTCCTCGCCAAAAATGACTTGTAAATTGAGCATCTCTATCAAAAACTATGTCTACTAGAAGACCATAGAGTCTATAAAGTAGATTTACAAATATTTTTACATGTTATTGAGTCTTATAAGTACTCTTGACTAGAATAAACTGAGCAAGTTTAGTCAATCGATCAAATACAACCCAAACTGAATAAAAGCCTTTTTAAGTGCAGGGTAATAAAAAATGAAACCCATGGAAATACTTTCCCACTTTCCTTTGGGAATTTCCAAAGGATGGAGCAAATCCTCCAACTTCAACTGGTTCAAACTTATTGACCTAATATTTATGGCACTTGGTTACATAGTTTTGCACATCTCGATGTAAACTAGGCCAATAAAAATATTGTTTAACTAACTCATAGGTTCAGTTAATACGAGGATATCATGCACTTGGAGCATCATGGCATTTGAAAAGCACTTGATTTCGTATGTCCGGCATACTTGGGACACAAACCTTACCTTTATAAAGCAAATATTCATCTTGGAGAGAATAGTGTTTAAACTTTCCCTCAGATGTACTTGGTTCATTGAGTTCAGCTTGTTCAACTGCTTTCCATGCTTGACTGTAGCTTAGATCTTCTTTGGAGCTTCCTTTCAAAGTTGAAATAAATTCACTTTGAATCTGTACAAAACTTAAATTGTTCACCATAGGCATCCGACTTAAGGCATCTTCCACTTCATTGAACTTTCCTTTTCTGTACCTTAGTTCATAATCGAGCTCTTGCAAATGTTCAGCCCATCTTGCTTTTCTACCTCTCAGATCTGGTTGGTTTGCAAACCACTTGATGCTCTCTTTATCAAAGACTATGGTTAACTTTGATCCATACAGGTAATGGCACCATTTCTTTAGAGAATTTATGATAGCAAACATCTCTTGCTCATAGGTAGAGTAGTTTTGCTGAGCAAGACTTAGCTTTCTACTCTGGAAAGTGATTGGTCGACCATCTTGACTTAGTACTGCTCCTACTACAGATGAACTTGCATCTATTTCTAATTGGAAAGGCTTATTCGGATCTACGATTTGTAGAACCGGGGCCGAAGCTAAAGCAAGTTTAGGTTCTTGAAAACTATTTTCTTGTGTCTCTTTCCAATTTATCTTCTCAGATGCTTCCCTTTGAGTTGATCCGTCAAAGGTACAACAATTTCGGCATATCCAGTCATAAACTTCCAATAATATCCCGCCAATCTGAGAAAACATTGTAGTTCTTGAATCGTCTTGGGCTCAGGCCATTCAAAAATCGCTTGGAACTTTTCAAGGTCAACTTTGATTCCATCCGTGAAAATAATATGCCCTAAATACTTTAATTTTGGTGTAAAGAATTCACATTTTGACTCTTTACCATAAAGTTTATTATCGCGAAGAAGTTGAAAAACTTTTTCCAGTGCTCTAAGTGAGTTTCATGATCTTTACTATAGATCATAATATCATCAAGAGAATCTACAACAAATTTTCCTAAGTATAGCTTAAGCACTTGATTCACTAAAAACTCCTAGTGACCATACTTTGTTCGAAAGGCGGTCTTGGGAATATCATCATCTTTGACTCTAATCTGATGATAACCTTGGCATAAATCAATCTTAGAAAAGACTTTAGCCCCCTTTAAACTATCGAAAAGATCTTTGACTAGTGGCATGGGATACTTGTTCTTTATTCTAAGATTATTTAACGCCCTATAATCTACGCACAGCCTCATAGTTCCATCTTTCTTTTTTACTAGAAGGATGGGTGCTGCCCAACCAAACTGGCTTGGGTGGAATGTAAGGAATTGAACTCACAACCTCTTGGTTAGGAATGTGATGGGCTAACCACTTGCCCCAAAAGCCATGGTTGAGGATTACTTCCTAATGCTCCCTCTTAGGGTGTAGTTCAACCATTTCCTACCTATCAAGTGTGTGGTTGAACCATCTCCTATGTATCACTTTATTACATTCTTAAACAAGAGGTTGTGAGTTCAATTCCTTGCATTGGTATCAGAGCACTCTCCATATCTCTCATAGATCTTCTTGCTCCTGAGATTTCTGCATGCATACTTCTCCAAAAACCCTCAAAATTCTACTCACGTGCATGCTGAAGCACCATCCGAAATCATTTCGGTGGGCATATTTGAAGGAGGCAGTTGCAAAAGTGTAAGTCTATTTTGTTGTGATCGTGGATGGGATTTGATCCCGTTACTAGTTGGGTGTTGTGACTCTTCGTTATCCAAGAAGGAAACATCCTTTGTGGATCTTATTCCCTGCGCTGTTGATCAATATCTTTAATGATGTTGTTGCATCAAAAGGGAGAACGGTGAGCTGGATTCGAACCTACAACCTACTCATAGCGTTTTCACTCTCTTATTATAAGAGAGCACTTCCGCCGTGTGTCATATAACTACACTCTCATTTTACTGTAAAAGTAGAAAAGGCATGCACAAAAGAAGTTTTGTGGTGGCACACAATGATCGAACCCGTGAGCTGATCATCCAGAAGAAAATTTCCATAACAAACAGAGTGATGCACGCTAGTGCATGGAATTCGATCCCATGATCTCTTGAAAAAAAGGCGTCTGCTTTCATATTTCAATGCTGAAGAAGCAAAAGCATTGATCATCTAAAAAGGGTTCCAATCGGGTTCAAACTCTAAACCTCACGGAGTTGACTGAAGCATCTTATGCGCTACACTAAAGGCTTTCGGTGAGAAAGATTATTGCAATTTAATTCTGAGTATCTGTTTTTGGTGTTATCTCTGCTCTACTAGTCCCAAGGCAAGTTCAATTGGATTATTGCTTCTTCTAGAGTTTGTTGATATTCCAAACCATACCTGACTGCATATCTTTGGTAAGCAAAGCCAAAGAAAGCTAAGGTTCTGGGCAAAGTTTAAAGGAAGTGGAGCTCTGGAGTGAAGATCGGGAGGCCTAACTTTGTCATTATTCTAGCACTCTCAGCTAGAATCAAGTCGACGTCGATGGACCAAATCATCAGGGATGATTTCTTGTGATATTCTTGCATAGCTCTTTTGATTTTGTTGCATGCAACACTTGCATTAGGAATACTAAGTTAGTAAGATTAATAACACTCTGTGTGTGATGGAGGGGACTTCTGGCCACATCTCGCTTACGAGTACTACTAGTGCATCAATGTATGTTTCCATTCCTATGTTAGTAACACCCTCATTCATGACTAGACCACCAGTAGTTTCACGTGCATTGCATTCATGTGCACCTATGGTTTCAAATATTATTCATGCATCTAATGCATCAAAAAAAGAATCAGCGATTGTAGCATTAGACGTTGAGGATTCTACAAGAAAAGGGGAAGCAAACACTACCTTAAACGAGAGGAAAGATATGGAAGGTTGGATGTTGCTAGTTGAGAAAAGACTTGGACGGTTGTCCAATATTCCGGATGAGGTTGGGGAACTCCGTCAATCTGTTGATGGAATCCAAGATCACCTTAAGGCTATTCTGAACTTACTTCAGACGCCTACGAATATCAGTAAGGCTAATTTCAGTAGTCACACATATATGATTGCGACTTCACCAATTGCAGTTAGCATGAAAAAGGATAAGGGATTATCCTCTCCCCATACAGACATGTTTCCCCTAACGCGAAGTAGGAGCCATCTTAGTTTGGTATCTTCTACTCCCTTGTTTGCTAATTCGGTAGGGACGTCAGGAAGTCATAACCGCCCTATGGATCTTTCCTTAGGAAAGGAGATCCGTCCTCCTTATTTCTCTAGACAGGATAAGGATAGGAATAAAGATCTGGTTTTGAACTTCTTGGAGAAGTGGAATGATGTCCACGAACTCAAGCATAACCCTGATCATGTGAGAGTAGTAGAAGTAAGCTTATCACTAGGACCCAAGGCTTATACTTGGTGCATGAGTCTCTCTGAGACTCATAGCAAGCCTACTACTTGGGTTGAATTTTCTCGCCTCTTCAAGAAAGAGTTTCTCCCTGAGAATGAGTAGGAATGCAACTGGGAGGCATGGGATAAAATTCAACAGAAAGGTAGACCTTTATCAGTTCATATTTCAGAATACGGAGATGTTATTCTAAAATTAGAAAACTTAGATGACTTTCATCGTCTTCGCGGTTCTGTTAGAGGACTTAATCAACGAATTTGAAATGAACTCAAAAGACATGCACCTAAATCCCTAGAAGAGGTGATTAAGGTTGCCTAGATTTATGAGGATAACTCGCATCTGGATGTCCCATAAGAAAATAGTTATTCCGAGAAGAATAACATTAAGCACAAGGGCAAAGGGGCAAGATCGAATGAAAGGGTGTCTAAAAAACCTCATATTTTTAGACCTGTGCTTTCTCCAGAAGATCATGTTAAAGTGCAAAAGGAAAATTTGTGCTCTAAGTGTCTCAATCCAAGACATCGTAGTCGTGCCTATCCAATTGGAAGAGAAAGTAAGGGAAAGGGTAAGCAGCAAATACATCTGATTCAAACTTTGGACTTGGATACAAATTCAAGTGTAAAGAAAGATCAGATAATGCAATAGCGTAGCCACAAGAAATGCTCTTGAATGAATGACTCTCCTCCCAACCATATGCCTCTATATATAGCTCTCTCCAAGGAACTACCTACATGGGAGGTGGATATTAACCATCCAAGTATTAGCCATGTATCTACATGTGTGCCAAGTGTCCCAGTTAGCCAGAGATAACTCAAGTGGATGCTTCTAGAAGGTTCTAGAGCTCTTTGGGCAAAACACTCTCCCCATGTACCCCATGGGGGTTGAACCCAAGACCTCCTCTTTCACACCCTTGAGTCTTAACCACTAGGCTAAGTCGATTACTTGGTTGCAAGAGTAAATGGCCTACCAGTAAGTCTAGACTCAAGATATTTAGCCACACATATGGATGACCAAACGGTGTCCAATTTCAGATCCATGTGGACCATTAATACCCTTAGATTGGAGACTTACTTTATTGTAGGATCTATAGTGCTTAGTGAGCTCATCCTATAGCTCCATCACTTCCCTCACATTGTGCAATTACATATTTCCAATATCTTTGTAATTCTATGTGATTCATTGCATATACATTGATCATATCTCATTCTCTCTTCCCTGTCATGTTCAACTCAGAACAGTGAGCTTCTCAGACATGGGTCTCGGTGCATACTTGATCATTTGATGTGATTTGAAGCGATATAGATTTAGCATACTATCTACCTTATTATAACAAAGCTTCATTGTCATTGCTTTGCTCAATCTCAAGATATTTTCAAAACTCTGCTCACTGGTCTAATATTGAAGCCCGAAAATATCAAGATAATCACTTAGATTGCTAAGAATAACTCTTAGAGTATAGGATCATTTTAAGTGGAGAAACTTTTGATTGTAGCTATCTAAGTCACTTAGATACTCCCAAAAGTAATTTGATCAATTTCTAGCAAGTTAAGGGCACTTCTCATTTTCCTAAGTAGGTGTAAAACCAAAATAGCAAGTTTTAGCTCATAGTTGAGTTTGTTAGTCATTTGTTTTGATCCATTGAATAGAGGATCATACTCCAAAACACTTAGGTGATTATTTATGGTTCCTAGGAACCTCAAGGGGTCTACGTTACACTTCTCAACTTATTCTCGGCTGGTGTGAAGCAGGGATTTGCAGCACCACTTCATTTTTGGAATATATCCACCATCTACTGCAGTAGTGGTATTAGAGCAACATGAAAACAAAATGGGAGATGGATTTCCATCATTCATTGACAAATTGAACAAAAACAATTATCCGAAATGGTTCCTAAGAATGCAATCTTACCTTCAACGAAGGAGTTTGTATGGATACATCTTTGGGGATGAGAGAATGTCAATATTTTGAAGCAAACATCAACCTACAAGAAAAGAGCAAGAAAGACTAGTTGCATGGTGTGCAAAGGATGCTCTAACAACGTCTTATATACTCACATCAACTTTGGATTTCTTATTACCTATATTAGGAGTCCCAAGAACTCTCAAGAGACTTGGGAAGTACTTTCTTCATACTTCTCATAAAATACAAGGGCTAGGAAGAACGAGCTTTGGATGGCGTTCACAAGCTCGAAAAAGAAACCAAAGCATAGTGTAGCTGACTATGTGACCAAGATGAAGGATGTAGCTTACCAACTTAGGAGCATTGGAGAAGAGATAGAAGAGGAGCAAATAGTAAGGTAGATCATAAGTGGCATCAAGGCTGATGACAAATAGGAGTCCTTTACCACATCAATGGATTTGTATATGGACATGCACATACCTGACCTCAATACATTGATGGGACAACTCTTCACACATGATAAAAAGCTCAACTTGGAGATAACTCTAGATGTAATCAATCTTCTGTCCTTTACACAGATAAAAGTAAGAACAAAGATAAAGGAAAAGGTAAGAAGACTGAAGAGGATGCAAGTACCTCTGAAGTGAACTTCACAGGTAGCGGAAGAAGTAGTACATGAAGGGGTAGAGGAGGAAAGCAAGGCAGGGGGAGATCCTACAACTCTTCACCTTGCAAGATTTTTTATTTGACCAACCATACCACAGATGAGTGCTTTAGGAACATCAAGAATAAAAGAGAAATGTTGATATATTTAGGTAGTGATGTGTGTGAACACTCTATGACTGCCGGCGCAGTTTTTCCCCTCTTGAGGAGATTTTTTCCCCCCGTCTTGTATATACGCCTCTTGCCATAATGGGCTACTTATGTTTGTACATTCTCTAGTAATACATTCAAAATTTTGTGTTGTGCTCCAAGCTTCTTCTTCTTCCTTTGTTGTTCACGTGCTTCCGCAGACATCTAACTCCAACAATTGGAATCAGAGTAGGTCGTCGCTTCATCTAGGGCGCCGTCGACACTCCTTCGTTTGCAGTCTCAGAATCGCACGAATTTTGGTGAGCATAGTTAGCGTGCTTTCGAGATCAAAGGGGTTTTGCTCTATGGTGTCAAAATTGTGATCTGAGCTCATTTCGGCCTCCGAACACACTATCGCAATGCTTGTGTAGGCTATTTTGTCTTTTTGTGCCAAAGGTATATACAAATTTCTATTTACCAGTATATGCATCTCAAAGTCTACTACAGGTCTAGCGAAATTCGTATGGGAGTTTTGTTCAACTTTTTGAGATATAGTCAATTTTCTGCATCAAGGTATTTTAGTCACCGACCATGGCTCAAAGTAGTGATGTATTCCATATGTTGGATGTTGAGGATAAGTTGGATGGTACCAACTACCCGTTATGGGCTTGTATGATGCAAAATTTTTTGGTTGCAAAAGGACTTTGGAACATTGTGCAGGGTGTCGAAAATCGTCCTATCACACTTGCAATTGTTACAACTACAAGTACTGAGGCTGATGTAGAAGGTATCGAAGATGATGATATTCTGCATATTCTTGTTCGTGCTGTGATTCTTGCTACACCTACTACAGAGCAGATTTGCTGAGATGGCAGAAATGCCCAGGCACATGCATAGATAGCTTTGTCTGTCAGACGTGCCATTATTCCTCACATTCACTCTTGCAGAACAGCTAAGGATTCTTGGGATACACTTACCACATTGTACCAAGCTAGGAATGAGGCTCGTGTTGCCTACCTCCGAACACAATTCGAGAGTGAGCACATGAATGAAGGTGATTCTATGGACAGTTTCCTAACAAAGATCAAAGACTTGAAGGAACAATTGATTTCTACTGATGAGGTTATGCAAGACATTTGCAAGTGGAATGATACAAAATGACAAACTATACTCAGAGAAATTGATTTAGCAAAATAAGCAATACCCCCGACTTTTTAGGAGTGTTGCAAAGATAGACCAGTGAGCACTTGGACGACGATTCCTCTGCATTGGCTGAATGAAATCACTTGAAACTTTGTCAACATGTAGATGACTTTAAGCTGAATCCAACAAGCTTTGAATCACTGAATTTGGTGGCGAAATGACTGAGATATGCCCTTGACAAGTTGATAGACTTTGGAGTAGGCAAACAGAGAACATACAGATGATAGATGTAAATGTATCTATTAATTCACATTGGTATACAATCCCATTTGCATGAATAGCATTGCCAAATGGTGTAGAGAGGTGTAGGCTATGGTACAGTCCTCACACACACTCAAACTCAGTAGAGTTGGCCTCGAGAATTGAGTCAATCTGCCCGCGACTTTACAAGTACATGTTTTATAGGAAGTGCAATAGGAATTTGAATTCAAATTCAAATTCTTGGCTCCCTTTAATCAAGCTTCTAAAAGTATGGAGATATTCTCTCAATCATGTGATCTAATTTTTCCACGAATCAATTAGGTAGGTGTTACATAAAGATTCCAAGTCATTTAGACTTTTACATGAGGTAAAATGGTAATAAACCACAAGCATATGTTCCTATGGTTCTTCATACATGTGAAGTCTTCATGATAGCTTCCAAGCCAAATGTGTAGGCTTGTGAATTACACCAACAGCTCCCCCTCAAGCCAAACATTTTGGCTTAAGTCTTCATCTTCAATCTTCAAGTATATCCTGTAATCCAATCATAGATTTGAACCTGCAAAGTTTCGTTCCATCCAAAGCTTTAGTAAGTAAATCTGCACATTGCATGTTGGTAGACACATAGGTCAACTGAATGTCCTTGCTTAGCAACTTCTCTCTCACATAATGATAATGAACCTCTATATGTTTGGTCCTGGCATGATAGATAGGATTAGCTGCAAGGTGAAGAGAACTTGTATTATCTCCAAATATAATTGGAGGCCTTGTGTTTAAGCCCAATTTTGTATACAAAAGCTTAATCCAAATTGCTTCTTGAGTGGCATTAGCTAGCCCTCTATATTCTACCTCTGTAGAAGACAATGCCATAGTTGGTTGCTTCTTTGCAGACCATGAGATAGGTTTGTCACCTGCAAAAGAAATGTATCCTGATGTGCTCTTCCTATCATCCTTGCATCCTGCCCAATCTGCATCTGAATAGACTTTTATATCAATATCTAATGTATAAGGAAAATACAAACCATGGTTCTGTGTACCCTTGAGATACTTCAAGATTCTTTTGGCTACCTCTAGGTGAGGTATCCTTGGTTTGTGCATGAATTGACTTAGCACACTAACTCCATATGCAATATCAATTCTAGTTAAGGTAGCATAGTTCAAGCTACCTACCATACTCTGATATCCTGTAATGTCTTGGACTTCATCACCTTTATGGGCACTTAGCTTTAGGTTAACCTCCATTGGAGTGCTTGCTATCTTAGCATCCTGAAATTGAAATTTCTTTAACATGTCCTGTACATACTTCTTCTAAGTGATGTATATCCGTGAATTAGTATAAACTAGTTCAAGTCCCAAAAAATACTTCAATAATCCAAGATCATTGATCTTGAACTCCTTCATCATCTGGCTTTTGATATTTCTGATTCCATTGACATCATTACCTGTAATGATGATGTCATCAACATAGACACAAAGATAAATTACCTCTGAATTACTTCTTTTAATAAACAAAGAAGTATCTACCTTGCTCATGACAAATCCTTGGTCTTGGAGGTATGTAGTTAGCCTGTAATTCCATGCCCTAGGTGCTTGCTTCAATCCATATAAAGCCTTCTTTAATTTGCAAACATAAGTTACCTTCTTAGGGTCTTCATAGCTAGGAGGTTGTGACATATAAACTTCTTCTGAGATCCATCCATCCAAGAAAGCATTCTTGACATCTAATTGGTACATGTTCCAATTCTTGGAAGCAGCCACACTAACCAGTACTCTGGTTGTTGGCATCTTGGCCATAGGGGAAAATGTTTCTTCATAATCAATGCCTTGGGTTTGTGCAAAACCCTTGGCTACCAACCTAGCTTTGTACCTGTTGATTGTGCCATCAGAATTCCTTTTCAATTTATAGATCCATTTGTATCCTATTATCTTCATTGAGTCCTTCTTGGGTACCAACTCCCATGTATCACTCTCCTTGAGTGCTTCAATCTCTTCATCCATAGCTTCTTTCCATTCTGATTTGGTGATTGCTTCTTCATATGAACCTGGTTCTTCATTTGACAAATCCTTGGCAAGATAAACTGAATGTTTAGTAATAAGAGATGTATCATACCCATATCTGATAGGTTTTTTACTTTCCCTTTGAGACCTTCTGATTGATTGAGTTGAAGATTCTGGTATGTCCTCAAGCTTCTTTATCTTCATTTTGCCTTTGGACTTCCAAGCCTTGAATTCTTCAAGATTGATTGTATCATCATCATTTGAACCTGAGTCTTCTTTTTGATTAGGTTCCTCCTTTGCAAGCTTTGGAAATTCCTCTTCCAAATCATAGGGTAGGTTGACTTTCTTGCATTCATTCTCATACCAAGAATCATTTTCATAAAAGATCACATCTCTGCTTACCATAAATCCCTTGTTGGTAGGGTTATAAAACGTGTAACCTTTTTGATTCAAGTCATATCCAATGAAAATACATTTTTGAGCCTTTGGATCTAACTTACCTCTAACTTGTGAAGGTATGTGTACATATGCTACACATCCAAAAATTTTGCAGTGATCCAATGATGGTCTCTTGCCATGCCAAGCTTCATACGGTGTCATACCATCAAGTGATTTTGATGGTAACCTGTTTATGAGATATGTGACAGTAGAGACACTCTCTGCCCATAGATAGTTAGGCAACTTTTTCTCATTAAGCATAGATCTAGCTGTCTCAACAATTAACCTATTCCTTCTTTTAGCTACCCCATTCTGCTCAAGAGAGTACCTTGTGGTTATTTCCCTTTTGATGCCTCTGTCCTACAAGAAGTTGTCAAATTCATTGGAGAAGTATTCACCTCCTCCATCTGACCTTAGCTTCTTCACATTCCTTCCTGTTTGGTTTTCAACTAATGCAAGATATTTCTTAAAACAATTAAATACCTCATCCTTGTGCTTCATAAAGTATAACACAGTCCATCTCCTATAGTCATCAATGAAAGACACATAGTACCTTGAACCTGAGACTTAGGGATCTTCGCTAGGTCCCCAAACATCTGTGTGCACCAACTCTAGGTAGTCTTCATGCATATATCCTTTTCTTGAGTAGGGTAACCTGTGAAACTTACCGAATTGACAAGCACCACACTTGTAAATCATGTGTTGCTTGGATACATTAGGTATCCCAAGCACACATTGGTCCCTGCACATTTGTTTCAAGGTCCTTTCACCTATGTGACCTAATCTCTTGTGCCAAATCTCAAGCTCTGAAAGTGTCTGATCCTTATAACTGTATAAAGCAATGTTTTTTGTGTCCTCTAACTCAAAAGTGAAAAGCCTACCTGATTTTTCTCCCTTGGCTATCCTTTTGAATCCATGTCTTGGGTCCTCCACAAATGCTCCATATTGATTGAGCCTGACCTGCAAACCTTTCTCTACAATCTGGCCAACGCTCATTAAATTCTTTGTAATTGTTGGTACATAAAGTACCCTGCTCAACAAATTCTGATTACCATCACATGTCTTCACGTTTCCAATTTTAATTACATAATGCTTGGTATCATCACCTGTTTGGACTTGGTGTTTACCTTTGGGTTCCTCAAGATCAGAGAGTAGTGCCACATTACCAGCCACATGATTTGAACACCCTGAATCAATATAAAATAAATGATCATCATTTGTACCTGACTTTGAAGTCATGTTCATGATCAAGAGAGAGTCATCCTGCTCCTCTGTGTAGTTGTTGTAGTCCTTTCTGTTTCTGAATCCTCCTTGGTAGTTACCATTGTAATTGTTGTTGTAGTTGTTGTTGTAATTGTTGTTGTGGCTTTGGTGATGGTTGAACCTTCCTCTAGATTGAGGGTATCCACCTCTTTGGTAGCCTCTTCCTCTCTGATTTTTGTAATTCATGAAACACTCATATGTGGTGTGGTTTGATAGACCACAAATGTTACATGGAGATGAATTGTAGGGTCTCCCCCTACCTTGCTTACCTCCTCTACCCCTGCCTCTTGAAGATCTACCTCTCCCTACATAGTTGACTTGGGAGGTAGAGCCTTCATCTTCTACCTTCTTACTCTTGCCTTTATCCTTAAACTTCTTATCAGTGTATAGGGCAGAAGAGTTGTTACCTTTGGATGTATCTCCATTCTTTGTGAGCTTTGCTTCATGTGTAAATAGTTGACCCATGAGAGTTGTGAGATCTGGGGTATGCATGTCCATGTAGAGATCCATTGCAGTGGTGAAACTTTCCCACTTATCATCAGCCTTGATTCCATTGATTACCTGCCTCACTATTTGCTCTTCTTCAATTGCTTCTCCTATGCTTGCTAACTGATCTGCAACATCCTTGATCTTGGTCACAAATTCTGAAAGAGCTTGCTTAGGTTGCTTCCGTAGTGTTGTGAACTCAATCAACAACTGATTTTTCCTAGCCCTTGTATTAGAAGAAAAGTATGATGACAAGGTTTCCCAAGTGTCTTGGGAAGTCTTACAATTTCTAATATGAGGTTAAAGAAAGTCAGATATAGAGTTGAGTAGATAAGACCTTGCCAATGCATCTTTTGCACACCATGTATTGAGCTTCTCTTGTTCTTCCTTGGTTGGCAATCCTCTTGCTTTGAATGAGGGCAATTCCTCATCTCCTGAGATGTATCCAAAGAGACTCCTTCCTTGTAAGTAGGTCTTCATCCTTAGAGACCAAGCTTGATAGTTGTTCCCGTCCAATTTATCAATGAATGAAGGAAAACCATCTCCCATTTTACCTTATTTGCTCTGATACCACTATTGGGAAAGATGGATGGATAATCCAGGAAAGTGAGTAGATGCTGCTAAACGTGCTTTGCAGCTACCCTCTTTTTCTTCAGAGTTGAATAGCAGACTCCTTAGCTTCCAAATGACACCAAGAAATGGTATATGTCCTTTGGAAATGATGGATGTATTGATTGAATCAAAACAGACAACTTTGTACTTCACAAACTCAAGAAAACATTCTAATTTGGTCTTGACACCTGCTCAGAGTTTTGCTCAGTGTGACCAGCACAGTAGCAATTGATAAAATTCCTTCTAGTGATATTCAATTAGCTTAGTAAGCTACCATTTGCAAGTATAATGATACAAAATGACAAACTATACTCAGAGAAATTGATTTACCAAAATAAGCAATACCCTCGACTTTTTAGGAGTGTTGCAGAGATAGACCAGTGAGCACCTCGACGACGATTTCTCTGAATTGGCTGAATGAGATCACTTGAAACTTTATCAGCATGTAGACCACTTTAAGCTGAATCCAAAAAGCTTTGAATCACTGAATTTGGTGGAGAAATGACTTAGATATGCCCTTGACAAGTTGATAGACTTTGGAGTAGGCAAACAGAGAACACACAGATGATAGATGCAAATGTATCTATTAATTCACATTGGTATACAATCCCATTTGCATGACTAGCATTGCCAAATGGTGTAGAGAGGTGTAGGCTATGGTACAGTCCTCACACACACTCAAACTCAGTAGAGTCGGCCTCGGGAATTGAGTCAATCTGCCCGCGACTTTACAAGTACATGTTTTATAGGAAGTGCAATAGGAATTTGAATTCAAATTCAAATTCTTGGCTCCCTTTAATCAAGCTTCTAAAAGTATGGAGATATTCTCTCAATCATGTGATCTAATTTTTCCATGAATCAATTAGGTAGGTGCTACATAAAGATTCCAAGTCATTTAGACTTTTACATGAGGTAAAATGGTAATAAACCACAAGCATATGTTCCTATGGTTCTTCATACATGTGAAGTCTTCATGATAGCTTCCAAGCCAAATGTGTAGGCTTGTGACTTACACCAACAACATGCACCAACAACTCCTCTTATCCTGTTATGGGAGTTGGTAAGATCATTTTGACCACTGTTGATGGTATTTCTTTCACTTTGTTAGATGCTTTATTTGACCCAGGGATCAAGAAGAACTTGTTATCAGTTTCTGCATTAGCCAAGATTGGCTTGGTTGTGAAATTTGTTGATGACACGTGTACACTTCATCATCTATCAAATGGCGATGTGTTTATTGCTTCTGGCATTTTATGTCGTGGGTTGTATGAGCTCATGGACTATGAAAGATCTATAAATGATTTGGCATGTGCAGTAAATGATTCTCAGGCTATGTTAGATGCAAAGCTTTGGCATTCATGCTTTGGTGATCTGAATTTTGCTAATTTGCTATGCCTACACAAATCTGAAATGGTGTCCTCTTTGCCCAAACTTGAGGCACCTGAAAACATGTTTGTGAAGGTTATATTTTGGGTAAAATGCAGCGTTCATCCTTTCCCAAAGATGGTTCAATTCGGGTTACTCAGAAATTGGAACTTGTACATAGTGATGTATGTGCTCCTATGCAGACACCTTCTTCTGGGAATTATCTTTACTTCGTGACTTTCATCGATGACTTTTCTAGGCATGCATGGGTATATCCATTGAAGGCAAACTCCGAAGTGTTCATGTGCTTCAAACAGTTTTTGGTTTTAGCTGAAAATCTATCAGAATGTAAAATGGGCACCCTCCGTTCTGATTGAGGGGGGGAATATATGTCTTCTGATTTTAATGCATTTTTTGCTGAACATGGGATAAAACACTAGTGTATAGTGTCGTATAAAGCTTAATAGAATGGAGTTGCTGAACGAAAGAATAGATCACACATGGAGATGGCAAGGTGTATGGTCAAGAGTCAAGCTTTACCACATAGTTTCTGGCCTGAGGCTGTCATGTGTGTAGAATATGTACGGAACAGGTGTCCCACTAAAGCGCTGTAGTCTATCACTCCATATGAGGTTTGGCATGACCGCAAGCCATCTGTTGCTCATCTGCATGTTTTTGGTTGTTTGGCATATGCATTAGTGCCTGAACATTATCGTAGAAAGCTAGATGATAAAGCAATAAAATGTATTTTTGTTGAGTACAATTTTGAAAGTAAAGGCTATCATCTGTATCATCCACAGACTAAATGCATTCTGGTTAGCCATGATGTTGTTTTTGTGGAAGATGCTATTCAGCCATTGCTTTCAGGTACTAAGGAGACATCTGTTAGCTCCAACAATATGTATGATACTTTGTTGCCTCTTTTTATAGGTGGACAGTCTAGTGCTGGTCCTAATGAGGCAACTTCTCAGCCTTTGCACGTTTCATTTGATGATGTAGATCATTCCATTTCTGATGCAGATTTACATGATGCACTAGTTGATGAGAGAGCTGATATTGAGAAGGCAAAAACTAAGCCAAAATGGCTGGTGCAATCTTTGCGTGACAGCAAACTAGATGCACCTCTATCATATCATACTCGATCAGGCTCTCATAGTGCCTCTTTTGCATCAAATTGCTATGCTATGGCTGCATCTAGTCTCTGTGATGAGAATGATCCTATTTCGTTTGATGAAGCACAAAATGCAAAAAAATGGATGGCTGTTATGCAATCTGAATATGATGCAATAATGAAGAATGGTACTTGGCCTTATGTCACTTGCCACCTCGCAAGAAGGCTATTGGCACTAAGTGGGTATACAAGGTGAAGCATAAACCTGATGGTATAGTTGACAGGTATAAGACTAAGCTTGTTGCAAATGGTTATGCGCAAGAAAGAGGCATTGATTTTGATGAGACCTTTGCATCTACATGCCATATGACTACTATTCGGAGCATTTGTGCACTTGCAGCCCATCATGGTTGGAATGTACATCAGTTGGACATTAAAACTGCATTTTTGAATGGTGACTTGCATGAAGAAGTGTATGGTTTTTAGCCCCGTGGCTTTGTGCAAAAAGGGCATGAAAACCAGGTGTGCAGATTAAAGAAGGGATTATATGGTTTAAAGTAAGCACCACGTGCTTGGTATGAGAAGATACATGCCTATCTGATTCCACATGGTTTTGAGAACAGTCCAACTGAAAGTACCTTATATGTTAAGCGTGGTAATGATGTTCTTCTGATCATTGTTGTCTATATTGATGACATGTTGCTCACTAGTCCTATTGAGAAGCATATTGCTGATGTTATGTCTGACTTGCATGCCTCATTTGAGATGTCTGATTTGGGGCATTTGCATCACTATTTGGTCATTCAGTTTATGCAAGTTGATGGTGGAATGGCTTTGTGTCAAACCAAATATATTGACACATTATTGCAGCGTTTTGGCCTTGAAGATGGTAATCCTATTGCCACTACTATGGAGACAGGTTTACAATTGAGTCTTCATGATGATGGAGATGCATTTGATGCTATCCTCTATCAACACAGTCTTGGATGCCTGATTTACTTATGCATTACTCGGCCAAATATTCAGTTTTCTGTCTCACAGATGAGCAGATTTATGCATTGCCCAAGTGTCAAGCATGGGCAGGCAATTAAGCGCATCTTTTGCTACTTGAGTGGTACTCGGATACTTGGTTTGTTTTATCCCAAGGGGGGGATCAATACCGCTAGATTTGCATGTTTTTTCTGACTCAGACTGGGCTTGTTGCTATGACACTCGTGTGTCCACTAGTGGCTTTTGCTTCATGCTTGGTAGCTCATGTATATCTTGGTTGAGCAAGAAGCAGCCTACTATGGCCACTTCCAATTGTGAGGCTGAGTATAGGGCAGCTTTCAGAGCTACTGTTGAGTGTGTGTGGCTCAGATGCCTTATGGCTGATTTGGGTGTTGGTCAGTATTCTGCCACCACCATCTTCACTGACCCTCAGGGCACATTGGGAGTTGTGAGGAACCCTGTGTTCCATGCTTGCACTAAGCACATTGAGGTGCATTATCATTATGTCAAGGAGAGGTTCTCTACTGGGGAGATGAGCTTGGCATATGTGCCCATGCAAGAGAACATTGCAGAGCTTTTCTACCTAGGGAGAAGTTTGAAGCTTTCCATAAATCTTTGCACTTACTTCCTTTTGTGGAGTGATTTCCACATAGGTTGGCACTTCCTTATACATGAGTGCCAACTACTTGTTCACCACATCAGTCCCAGGGGGGATTTTTGGATATACTTAGGTAGTGATGTGTGTGAACACTCTAGGACCGCCAAGGCACTTTTTCCCTTTTTAGGAGGTTTTTTTCCCCCAGCTTGTATATACGCCTACTGCCCTAATGGGCTACTTATCTTTGTACATTCTCTAGTAATACATTATTGTGTGTTGTGCTCCAAGCTTCTTGTTCTTCCTTGTGTTGTTCGTGTGCTTCCACAGACATCTAACTCCAACAAGAAAGAGGCTTCCATAGAGCAGGCTATGGAGAATCTAAAGGCAGGTTGAATAATGGAGGAAGGAATTACCATCATAATTACAACCTAGGCTACAAAAACTATCAAGGAGGCTTAAGAGGTAGAAGAGACTACAACACTTATAAAAAAGACCAAGAGGATCCTCTACTGATCATGAACATGAAATCTACACAAGATAAAGATGATAAGCATCTATTCTATATTGATTTTCATTGTTTGAATCATGTGGTTAGAAATGTAGCATTGTTATCTAATCTTGAAGAACCTAAAGGGAAGCATTGAGTGCAGATAGGTGAGGACACTAGGCACTCTGTAAAGAAGATTGGAAATGTTAAAGCATCTGATAGTAACATGAACCTCTTAACTAAGGTATTACATGTGCCAAGCATAACCAAAAAACCTAATTAGTGTTGGGCCGATTCTTGAGAAGGGCTTACAGATTGGATGCACAAGATATGGAGCATATGTGGAGGATCCACAACAAGGCTTCAAGAGGATTGCAAAAGCTAAGAAATCTTGTAGACTCTTTACATTTGAAGTTGAAGATACCAGAAATATTAATCTCTTCAATTACAAAGATCAAATCCTATCTGAATTGGAGATATGGCATAAGAGACTAGGTCATATAGATGAAAGGGCACTAAAACAAATATGCAGGGATCAGAGTGTGTATGGCATTCCAAATGTGTCCAAGCAACACATGATTTACAAATATGGAGCATGCCAATTTGGCAAATCACATAGGCAACCATTCAACTAAAAAGGATACATGTATGAAGACTATTTGGAGCTTGTGCACATAGATGTGTGGGGTCCTAGAAGGGAGCCATCAATCTCAGGATCAAGGTATTATGTTTCATTCATAGATGACTATAGTAGATGGACAATACTTTACTTTATGAAGCACCAAGATGAAGTCTTTACTTGTTTCAAGAAGTATTTGGCAATGGTTGAGAATCTAACAGGGAAAAGCTTAAAAAGACTTAGATCTGATAGAGGTGGTGAGTATTTCTCACATGAATGTGACTCATTCTTATAGGACAAAGTAATAAAGAGAGATATTACAAAAAGGTACACTTTTGAAGAAAATGTAGTGGTAGAGAGAAGAAATAGAATAATAGTAGAGGCTAAAAGATCAATGCTGGATGAAAAGAAACTTCCAAATTACTTATGGGAAGAGGTTGTTTCCACAACCACATACTTAATAATAGGTTTCCATCCAAGTCCTTGGATGGAATGACACCTTATGAAGCATGAAATGGGAGGAGACCTTCCTTAGACCATTGTAAAATCTTTGGGTGAATTGCATATGCACATATACCCTCACAAATTAGAGGAAAGCTTGATCCGATGGTTGAAGGATGTATATTCATTGAGTATGACAAAAAACAGAAAGGATGTAGGTTGTACAATCCCACTAAAAAAGGATTCACAATTAGTATGGATGTGGTATTTGATGAAAATAAGTCCTCGTTTGAAGACGATTGTAGGAAAATAAAGGTACCCTATGACTTTGAAAGTGATTTTCCAACTCTGACTCAAGAAGAACCACAAATATCAGAAGATGTCAACTCAGAAGATGAAGAGCAGACTGACTACTAAGCTTGGAATTCCAAGGGCAACACAAAATTCAAACAATTGGAAGACATTCCTGAGTCATCCAATCAAGCACTTAGAAGATCTCCAAGGGGAGTAAGAAACCCATAAGGTATGGCTATGACACATCAGTCGTCACCAAGCATTCCATATACATGACTAAAGCATCTATGTCAGAGGAGCCTTCTTCATTTGAAGAAGCCAATAAGAAGGAAGATTGGAGAGAAGCTATCTAGGAAGAAATTGAAGCACTTCAAGAGAATAATAGGATCCCGCTGGATTTACAAAGTAAAGAAGAATTCAAATGGTTTAATCAATAGATATAAATCAAGGCTAGTAGAAAAAGGGTTTGCTCAAACCCATGGAGTGGATTATGAGGAGGCCTTCTCACCTGTGGCTTAGATGCCAACAATCAGAGTTTTAATAAGTATTGGTGCTTCAAAGAATTGGAACTTGTATCAGTTAGATGTTAAAAATGCATTCCTTAATGGATGGATTTCCGAAGAGGTCTACATGGCTCAACCACCAGGATATGTAGACAAGGACAAGCCAAATTCTTTATGTAAATTGACGAAGGCATTCTATGGTCTAAAGCGAGCTCCAATAGCTTGGCACCATAGGCTTGTCACATATTTGCAGGACCAATGTTTTATTGCTAGCAAAGTAGATTCTTCTTTGTTCATTAAGAAGAATAACCTAGAAGTTATTTATCTATGTGTTTAGGTGGATGACATTATCATTATATGGAATGATGTCAATGGAATCAAGCAAATCAAAGCTCAGATGATGGAAAAGTTTAAAATCCTCCACCTTTTTTGAACCTTACTTCAAAGCCTCTTTCAACCATTTTCCCTACAAACACCAAGTTCTTTGTGATGGTATGTACATGCAAGAACTAGTTCAGACATCATCCTTCCTTGTAAACATCCAAAGCTACATCCTCAACATGGGAGATCTCATGGGTTGTGTCATTACATGTTTCTGCATGTCCTTGACCTTTGGGAGCATGTGGATTAGTAAACCAAGAAGCATTGCAACTCATATGGTTGCTAAGTCCACTATCAATATACCAAGTGCAATCTACTTTTCTTAAATTCCCATTCATGCGCATCCTCAAAAGACTATCATTTTTTGGAAGCATAATACCATGGCCTTTGTATGAAGAACTTTAATTATATCTCTATTGGTTCCCTCGTTGGTACCAATCTCTAGCATAGTCACCAGACTTGCCACATATGAAACACCCTTCTCCATATTGATTCCTATTTTGTTGATCCCTTCCTTCTCTTCCTCTTATTCTTCCTCTACCTCTTTGTGATGAGGTGGCTTGGTCTTTTCCTTGATCTCGTGAATGGACTTTCCTTTTTCTGAACCCTCCTTCGACCTTGCTTTGTCATTAGGGTGAAAAATGGCCCAAAAAGGGCCATGTAAGGATTTCAATTAGTTGTGCTTAATTTGGATTAAATTTGTCAAATCCTTTAAGAAATTCCGTGTAAGCTCATTTAAATTGTATCTTATGCAAATTTTAAAGAGAGAGAAACTCGTGTGATAATCATGAAAAGTTTGTGTGATATCTTACACTTTGAAGTTTGTGCTCATAACACGCTGATCAAAATTTGAATTTTCCTCTTGTTCACCGACCTATATAATGTGTGCTGATGATGTTTTGCACTTTTTTACTCTACTTTTAATAGCAAGCCTTTTTCTCTCTTTCACGTCATTTTAGACACTTGTCCATCAGTTTTCATAGCAGGCCATGGAGAACCTTAACCCAAATGCTTTCGCTAAACTTTCAAACAATCAAAATCATTGTGATAAGTTCCATATAAACATTATAGTGAGTCATGAGTATGCAACGACAAGAAAAGTATTTCAAAGGGCTCTTCATCCTCCTAAAGTGGATGGATTGCGAAAGGAAGGCAAGAAACATATTGACATATGGACAGATGGATCTGTTTATCCAATTGACGCACAAACTGGAAGGCATCCCCCTTTTCATAATCTTCATGATCTTATTAGATTTGTAGGAGATGGTGAGCATGGTTTACAAGGCTATTGTTCATGGCTCTGGGAGATTTCAAGGAATTATGTACAATACATAAACTATCTACAAAACACACTACATCAGAAGGATTTACATATGATGGAGCTAGAAAGTAAATTATCCACTTTATCTTCTGAGTTTGAGTCTTTTAAAAAAATGAAAGAAACTCCTATAGGTTTGAGAATGCAGTCAAAATGAGTAAAACCTTTTTTAGATTTGATTGAAAAATCTGTCCAGAAAAAGAAAAAAATGAAAATTGTAAGAGATCATGTGAGAAATGTGCTAGGTTTCAATATGTTGAGTAGTTTTGAGCGCGTGCACTTCTGTAATGAAATTATGAGTCAAAATGATGTTTTAAGACTATTAAAATTGAATGAAAATACATGGTTGAAATGTTTTGTTTTCCAAAAAGTCATGATAGAAATGAATCTATCACTACAACCATCTCAAATTCTAAAGATTTGTGATAGTGTTGGAGTGAGAAGAAAAGGTTATAGAGCAATTTCAAACGTTTGGTGTGAATTTTTAAAATTTAACAAGATTAAAAGTTTTGGATTGCTTAGACCTGATCATGTAGGAAAGTTTCGGCTCTGCTTGAATAAAAAGATCACATCAGTATTTGGTGAATATAAACATATTCATGGTAACATGCCTTATGAAGTAGGAAAACACAAGTTACATTTCATTTACAATGCATTTAACAACATATGGATAGATATTATAAAACTTCAAACATACATGGTTCAGTTCTACAATATAAAAGAACATAGGCTCCTTCCATAAAAAATGTTATTCTTCATAACTACTCATCTTCTGCCATGATTTGGGATCCCATACTTCCAATAGCATTGACAAATGTACAGATATCTACACTACATGCAGAGTTAAGGATCATTGACTAGTTGGTCCGTCTTGACTTGGATTATGCATATTCTATCAAGCCTACAACTCTTGCAGATGAGTGCATAAAAAAATTTGAATGTGTACTTTCAAAAATGGTATATCATGGTGGTGATATTCATCTAAGAAAAGATCCAAAGCTTTCACAAAATACAAGTGATGTACTACAAGACGTCTCAATGGGAGGTGCAAAAGCAATGAGATTCTTCAGCAACCATGATGACAAGCAACTAAATGCCATGCGGAATTGTTGGAAAAAATTTTGTGAGATCACAACTAATGTAAAAAGCAAACGTGAAATAGCAAAAAAGAGAATGGAGGTGTGGGTCAAACTAGATAATGTTTTTCAGATCATGAGGCAGCAGGTAACATCAAATAGTTATGTGATAGATTTCAGAAAGGCGACCACAGAGCTTATAGAAACCATCATAGAGGCATGGAGTGCCAAAGCCATAACATACTACTTGGTGAGTTCCAAAGATAATTTATTCAATTTACTTTTCTTAATTGAAATAAAGATGTGATGAAACTCTTTTGCTCTTCTACCATATTCTTCTTGTGCATGGTGCATTCTTTGCAGAAAAAGAACCACTTGCCATATGGAACACCCAAGGCATGGAAAAATCTCATTAACAAGCAAGGACAAGCTTCTTTAGGTGCACAAGGAAAGGAGGAGGAGTAAGAAAGAGCAATGCCTTTAGAGAGCTTTTTGATTGGTTCTTTAGAAGACAATTACAAAGGACCTCATGCCAAATATTATCGAAAGAATATGACTATCACCAAACAAAATCATCATGTATCAATATCACAAAATGAAAAAGACTACATTTCAAACAGAGCTTTAATATTTGCAATATCTTTTATTTCTTTGAGAAATAAAGATGTCATGTATGTACATTTTGTTGGTGTAAATCACAAGCGTACACATTTGGCTTGGAAGATATCACAAAGACTCTACATGCATGAAGAACCATAGGAACACATGCTAGTAATTACTTACCACTTTACCTTATTGTAAAAGTCAATTTGACTTGGAATCTTTTGTAATCACCTACCTAAGTGATTCGTGGAAAAACATAGCTAACTTGATTGAGATAATATCTCCAAACCTTTAGGTGCTTGATCATAGGGAGTCAAGAATTTGAATTTGAATTCAAATTCTTAGTCATCACATATAAAAGTGATCAAGAAAAGTCGCGGTGAGAGAGATCACTCCCGAGCTTCATTCTACTGTCATTGAGTGTGTGTGAGGACTACATCATAGCCTACACCTCTCTACACCATTAGGCAATTCTTGTCATGCCAATGGGATTGTACACAAGTGTTAATTTATAGATACATTTACATCATTAATCTCTGTGTTCACTGCTTGTCTACTCCAAAGTCTGTCTACTTGTCAAGGGCATATCTCAGTCACTACTCCACCAAATTCAGTGATTCAAAGCTTATTCGATTCAGCTCCAAGTCATCTACAAGCGGACAAAGTTTCAAGTGATTTCATTCAGCCAATTCAGACAAAGCGTCGTCGAGGTGCTCACTGGTCTATCTCTGCTACAGTCCTAAAAAGTCGGGGGTATACCAAATCTTGCTAAATTAATTTCTCTTAGCATTCATGATTTTACATCATTCAACTTGCACATGGTAGCCTACTAAGCTAATTGAATACCCCTAGAAGGAATTTTATCAATTGCTACTGTGCTCGTCACACTGAGCAAAACAGTCAACAGCTGTCTAGACCAAAATAGAAGGTTTTCTTGAGTTTGTGACTTCCAAAGTTATCTGTTTTGATTCAATCATTACATACAACATTTCCAAAGGACATAGGCTATTTCTTGGTGTCATTTGAAAGCTAAGGAAGTCTATTAATCAAGTCTGAAGCTAAAGAGGGCTGGTACAAAGCAGGTTTAGCAGTACCTACTCAGTTTCTTGGATCAGCCATCCATCTTTCCCAATAGTGGTATCAGAGCAAATAAGGTAAAATGGGAGATGGTTTTTCTTCATTTATTGACAAATTGGACAGGAACAATTATCAAGCCTGGTCTCTAAGGATGAAGACCTACTTACAAGGAAGGAGTCTATATGGATACATCTCAGGAGATGAGGAATTGCCCTCATTCAAAGCAAGAGGTTTGCCAACCAAGGAGGAGCAAGAAAAACTCAACACATGGTGTGCAAGGGATGCATTGGCAAGGTCTTATTTACTCAAATCTATATCTGACTTTCTTTTACCTCATATCAGAAATTGTAAGACTTCCCAAGAAACTTGGGAAACCTTTTCATTATATTTTTCATCCAATACAAGGGCTAGGAAAAATCAGTTGTGGATTGAATTCACAACACTAAGAAAGCAACCTAAGCAAGCTGTTTCATAATTTGTGACCAAGATCAAAGATGTTGCAGATCAGTTAGCAAGCATAGGAGAAGAGATTGAAGAGGAACAAATTGTAAGACAGGTAATCAATGGAATCAAGGCTGATGACAAGTGGGAAAGCTTCACCACTGCAATGGATCTCTACATGGACATGCACACTCTAGATCTCACAATTCTCATGGGACAACTATTTACACATGAAGCAAAGCTTACCAAGAGTGGAGATACTTCCAAAGGTAACAACTCTTCTGCCCTATACACTGATAAGAAGTCTAAGGATAAAGGAAAGAATAAGAAGGTGGAAGATGAAGGCTCTACCTCCCAAGCCAACTATGCAGGGAGAGGTAGATCTTCAAGAGGAAGGGGCAGAGGAGGTAAGCAAGGTAGGGGGAGACCCTATAACTCATCACCATGTAACATTTGGGGGTTTATCAAATCACACCACAGATGAGTGTTACAGGAATTACAAAAATCAGAGAGGAAGAGGCTACCAAAGAGGTGGATACTCACAATCTAGAGGAAGGTTCAATCATCACCAAAGGCCACAACAACAATTACAACAACAATTACAACAACAACTACAACAACAACTACAATGGCAACTACCAAGGAGGATTCAAAAATAGAAAGGACTACAACAACTACACAAAGGAGCAAGATGACTCTCTCATGATCATGAACATGACTTCAAAGTCAAGTACAAATGATGATCACTTATTTTATATTGATTCAGGGTGTTCAAATCATGTGGCTGGTAATGTGGCACTACTCTCTGATCTTGAGGAACCCAAAGGTAAACATCAAGTCCAAACAGGTGATGATACAAAGCATTCAGTCGTTGAAGTTGGAAATGTTAAGACTTGTGATGGTAATTAAAAGTTGTTGAGTAGGGTACTCTATGTACCAACCATTACAAAGAACTTAATGAGTGTTGGTCAGATCGTAGAGAAAGGTTGCAGGTCAGATTCAATCAATATGGAGCATTTGTGGAGGACCCAAGACATGGATTCAAAAGGATAGCTAAAGGAGAGAATCAGGTAGACTTTTCACTTTTGAGTTGGAAGATACAAAAAATATTGCATTATACAGTTATAAGGATCAGACACTTTCAGAGCTTGAGATTTGGCACAAGAGATTAGGGCACATAGAAGAAAGGACCTTGAAGCAAATGTGCAGGGACCAATGTGTGCTTGGGATACCTAATGTATCCAAGCAACATATGATTTACAAATGTGGTGCTTGTCAATTTGGTAAGTCTCACAGGTTACCCTTCTCCAAGAAAGGATTTATGCATGAAGACTATCTAGAGCTTGTACACACAGATGTATGGGGACCTCGCAAAGACCCCTCAGTCTCAGGTTCAAGGTATTATGTGTCTTTTATTGATGATTATAGCAGATGGACTGTGTTATACTTTATGAAGCACAAGGATGAGGTATTTAATTGTTTTAAGAAATATCTTGCATTAGTTGAAAATCAGACAGGAAGGAATTTAAAGAGGCTAAGGTCAGATGGAGGAGGTGAGTACTTCTCCAATGAATTGAGGACTTCTTGCAGGATAGAGGCATCAAAAGGGAAATAACCACAAGGTACTCTCCTGAACAGAATGGGGTAGCTGAAAGAAGAAATAGGTTAATTGTTGAGACAACTAGATCTATGCTTAATGAGAAGAAGTTACCTAACTACCTATGGGCAGAGTGTTTCTACTGCCACCTATCTCATAAACAGGTTACCATCAAAATCACTTGATGGTATGAAACCTTATGAAGCTTGGCATGTTAAGAGACCATCATTAGATCATTGCAAAATTTTTGGGTGTGTAGCATATGTACGCATACCTTCACATGTTAGAGGTAAGCTAGATCCAAAGGCTGAAAAATGCATTTTTATTGGATATGATTTAAATAAAAAAGGTTACAGGTTTTATAACCCTACCAATAAGGGATTTATGGTAAGCAGAGATGTGATCTTTGATGAGAATGATTCTTCGTATGAGAATGAATGCAGGAAGGTCAAACTACCCTATGATTTGGAAGAGGAATTTCCAAAACTTACAAAGGAGGAACCAACTCAGAAAGAAGACTCAAGTTCAGATGATGAAAATACAATCAACCTTGAGGAATTCAAGGCATGGAAGTCCAAAGGCAAAATGAAGATGAAGAAGCTTGAAGACATACCTGAATCTTTAGCTCAACCTTTCAGAAGGTCACAAAGGGAAAGTAAAAAACCTATCAGATATGGGTATGATACATCTCTTGTTACTATACATTCAGTTTACCTTGCCAAGCATTTGTCAAATGAAGAACCAGGTTCATATGAAGAAGCAATCACCAAATCAGAATGGAAAGAGGCTATGGATGAGGAGATTGAAGCACTCAAGGAGAGTGATACATGGGAATTAGTACCCAAGAAGGACTCCATGAAGGTAATAGGATCCACATGGATCTTTAAGTTGAAAAGAAATTATGATGGCACAATTAACAGGTACAAGGCTAGATTAGTAGCCAAGGTTTTTGCACAAACCCAAGGCATTGACTATGAAGAAACATTTTCTCCTGTGGCCAAGATGCCAACAATCAGAGTGTTGGTGAGTGTGCCTGCATCAAAGAATTGGAACATGTACCAATTGGATGTCAAGAATGCTTTCTTGAATAGATGGATCTCAGAAGAGGTTTATATGTCACAACTTCGTGGCTATGAAGACCCCAAGAAGGTAACTTATGTTTGCAAATTAAAGAACGCTTTATATGGATTGAAGCAGGCACCTAGGGCATGGAATTACAGGCTAACTACATACCTCCAAGACCAAGGTTTTGTCATGAGCAAGG
>CM035420.1:54608435-54610935 GCA_020310875.1 Ceratopteris richardii | reverse complement strand
TAAAGCTACCAATTAGTTAGGGTTCAAGAGGTAAAATGTCATAGGGTTTGTTACTCAAATGGGGTTATAAATAAATGGGTTCTTTGATTATCTTTTGAGCATACAAATGGAGTTTTGATGGGGTTTGGTTCAAAAGACATGTTTGGGGTTTATAGAAATTCATGATTATATCCATGTCTTGACATTCAACAACCGCACAGAAAGGTGATGAATATTTAGTTTGAAAACAAGAGGATTGCAAAAATCAATTTGTGGCACAATAGTGTTGGACATATCAACATTCGGAAGCTCAAGGACATGAGCAACCATGAAGTCGTAAGAGGTCCTCCAAGATTCAATGATGTTGGACTGCATGGGTTTTATGAAGCATGCCAACTAGGAGAGCAAACCCAACAATCATTCATGAAGAAAAACTATGTGGCAAGGAATGTTCGACTTGATACACACAGATGTATGGGGACCATCACAACAACCACCGATTGGTGATAATAGATATTTTGTCACTTTTATTGATGATGATTCAAGAAAATTATGGATGTTCTATGTAAAACAGAAATCAAATGTGTTCTCTATGTTCAAGAGATTTAGAGCATAGGTAGAAAAGGAAATAGGATGTTACATAAAGACCTTGAGGTATGATGGAAGAAGCGAATATCTCTCCAAAGAATTTTTAGAATTTCTTTATGAAAATGGAATCAAATAAAAATTTACATGTACATACATGCCTCAACAAAATGATAATGTTAAAAGGAAAATTCGACATATCATAGAAGTTCCAAGATGCATGCTCAATGAGATGAAGGTTCCACTAAACTATTGGGCTGAAGTAGCTAGTATGGTTGTTATTTGATGAACAAGTGCAGAATAGCTAGAGTGCATAATTTAACTCTCGAGGAGGTTTCTTGAGATAAGAAACTGGACCTTACATATCTCAAAGTTTTTGAATGTGCGTGTGTTATGTTCACGTTCCTCAAGAACTAAGGACAAAGATGGGGCCAAAGTCAGAAAAGGTATTTGCATTGGATATTCATCAAAGCAAAACGGATCTAGGTGCTACAATCCGGTGATAAAAGGATCTATGACCTAAGACCATGTTTTGGAGACAAAGGGAAAGACACGATTATTGAAGAAGATTATGAAGATGATGGAGGTGCTGTCAAAGAAGAATTTCAACAAAGAAGCACCTAAATGTGAGGTACATAAGCTTCTCCATCACATGGACAAAGCTCAACATGGAAGGGGAGACTAAGGAGTCATTCCTCATCACCAAAATCACGTTATGAAAGATTTGAAGCTGAAAATGCTGCCCAAAAATAGTGAATCAAATGCAAGTGAAGAAGAGTGGGAAGAGGTGATTATACCAAAGGTAAAGTTGAACCGGTTGAAGAAGC
This sequence comes from Ceratopteris richardii, assembly GCA_020310875.1. Taxonomy (NCBI): domain Eukaryota; kingdom Viridiplantae; phylum Streptophyta; class Polypodiopsida; order Polypodiales; family Pteridaceae; genus Ceratopteris; species Ceratopteris richardii. Next base: position 54,609,544 of record CM035420.1, on the reverse strand, counting down.
AATATTCAAAAGGAAATGAAAGGAGGTCTTCAAGAGCAAGGTGTCCAATTCAAAGGCTAAGCTATGATAGTTTTATTGCAAAGCATTTTTGCATATATGACACCTGGTCAAATACAAAGAACTGGATGCATATGAAGAAGCATGTACACAAAAAGAATGGGAGCAAGCTATGCAAAAAGAGATAAAAGCTCTCAAGGAAAATCACACATGGGAGCTAGTTCGAAAGGCTGAAGGCATGAAGATTCATCCAAATAAATGGGTGTTTAGAATAAAGAGAAATGATGATGGTTCTCTAGCAAGGCATAAAGCTAGACTAGTAGAAAAAGGATTCACACAGACTTATGACATCGACTATGAAGAGACTTTAAGCCCGATTGCAAAGATGGGAACAATTAGAACCTCGGTTGTAGTGAGTGCAACAAGGAGATGGCCATCCTACCAACTTGACATAAAAAATGATTTTCTCAATGGTGAACTTCAAGAAGAGCTATACATGAGTCAACCGATTGGATTTCATGATAAAAAGCATCCAGAGTTTCTTTGCAGATTGAAGAAAGCTTTGTATGGGTTGAAGCAAGCACCACGTGCTTGGAACCAAAGATTGGTTGAGTATGTCAGATGGTGTGATATAGTCCAAGTAGTGCAGATCCTTCTCTCTACATGAAGAAAGAAAAAGGAAAGCAGGTATACATCTACATATATGTTGATGATCTCATCATAACATGAAGTAATGTTGCATGAAAGATGGCATCTACTTGATGCAAAAAAAGTACCTCTTAGATGTTCCTTTCAAATTTGTAATGAGTAAATGCAAACCACTCACTCAACCTATGGAAAAAAATGTGAAGCTATGCTCAAATGATGGGGACAATTTACATGATGTAACTACATACAAGAGTATTATAGGTTCATTGATCTATGCTATGATCACAAGACAAAATGTTTGTTATCTCGATGGAGTTCTTTCTCAACTTATGCAAACTCCAAGAAGTGGACATCTAAATTCAAACAAATGAGTGTTAAGAAATGTGAAGCACACATTGAATCATGCCTTGCTTTATAGATATGATGAAGAATTGTAGGTGAAGGGCGTTAGTGAGACTGATTGC
>CM035420.1:54550935-54598435 GCA_020310875.1 Ceratopteris richardii | reverse complement strand
CTTCTTCACAGATTTTCTCAAAGTTGATGATTTGGAGTTTGGACCTCTAATTTAGTGAAGGTTTTGACTTACTCTTGATATAGAGGTGTTCTAAATTCAAGAGTAGGTTGTTCTTTTGGAGATTAACACTCTCCATCAGTGGTATCAGAGCAGGAGACATCAAATCAAGGAAAGGAAGGTCCCGACTGCTGCAGATTCAAGAAGTTCAACATTTGAAGAGCTAAGAAGTGAAAGCTTGGAGTCAAAAGCCTGAGAAGAAGACTACTCGACATCAAGAAAGGCAAAAGGAGCCTAAATCGAAGTAAAGGTACATACATTGCTTGTAAAGCTTGAAGTTTTCAATACACAGGTGGATACAAGATGGGAGATGCTCTACAGATAGAGAAGTTGGATAGAGAAAACTATCCTGCATGGTCAATGAGGATGGAAGCTCATCTTATGAGCAAAGATTTAATTGGTTACATCACAGGAGAAGAAGAGAAGCCAGAATTCAGAGATCCTAGTGTTCCAACTAGGGAAGAGTTAGCAGATCTGAAAAATTGGATGAAGAAAGATGCTCAAGCTAGGAGCATTATCTATATGGGAGTCAATGATTACTTGTTACCTCATATTAGAGGTCTTGAAAGTGCAACTGACATATGGAATGCTTTGGAGGAGCATTTTCAGAACACTACAAAGTCAAGGAAGGCATCCTTATGGGCAGAGTTTACTACCTTCAAGAAGAAGGCCTCTCAATCTATTTCAGACTATGTGACAAGGATGAAAGATATTGCAGATGCTTTAGGAGCTGTTGATGAAGACATTGAGGAAGATAAATTGGTAAGGCAAATACTTACAGGGTTGAGAGGTGATGACAAATGGAAGCCATTTATTTTGTCTACAGAACTATCACTTGACCATTTCACTCCTGATTTAAATCAATTGTTAGGTCATATGCTAACATTTGAGCAGGATGTTAAAGGAGATGGTGAAAAGAGTACAGGACATGCAATGTACTCAAAGGACAAGAAGAAGAATAGCAAAGGAAAACAACAAGCAGGTGAAGATGAAGGAACAAATACTCAAGCCAACTTCCTAAGAGGAAGAGGAGGTGGCAAAGGTAGAGGAAGAGGCAGGAACAATAAAGATGGAGGCAAAGCTTGCTGGATTTGTGGTAAGACAAATCACTTAGCTAATGATTGTTGGCACAATACTCAGAATAATAATGGATATAGTCAAAACTATAATGCAAGAGGAAGAGGTGGCAGAAATCAAAGAGGTAATTACAGAGGTAGAGGTGGAAGGAATTACTTTGGAAGAAATGCAGGTAGAGGATTCCAAAGTCAACAATACAACAACACCTACTACAATTATGCTTCAGATCAAAAGGAAGATTCAACATTGATAATGAATGCAACTTGTGAAAGGCAGAGTGAAGATCAAAGAGTCTTCTACATTGACTCAGGATGTAGCAATCACCTGAGTGGTAACATATCTTTGATGACTGATTTGGAAAGTAAAGTTTTTAATCATGTTGTTCAAACAGGTGACAACACAAAGCACAATGTGAAGTCAATTGGATCAGTGAAGGCCAAGGATGGAAGCACCTTATTGAGTAAGGTCTTGTATGTTCCTACAATCCCTAAGAATTTGATAAGTGTAGGTCAAATTGTTGAAAAGGGATATGAAGTAAGGTTCACTAATGATGGAGTATATGTGGAAGACCCTAGCCAAGGGTATAAACAGATTGTTTCAGGGAAAAAGGAAGGAAGATTGTTTACATTGAAGATTCAAGGCAATATTGGTCATGCTATGTTCACATATGGAGGACATAAGATCTCTGAGTTAGATCTTTGGCACAAGAGGCTTGGACATTTCAATGAAAGAGGTATTAAAGATATGGTTAACAATGGTTCAGTGCTTGGATTGCCTAATGTTGCAGGTCAACATATGACATACAAATGTGAGGCATGTCAATTAGGTAAGGCTCATAAACATTCATATTCCAAGCATGGTTTTATGCACTCAGAGAAGCTTGAGTTGGTACACACAGATGTGTGGGGACCATCAAAAGATTTCAGTATAAATGGATCAAGGTATTATGTGATTTATGTTGATGATGCTACTAGGTGGATCACTATCTATGTGATCAAAGATAAGTCAGAAGTGTTTAATACATTTAAACACTATCATGCATATGCAGAAAGAATTACAGGTCATAAGTTGAAAAGACTAAGGTCAGATGGAGGGGGAGAGTATTTCTCAAATGAGTTCAGTGATTACTTATGGAATGCAGGTATAAAAAGGGAAGTTACTTGCAGGTACTCTCCTCAAAAAAATGGTGTTGCAGAAAGGAGAAATAGAACTCTTGTTGAGTTTGCAAGATCCATGATGAAGGAGAAAAATTGCCCTAATTACTTGTGGGCTGAGGCTGTAAATACAGCCACTTACTTGGTCAATAGGTTACCATGTAAAGCCTTGCAGGGTATGACACCATATGAGGCTTGGTGGGGTAAGAGACCTACCTTAGATCATTGCAGAGTATTTGGGTGTGTGGCATATGCATATGTGCCATCACAATTAAGACACAAGTTGGAACCTAAAGCTGAAAAGTATGTTTTTATTGGCTATGATGACAAGCAAATGGGCTATAGATTATGGAGTCCATCAACAAAGCAATTTATGGTTTCTAAGGATGTTACATTTGATGAACAAAGCACTTGGTATGCAGGTACAAACAAAATCAATACAGATGATGAAGAAGAAGTAAGTCAAAGAAAAGGTAAATCAAAAGTTCAAATATTTGATGAGCAAGAGAATAATGAAGTGCAGGTTGAAGTGGAAGAGACACCAAGATTTGATCCTGAATGTGAAGAGCCAGAAACCTCAAGGAGTGGAGAACTCAGAAGGTCAACAAGAAATAGGTGGCAACCTACAAGGTATAGTTATGATACTTCATTTCTAGCCACAAAAGATTATGCTTATATGGTGAATACAGATGAAGACCCTTCTACATATGAAGAGGCAAAAGGTAAGGAAAAATGGGAAAGTGCTATGCAGGAGGAATATGATGCACTATTGGAGAATCAAACTTGGGATTTGGTTCCTAAACCAAATAGTCAGAAGATTATTGGATGCAAGTGGGTCTATAAGACAAAAAGGTTTGCAGATGGAAGTGTGTCTAGATACAAAGCTAGACTTGTGGTCAAAGGTTTTGCTCAGACATATGGTATTGATTATGATGAGACCTATAGTCCTGTGGCAAAGATGACAACCATAAGGACACTTATTGCTATTGCTGCATGTAAAGGTTGGAAGCTATGTCAACTTGATGTGAAAAATGCTTTTTTGAATGGTTATATTTCAGATGATGTATTTATGGAGCAACCTCAAGGGTTCAGAGATAAAAGGTATCCAGATCATGTGTGCAAGCTCAAGAGAGCTTTGTATGGCTTGAAGCAGGCCCCAAGAGCATGGAACTATAGACTTGTGAAGTTCCTAAAAGAACTTGGTTTTCAGGTGTCTAAAGCAGATAGTAGCTTGCTTGTTAAGGCAAGTGAAAATGGTTTCATATACATGTGCATATATGTTGATGATATAATTCTTACAGGTACAGATGAAGAAGGAATACAAAAGCTTAAGAGGCAAATGGAAAAGGAGTTCAAGATAAGTGACTTGGGAGACTTATCATACTTCTTGGGGATGGAGATAACATATACTCAACATGGAGTATTTGTGACCCAAGAAAGGTATTTGAAGAACTTGTTAATCAAGTTTAAAATGGATGATTGCAGGGTAGCACCTACACCAATGGAGGTGAATCACAAATTGAGTAAGTATGGAGGTGAAGAATTCAAGGACATGAGACAATATCAGAGTTTGGTTGGTAGCCTTATCTATGCTACTCTAACTAGACCTGATTTATCATATGCAGTAGGGGTTTTGTCTCAATTTATGCATTGCCCAAGGAAAGAACATTGGATTGCAGGACAAAGGGTGTTGAGGTACATTAAGGGTACACTCAATGAAGGTTTGTATTATGGGTTTACCTCAGATACAAATATCAAAATTTATAGTGATGCAGATTGGGCAGGTAATCCAGATGATAGAAGATCAACTTTTGGATACATGTGTTATGTGGGAGACAAGTTAATCTCATGGTGTTCCAAGAAGCAACATACATTTGCTTTATCTTCTACAGAAGCAGAGTATAAAGGCATGGTTGAAGCTGCAAAAGAAGTAATTTGGGTCAAGACATTGATGAAAAGTCTTGATATTATGCATGGGGTACCAATTATATATGGAGATAACATGAGTTCATTATATTTAGCTGCTAATCCTGTTTTTCATGCCAGGACCAAACACATTGAGATTCAGTATCACTTTCTAAGAGAGAAGGTGATGGATAAGGAGATTGAAGTCATACATACTTCAACAAAGGATCAGATAGCTGATATGCTTACAAAGAGCTTGGATGGACCAAAGCTACAGAAGTTTAAAGACATGGCAGGTATAAAGAAGAAAGGAGAAACCTCAATTGATGATTGAGGGGGAGCTGTTGGTGCATATCAATCACCAATTGAAGACTTGGAAGGTTAAAGAGTGAAGGAAGGATCAACCATTGAAGCTTGGAAGAAAGACATATTCAGAGGATAAGAGAAGTGTACACATATGTACATTAGTATAGTCATAGGTGACTTAGATCTTTGTTTGAGTAAAAATCTTGTACAAATTATCTATAAATACTTTGAGAAAAGTCGGGGCATGTATGAGAGCATATGTAGAAGCCAAGATTGAGGAAGTTAGATGTCATGAGTTAGAGAAAAGTTAGTTGAGTTAGCTCTCATCACTCAGTTGTAATTTTTCTGAGTTAATGAAGAAATGTTGCGCCCGATATTTCTGCGTCTACTCCGTCTGTAGTAGATCATTTGTGAAATCCTTTTGAGGATATCTAAGTTGTTAGTTAATGAGTTTGTGATTTGAATTTCAGAGTCTAATTGTAAACAGGTGAAGAGAATTGCTGATAGGAACATTCACATGTGTTGAGTGTTCACAGCTCTCTGAAACAGGCGCACATTTCGAGTCCAATGAAATGAGTAGTGCTCAGTGCACAGTGTAAAGTTTTACACATATGATAGCTCAAAATCTAAGTTGAGAGATAAGCTATCTTCAGTCAAAAGGATTTGGTAAAACGGGTTCGACATTGTGAGAACCAAAGTTAAGAAGTTAGGGGTGTAAAATCGACTGTTCTGAGTAACAGTTTCTGACATAGGTAACTTGTGAAGTTGATTTCTCAAGTTATACTAAAGCTTTTGAAGTAATTCAACTTGGAGGTGTTGCGCAATCCCTAGGAGATGATTCGTACAAAGTTTCATAAAAAACTTTACACATTTGATAAGTCAATGTGAAGAAATTCTGCAGCAGACTTTTCTGTGTTTCATCTTCTTCACAGATTTTCTCAAAGTTGATGATTTGGAGTTTGGACCTCTAATTTAGTGAAGGTTTTGACTTACTCTTGATATAGAGGTGTTCTAAATTCAAGAGTAGGTTGTTCTTTTGGAGATTAACACTCTCCATCATATCTATCTATCTATCTATCTATCTATCTATCTATCTATCTATCTATCTATCTATCTATCTATCTATCTATCTATCTATCTATCTATCTATCTATCTATCTATCTATCTATATATCTATCTATCTATCTATCTATCTATTTATCTATCTATCTATCTATGTATTTATCTATCTATCTATCTATCTATCTATCTATCTCTCTATCTCTCTATCTCTCTATCTCTCTATCTCTCTCTATCTCTCTATCTCTCTATCAATCTACCTATCTATCTATCTTTCTATCTATGTATCTATCTATCTATTTGTCTATCTATCTATCTATCTATCTATCTATCTATCTATCTATTTATCTATCTATCTATCTATCTATCTATCTATCTATCTATCTATCTATCTATCTATCTATCTATCTATCATTCTATCTATCTATCTATCTATCTATCTATCTATCTATCTATCTATCTATCTATCTATCTATCTATCTATCTATCTATCTATCTATCTATCTATCTATCTATCTATCTATCTATCTATCTATCTATCTATCTATCTATTTATCTATCTATCTATCTATCTATCTATCTATCTATGTATCTATCTATCTATCGATCTATCGATCGATCGATCTATCTATCTATCTATCTATCTATCTATCTATCTATCTATCTATCTATCTATCTATCTATCTATCTATCTATCTATCTATCTATCTATCTATCTATCTATCTATCTATGTAGCTAGCTAGCTAGCTAGCTAGCTATCTATCTATGTATCTATCTAGGATCTACCACTTTGAGTATAGGATCCTCTAAAATAGCTTGTTTCAAAGTATCAAAACTATCTTGCTGCTCTTGCTTCCATGCAAATGGAACTTTGCCTTGAAGCAAGTTCATCATAGGCTTTAGTGTCGATAAATATCAAGAGAAGAATTTCTTATAGAAATTAAAATGTCCTAAAAATGATCACAACTACCCTTCATCTTGACGAGAAGGCCAAGATCAAATAACTAAAACCTTCTTGGGATCCATCTGAAACCTATTGGATGATACCATATGCCCTAGATTCTCTATCCTTGGAAGAAACAATTGAGTCTTCTTTGGATTTACACACAACTAATTCTCTTTTAAAACATCTAATACTAATCTCATAAGATTTCCATGCTCATGCACAAACCTATTATACACTAACAAATCATCAACAATATCAAGAACACATTCTCCAATGAATGGATGTAAAATGTCATTCATTAACATAATAAATATCACCGGTGTATTGGTCAAGCCAAATAGCATGACTAAATACTCATAATGACCAAACAGGTCTTGAAAGTTGTCTTATGTACAACATGATCTCTTACTCTAATCTGATGGTAGCTAGTTTTTAAGTATATTTTACTAAATAAAATGGATCCACCTAGAGCATCTAAAAGATCATCAATCCTAGGCATGGGATATTTGTGTCTGATCCTAATCTTATTGAGTGCTAAGTAGTCGACACACATCCTAAAAGATCCGTCTTTTTTCTTCACAAGAAGAAGATATAGTGCAAAGGGTGAATAGCTGAGTCTAATCAGTTCTTTCTGTGGATACTCATCCATGACCTTGCAGACAAGGAGGCAAACCAAAAGGTAATTCTCTCAAGAATAAATCTTAGAATTTTGCTCTCACTTTTGTTGAAAGTGCCGAAGCATTCCAACCACAGTCTCCATGAATGCATGAATCCATCATAATACATGATGAATGCACAAAATAATGAAAATAAACTAACTTGTAATAAATCTTTAGCAACTTGATAGCATTTAAAAATTGTGTCTCTTAGAGATCTGGCTCTCCACGAATTAGTAATGGCCTCCTCTCATACTCAAACTGATAAACATTTGAAGCAAAGTCAATGATTGGTTTCTTCCTCGCATGCCATTTTTATCTTACGACTACATCAAAACGTGCTAGTGTGGCTATCTGAAAATCTAATCTCTCCTCATAGGATCTAATGTGAGTAGGTAGATCAAGAATGCGTGGATCCTATGTCTTTGTTACCTTCCCATCGACTAACTCGACTGTGTAGGTTGTTGAAAGTTTTTCAAGCTCAAGAGTGTGGGAACATGCCCCAAATTGAACCTTCCACATCATCCACAATCAAAGGAGGCTGATTTGCACGAGTTGGAGGCATCCAATTATGCCCATAATGGAAAGAAGTTGATTAGAGAAGATTTAGCTCACCTCTTGATGTGATTGGACCTCACTTTTGATATGTATATGTTTTTGATTGGTTAAAGACGTTAGTAGGTGGTCTTTAAAACCTCTAATGAGTTTTATTATGACTTAGAGTCGTGGAAATATGTGCCCAAGCTGCCCCCTTGCTTAAGCACACCCCCTACTAGCTATTCTTTGCATATTTTGCAGAAATTTCACTTTTACACACTCTATCTATCTAGATGTTTTTGGCAGACCCCCCGGTTTTGTAATTGTTTTTTCTCCTTCATCCGGAATCCACTTGTAATGATTTTTGTTTTGTTCGAAAGTTTATAAGTTCTACTTTTTCTGGTATAAGTCTCAGGTTCATTGCCTGCACATGCAGAGAAATGTCCAGAACAGTGTCTGTCTAGTTAGCTCATACTCTGTGAAGATCAAGTTATCTGTTTTGTTGCAGATGGTTGAGGCATCATCTAGTGTCCAAATGGAGTGATTTTACTCTCATTTGAAAGATATTAGAGTCTAATTAAGCGTGCATGTACTCAGAGAAACTCAGAAAATACAGAGCCTATGTTTGAAAAATTTTAGGATCCTAGGAGGGTTCATTTGCTTTTGTTGTGCACATAGGAGTGTTTATCCTCCAACAGTGGTATCAGAGCTATAAGTGGAGTATCAAAGAGAGAAGAAGGAGCTACTGAAGTGAAGTAAAGACTTCATCAAAGTTTGAAGGAAGGAAGCAAAGAACAGACACGTCAACAACAAGGGGAAGCAAATACATCATCAAATCAAAGACGAAGCTTCATCAAGAGGAGTAGCTCTATTTTTTGAGGTAAAAGCCATCCTTTTCAACTTCATTCCATCAAGGGGGAGGTTCAAAAGAGTTAGGAGGCACCATGGCTGATCTCAATGCTCAGATTGAGAAGCTAGAAAAAGGAAACTACCAACCGTGGCGATTTAGAATAAGCAATTTTTTGATGGGGAAAGGTTTGTGGGGACTTGCAAGTGGTGGAGAGCCAAAACCCTACATAGATGAGGTAAATCCAACCAACGACTAGAGAAGAGCAGCAAGAGAGTGGAATGAAAGGGACAAAAGGGTCATTTTCATTTTATCTCAGCATATTAGCAACCCTATGGTAGGGCATATTCAAGATTTGGATACATCGAAGAAGGTGTGGGAGTGCTTGGAGAGATTGTACTCAACGTCCACAAAAGCTAGAAAAATTCAGCTCAAGAATGAGCTAAATAATCTTAGGAAAAGCCCCTCTCAAGGTGCTAATGATTACATATTCAAGGTTAAAGAGCTTGCAGATGCACTAGGGTCAATCAGTTGTGCCCTAGATGATGAAGATCTTGTCGCCCACACCCTAAATGGACTTAGGGATGATGAAAAATGGAGGGCTTTCACAACTTCAGTGTATGTAAGGGACTCTCTTCCTGATTTTGATCAACTAATGACTCTCATGGTGACAGAGGAGATGAACCTTGGTCGTCATAACGCCAAGGATAGCCAAGGGCAATTGTTGTATGCAGGTAGAGGAAGAGGAAGACACAACCGAGGTGCTACAAGAGGAAGAGGAAGATATCAAAGCAACCAAGGAGGTCAAGGACAACAAGAAAATGCAGGTCAAAGAGGTGGAAGAGCCACAAATAGAGGAAGAGGTTCAAGATTTGGTGGAAGAGGACAACCCACTTCAAATGGATGCTTTGTATGCGGTAAGCCTGGTCATTTTGCAAATGAATGCTATCATAGAGCTCAAAGACAAGGGAATCAAAGCAACAACAAAAATTATAGAGGGCAAGGTAATTATGCAAACATATCATCCAGCCAAGGGAATGATTATTTACTTTCCATGAGGTATGGTGAAGATACAACTCAAGCTAGTGAAGATGTATGGTATGTAGACAGTGGATGTAGCAATCATATGTCATGTTGAAAGGATCTTTTTAGTAATTTGCAGGTCCCAAAGCATCATGGGCATGTGGAAACAGGTGATAACTCAGAGCATACCATTCAACATGTGGGAGATATCAGTTTGGAAGGAAATCAAAGAGCAAAGTGCTTATCAGAGGTATTCCATGTCCCTACTATTACCAAAAACTTGATTTCGGTAGGCCAAATGGTAGAAAAAGGCTATCAAGTTAGGTTCAATGGAAGAGGATGTTTTGTTGAGGATCCAAGGGCAGGTTTCAAGCTCATAGCAAAAGGAAAGAAGCAAGGGAGAATGTTCACAATGGACATAAATCAGCCACACCATTCAATGTATGTCACATATGGAGATAAGAGGATAGCAGATTTGGATCTATGGCACAAACGAATAGGTCACATCAACCTACAAAAGCTCAAGGACATGCAAAGGAGGAGCTTGGTAAGAGGTCTACCAAATTTTACATCTAAAATGTTGCATGAAATTTGTGTAGCTTGCCAACAAGGAAAACAATCAAGGCTGCCCTTCAAGAAGAGTACCTATGTAAGTGCAAATGTTTTAGACCTCATTCACACGGATGTTTGGGGTCCAACAAGAGAAGCATCCCTTGCTGGAAATAGGTATTTTGTAACCTTCATTGATGACTTTTCAAGAAAAGTGTGGTTGTATTGCATTAGAAACAAACCAGATGTGTTCCACTACTTCAAGAAATTCAAAGCACAGGTGGAGAAGGAATCTGGCAAGTTTATCAAAACTTTGAGATCCGATGGAGGGGGAGAGTACTTCTCCCATGAATTTTCTGAATTTTTGTAGGTCAATGGCATCAAAAGACAATCTACATGCAGGTATACCCCTCAACAAAATGGGGTAGCAGAGAGAAAGAACAGACACATAGCAGAGGTAGCAAGGTGTATGCTCAATGAAATGAATATGCCGCATTGTTATTGGGGAGAGGCTACATATACAGCCACATACATCATGAATAGATGTCCTACATCAGGTATACATAATCTAACCCCTGAGGAAGCATGGAGTGGAAGAAAACCTTGCATTTCACATCTTAGAGTCTTTGGTTGTATATGCTATGTACATGTACCTCAAGAGTTGAGGTCAAAGTTAGATGCCAAATCTGAAAGATGTATTTTTTTGGGATATTCTATGGAACAAAAGGCATATAAATGCTATAATCCCATCACCAAGGAGCTGAAGGTAAGTAGGGATGTTGTCTTTGATGAGTTAAAGCCTTGGTATGCATGCACGAGTCCATTACAGGTTGAAGACATAGGTGAGACAGATTTGAAGAATGATGATAGAGTTCAAGAAAGCATGGATTTAAGTGGTCCAAGCAACTCATGCAACACAAGGACACCCTCACCATGGAGTGGAAGGCTTAGGGAAAGAGAGACCAACTCTGAAGAAAGCAAATTCAAAGGCAAAGAGAAGATTTCAATTGAAGAAGGAAGCTATGGGGACGAGAGCATGTTGGAAGATGAAGAGATAGAAGAAATTCAAACTCCAGGAGTGGCAAAACAAAGAAAGAAGATGGCAACCACACCCAAAGAAAGTGAAAGAAGGCCTTCAAGAGTAAGATATCCAGTACAAAGGTTAACATATGATAATTTCATTGCAAAGCATTATGCATACATGACTCGGGTAATCAAGGACAAGGAACCAACTAGTTATGAAGAAGCAAAGGATTGCAAGGAATGGCAAGAGGCAATGAAGGAAGAGCTCAAAGCACTTGATGAGAACCATACTTGGAGTACCAGCTCAAGAAGGCATGAAGGTGATAGGTAATAAGTGGGTTTACAAAATTAAAAGAAATTCAGATGGTTCCATTGCTAGGTACAAAGCAAGATTGGTGGCGAAAGGCTTCTCCAAAAGCTACGGGATAGATTATGATGAAACTTTCAGCCCCGTAGCCAAGATGCCAACAATTAGGACTTTGATTGCAGTGGCCACATCAAGGAAATGGAGCTTATATCAGTTGGATGTGAAGAATGCCTTCCTCAATGGAGAGCTTGAAGAAGTAGTCTACATGAGCCAACCTCAAGGATTTGCTAGTATGAGGTACTCAAATCATGTTTGTAAGCTAAGGAAAGCATTATATGGACTAAAGCAAGCCCCAAGGGCCTGGAATCAGAGGTTTAGTGGATTATTTATCAAGTTGTGGATACAAAGAAAGTGTTGTAGATCCATCACTTTACATGAAGAAGCAAGGAGACAAGACGGTATACATATGCATCTATGTGGACGATTTGATCATCACAGGAAGTGATATTGCAGGTATTAAAGATATCAAATCAAAGCTAGGAAAGGAGTTCAAGATATCTAATCTTGGAACACTAAAGTACTTCTTGGGAATAGAGGTAATATATGCACACAATGGCATCTTCTTGATTCAAAGAAAATACTTGTTGGATGTGCTATACAGGTTTGATATGAGTGGTTGTAAGCCACTTTCTCATCCCATGGAGCCCAATACAAAGTTGGTTGCAGGTCAAGGAGAGGCTATACAAGATATTACACTATATAGAAGCATAATTGGTTCATTAATTTATGCTACATTCACTAGACCTGATCTTGCATATGTAGTAGGTGTTCTCTCTCAATTTTTGCATGCACCTACTCATGATCATCTTATGGCGACAAGAAAGGTGCTTCGTTACATCAAGCACACCATCAACCAAGGTCTATTTTACTCATATGATGCTCATCTAAGTGTCAAAGGATATAGTGATGCTGACTGGGCAGGTAGCAAGGATGATCGCAGGAGTACATCGGGTTATGTTTTCATGATAGGTACAAAAGTGATCTCTTAGAGCTCTAAGAAGCAACCCACTGTTGCTCTTTCATCCACAGAGGCTGAGTACAAAGGTTTAGCATTGGCTACATGTGAGCTATTATGGCTTAAGAAGCTACTTAAGGACTTGGAAGTAGAAGTGGAGGAGTTTCCTCTTTATGGAGACAACATTTCAAGCATCTATCTAGCTAACAATCCCATGTTTCATGCAAGGAGCAAGCACATAGAGGTTCATTACCACTTCGTTAGAGAAAAGGTGATGGCAAAAGAGCTAGATATAAGGTATGTGAATACTAAAATGCAAGTTGCAGACATGATGACAAAGTTTCTTGAAGGTACAAAGCTTGGAGGATTCAAGGAAGCTATCAACATAAGAGACATAGGCTGAAGCAACAAAGGAAAAGACTTGAGCTTGAGGGGGAGTGTTGAAAGGTTTTCAAGCTCAAGAGTGTGGGAACATGCCCCAAATTGAACCTTCCACATCATCCACAATCAAACGAGGCTGATTTCCACGAGTTGGAGGCATCCAATTATGCCCATAATGGAAAGAAGTTGATTAGAGAAGATTTAGCTCACCTCTTGATGTGATTGGACCTCACTTTTGACATGTATATGTTTTTTATTGGTTAAAGAGGTTAGTAGGTGGTCTTTAAAACCTCTTATGAGTTGTATTATGACTTAGAGTCGTGGAAATACGTGCCCAAGCTTCCCCGTTGTTTAAGCACACCCCCTAATAGCTATTCTCTACACATTTTGCAGAAATTTCACTTTTACACACTCTATCTATCTAGATGTTTTTGGCAGACTCCCCGGTTTTGTAATTGTTGTTTCTCCCTCATCCGGAATCCATTTGCAATGATTTTTGTCTTGTTGGAAAGCTTATAAGTTTTAATTTGTCTTGTATAAGTCTCAGGATCATTGCCTGCCGAGGTGCAGAGAAATGTCCAGAACAGTGTCTGTCTACTTAGCTCATACTCTGTGAAGAGATCAAGTTATCTATTTTGTTCTAGATGGTTGAGGCATCATCCAGTGTCCAAATGGAGTGATTTTACTCTCATTTAAAAGATATTAGAGTCTACTTTAAGCCTTCAGAATTTCATTTTGAGTCTCTACATGTACTCAGAGAAACTCAGAAAATACAGAGCCTATGTCTGAAAAATTTCAGGATCCTAGGAGGGTTCATTTGCTTTTGTTGTGCACATAGGAGTGTTTATCCTCCAACATAGGTATACTCTAACAACACAGTCTCTAGATGTAACCGCTTGACTAATCAAGAACTAATGACATTATGCATCAACCTAGTATCAAAAAGTACCTTGAAAGGTTGTCTTGCCATGAATCCCCTCATGACACCACTTCTGGTGACTACACAATGTAAAATCAAAGAATTAGTGTTGCCAACAGCCTTCATAGAAGAATTCATCAAACTACACGACTAAAACAAAGAAGAAAACAATATGGACCAAGTTCTTCCCAATTGACCTATACTAGAAAAATTGAGGATACAATCATTCAATTAAGGAAAGAGCTCAAGAACTTAAGAAGAAGTAAACCTCAAAAGGAAGAAGAAAATACACTAACCTTGTTGAGGCGAGAAATCGAGGCCCTCTACAAGAGAATGAGGATTATGACCACCACATGCTTGAGAGATGACTCTCCTCCCAACCAAATGCCTCTATATATAGCTCTCTCCAAGGGATTGCCTTCTTGGGCAGGTGGATACTAGCCAGCCATGTGTCGGCCATGTAACTGCATGTGCGCCAAGTGTCCTAGGCAACTCGAGTTAACTCAAGTAGATGCTTCTAGAAGGTTCTAGATCTCTTTGGGCAAGATACTCTCTCCATGTTCCCCATGGGGATTGAACCCAAGACCTCCTCCTTCACGTCCTTGAGGCTTAACCACTAAGCTAAGCAGATCACTTGTTTACAAGAACACAAGACCTCCTAGTAAGTCTAAACTCGAGATCTTTGGTCATACACACAGATGACCAAATGGTATCCGATTGTAGATCTATATGAACCGACCAGACCCTTGGATCATAGACTTACTTTATTACATTCTTTCCCCCTTGGAAAATATTTTCGTCCTCGAAAATAGAGCCATATACATATTGTAGGCAACCCCCGAGCCATCATGTTCTAAAACTGGAAGAACATGGTCATGCTCTAAAATTGGAAGAACATGTCTCATCTCTTTGGTGGTGGCGTCCCTGCCCAAATGATTCAAAACACTGTCTCATGTTGCACTTTAATGAATTGGACAAAGAACAAACTAGTGAAAGAATAATAAGGGTGGATCTAAACACATCCCTGGCCAATTCACAATTTCTTGATGTGCGATCTAGGCACAAACATGTGAACTAGGTGGATTCAAATTACTAGTGTTGGCTTTGTCATTAGATGTCTCTTTGTCTTTGTTTAGCCCATTAATCTTTGATTCTTGACCTATGTCCAATTGAGACTTCCCCTTGGTTCTTGTCTACACTGTAAAAGATTAAATTTCTTCTAACTGCACCACTCTGGTAGATGGTTATGGCACATTGACTTGTTCCACAACTTCTTCTTTGCTCACAGCAATCATTTGAATGTGTGGCCCAGATGAAGATGTCTGGTTCTTAGGACAATAAAGGGTATAATGGTCCTTAGCCTCTAGGCAATTCCTATAAGGGAGGGCATTTTCTCGTAGAGTACACCTACTTTCGTAATGCCCACATTCGCCACATCTGAAATAGATAATTCGCATCCTTGGCCCATTTCCAAAGTTATCCCTATGTCTAGGGTTGTAATTGTTACCTTGATTAGGTGCTTTCTCCATGACATTGGTTGCATGTTGAATTCCTGCTCCTCCATGGTTCCAATATGTTTTTGTATTCATTCATCTTGAAGACTATTCTTGAGCATCATGCCTAGTTTTCCTACATAACTGACATGTTACATTTAAGAATGGACATTCGCTTACCACATGGCAATGTTTGCTGCACATGGTATACCATAGCCCATATTTTATTCCAACTCCCCTTAATTATTGTATTTCTTGTCGAAATTGAGCTATTTCTTCTCCTTACGCTTCCTCTTACTTTTGTAGTTTGAGGGTGTAATAAAGTAAGTCTATGATCCAAGGGTCTGGTGGGTTCACACAGATCTGAAATCAGACACCGTTTGGTCATCTCTGTGTATGACCAAAAATCTCGAGTTTAAACTTACTAGGAGGTCTTGTGCTCTTGTAAACAAGTGATCCACTTAGCTTAGTGGTTAAGTCTCAAGGATGTGAAGGAGGAGGTCTTCGATTCAATCCCCATGGGGAACATGGGGAGAGTATTTTGCCCAAAGAGATCTAGAACCTTCTAGAAGCATCTACATGAGTTAACTCTAGTTGACTGGGACACTTGGCACACATGTAGTTACATGGCCGACACATGGCTAGCTAGTATCCACCTGCCCAAGAAGGTAGTCCCTTGGAGAGAGCTATATATAGAGGCATTTGGTTGGGAGGAGAGACATCTCTCAAGCATGTGGTGGTCGTAATCCTCATTCTCTTGCATTGGTATCAGAGCCAAGCTTCCATGGTGACCTTGGAGTGAGCATCATCATCTTTATGCAAGATCTTATAGTTGATCATTAGAGATTTCCTTATTTGCATCGTGATTTTCTGGCCCTATCATCTTGATGGCTGCTCATGGACCCATTTCTAGGCATAACCGGTGCATGGACTTAGTAATGAAGGTGGGATTCTTATCCCTTGCAAGACTTTGAGAACTCTTGATTCACTTAAATTTATTTTGGAGAACTTGAAGTATCTAACTTCGATGTTTGTACGATGGTTTAAATTGATCCAACAGTTACTTGATTTTTTCACCCCACTAGAGGACTACTTTGTCCTAATGGGTTTTAAAACTCCTATGTAAATGGTAAGAGAAAGTTACCATTTTCTTTGATTCAACCATACTAATACTTGCCCAATATAAATTTGTAATGAAATTTGTCCAACTTAGGACACTTTTCTCAAAGACTAGCTTTTTAGCTAAAAGTTCTTGGCAATCGGCAATCTATTGAGAAATTCCTAACTTCTCTATTCTAGAGTATCCTGGACTCTAGGAAATCATTTATGCTATAACTTGAAGCAAACTTGAATAAATACGTCCACTTAGACTTATTATCTTTTGAAGATTGAAAAGGTTCTTGTACATAACATCTATCTAGGATGTTCTAATTTAGTTATCTAGTTCTAACCAGCTAACCCTGGTCTTTTGCAAAAGGAATCAGATACCATATCTGAGCCAATTCCAAAAAACTTGAAAATTGAAAAGAAATAACTAAAACTCAGTAAAACCAATTCAAACTTGGGAGATACGTAAGGTCCCTATGAGTGAAAATCTAGATGACTCAGGATTTTAATTTCCCAAAGATCTATCTCAGCAAGATATTGAAGAATTTATTTATCTTTAAGAGAAGCAACTGAATTCTCAAAAAGATTCAAAGCATATCGAAAACATCATCCAACCACCAGATACTAGTGTGGTAACCAACATCAGTGTGTTGACTCACTGAGGCTCTGTTGATAAGTTTTGTATTCAAATAATGCTTCACTTGAGACTAAGTTCAGGTCATATTCAGTCTTTCTGATTCCTTACTGGGAATGCAATTCTTGTGTATTTCTTTCAGTCAAAAGAGTGAATTTACCTAGTTACACTAGGAACTTGGTGCTTGACTTAGTCAATCAAATCCTTGGTTGAAAAGATAATCAACTCAAAGTCAAACTCCAAATTTTTCAAAAATTTATCAAATATTTTTGATCGACAACACTTAAGCTTGAAGTGTTCTAAGAAGATCTTAGGAGTTACTTACTTCATATCTTTTGTTTCCTTGATCTCGAAGTTATCTTCAAGTATCTTGAGATACTACTTTTATCCTTCTTGAATTAAAATCCTTCTTTGAAGTCTTAATTCCCTTGAGGATTAAACCTGACTTCAAGATCCAAACTAGGACTAAAAGATAATCATCAACTCACGGTCCGATGTCCCATACCATCTTTCCTACATCAATCTGAGTATAAAATTTGGTGTCCCATACCACCCTATTTTATATTCACATTGATGTGTGAGTGAATATTTCTAAAGTCTAAAACATTTCTTGATAGAGAACCTTCTTGCTTCATTTCTTTTCGAGAATTTTGAAGTTTTAGGCATTAACTCTAACTAGATTTTCTAGGTTTTGATCCCTTCACATGATCGTTTCACGATCTTGTGCTTTCCTTTGGGAACTTGAAAACCTCTTGATGGAACATCCATCCTTTTTTGCTAGCGTTTTCAAACAAAATTCAATCAAAATTCCAAGTATTTCAATTTTCACAATTTCAAGTTCAATTGGTTTATCCTTGACCAATTTGTAGTGACAAGAGCTTTTGACTTCTTATCTTTAGATTCCTTTCTTAAGCATCGGCTCATGCTCTTTGGATTAGTACCAAAATCCCTTTAAGGATAGGCAAACATTATGTTTTACCTCCCACAGACTTAATTACCATCGACACGGTTTCAGACTACACTCTTGGAATCTCTTCACTCTATTCAAACTTGAAACAGCTTACTCTTTTCACAATTTTCCATTGGATAAATGGAACTAAGTGAATAATTCCCCAAAGAAATTTTATTGCCAATACTTAGGCAATCTACAAAGTAGTTCCAATCATATGTTCTTGGACAATCATGGCCAAGCTTGATCAAGTTTAGTTGATCTTGCGACTAAAATAAAGACTTAGTCTTTACTTTTAAGATCTTCGGAACTATTAAAAAGCTTCTTTGCTTACTCGTGGGATTTTAGAGATCTTTGCTCGACTAAGTCCAAGCATACACTGATGCCTTTTCAGATTCCAAAGCTAAGAACCTTTGATATGCCTTTGGGTTATATCATTATTTGGACTTAAGTAACCATACCAAAGGTTTGGAAACTACTGGGAGCTACTTGTTATTAGAATTTTCTTGAAAGATTCTAGTCTTACATCTAGGAAGATTTCTCTTTCAAGAACTTTAGATTCCTGTCAAGGAATCAGTAACACTAAGCCGATGATTCATCTTGGAATCTTTTGCTTTCTAGTCCAATGATTCATCTTGGAATCCTTAGTTTTATTGGAATCTTTTTTCTAAAAGAAATATTGACTATTGAACAAGAACAAGACATAAGACTTTATTGCTTGTCCAAAAGATATTTCCTTTTAACTAAGGAAATCATTAACTAGGCTATTTCCTTTATTGCTCTAACTTTTAGGAAGTAGCTTAATTCCTAAAGATTACTTTGATATATCTTTTAGAAAATATCTCGATTCCTAAAAAAATTGATTTGACTTGGGTTTCTTATTTAAACTGGAATTAGCTTAAATAAAACCAAGCATACTTTATTTTTTGGCAAAACATCTATATCCTAAAGAGGTTTTGCTTTCTTCATCTTTCGTCAAAACATCCATAACTAGTAGATGCTTTGTTCGTATCTCTTTATACACCTTTATTATTCCTTGGTCCTATAATATATTATGAATTTATGTGTATTTTGGGAAGATTTCATGAATCAACTAAGATTCTCTACTTGGACCGTCTACCTTTCCAAAAACAAATTCATCTCAAACATGGTAGGAGAATGATCTCACGTGTGGAATAGAAGACTTGACTATTTCAGTTTAGTATTTCTCATTTAGGAAATATCTCAATTCCTAAAAGTCACTTACCAAGGTTTCATCATGAGATACGAATCTTGAAACCACAAAGAAAATTTCTTTGAACTTTCGCAATCTTCTAAATAGAAGAGTGCTTCTAAAGTTTCCATGTTTTCATGGCCCTATGCATCATTACTAGAGATGCAGAACATGAATGAAACACAAATCCATTGAACTTCAAAGTTCAATTTGTATTTGATTCCATGGAACTTGGAAGCATAGCTGAAGTTATCATCCAATCTTGGGATGCTTGAGAAGTTACATAAATTACGTAACTAATCAAATAAAGCTTATCTACATGACTTTCTAAATATCACCTATAGACCTATACTTAGAGTAGTCATTATACGCTTATCTTCATGACTCCCTAAGTACATATGGGACTTAGAGTCGTCATACATCGCAAAAGCTCTGCAATTAATTAAGTTTTCTTGGTCATCAATAATACTTGACTTTCTCCTAGTGCCTACTTATACCTAGCAAGACATCAAACATACTTAATTGTCATTAAGTATTTATTTTTGATAACAGAGTATCAACTTGGGAAGGAATCGACTAATTACTTGAGCTGCAAACTACAACTAGTATGTCTTTGCAACTTAACTAGTCCTATGTCTTCCCTAATGTCAAGCCGTGAGCTTTATAAAGTAAGCTAAATACTAAGAGAGTATATTTTCATATCTACTTGCAAACAACATCCCGTTCTTTCATGCAAATGCATGTGCCTACATGCAAATGCATATGCTCACATGCGTTGTGGTCGGGGTTCATGGAAAGGAGGGTGGAGTAATGCGAGGATCTTTCTATTGATAGAACTTTTAGTTCAATTAGGGAGTACACTCCAATACATGTTTGAATCAACTAATATTATAAGCGAGAGTATAGTACCATTGATCCATTTTTCCGGCTATTGAAGTGCTTTCTGTATATTGCAATGAGTTATGTTTTATTTTTGGGACGTAAAGACAGTAAAGAATTTATTCTGAGAGTCATGAGACTTTTTCTATTCTTATTAGAGTTACATATTTTCCCTCACGTTATTTCTCTTTGTCAATCTCTCCATGTATTAAGGTAATATTGAGCTCAGTCCATAACAGTCTTTAAATCCTAATGTTAAGGTGGGAAGCCGGATTCTGAAGCAAACTTAGTTTATATAAAAACGAAAAACAAAAAATGTAGCACCTGTGAGATTTGGGTTTGATCTCATCATATCAAGGTTCACAAGATGAATCTCAACATTTGCACCACTTCTATAACTGATTTATTTGTTATGGCGGAGATTGAAAGTGAATCTAGTATACCTGATGATACTTCAAGTAATGTGATTCAATCAAATAGAAGTCTTTTCTAAGTATGCGTTGGCATTTAAAGCTAAGTTACGTTTGGTCGGTCTAAGTGCAGAAGGATAAATCAAAATCCTCAAACTGAGTTTAATACAAAAGAACAATCGAAGGGAAGTTTGTATGTTGCATGGCGCAACCGAAAGAAATAAAAGGAGTTTCTAAAAAAAAATAGGGAGTTCATAGCAGTCCAACAACCCTTCACTTCACAAATTTTTCAGAGTAATATTTCAATGCACATTACTTGATATGCTCTTGTTTGACATTCGATGCTCAGAATCAGCCTGCAGTTATTAAATGACCATAGAATCATCCGCGTCCCCTTCAATCTAAAATAAAAACACAATAGTGCAAAACACAGATGATGAAGTTGCCATGACATCAATGCAAGTATGTTAGCGTTGGCCTATTAGGACACGTCCACACATCAAGTATATATTTTCTTTTTCTTCCAAACTTTCATCGTTCATTCCACACTAAATATATGACTCAAAGTACGGCTTGAAAGTAGTCATACATAGTTGTGTGAATGTTAAATTGCAATTAAATCTCTGTACTGATGCCTGCATGCTCTAGTCTGTTTACCTTTTTCTCGATACAATATCAATTGGTACTCATAAACAAGGAAAGAGAAAGTCATAACACCATACTGGAATGCGCCACACACACCTGTTAAGTCGATGATACTAGTGCATCAAATCATACACACGAAATAGGCACCAACCTCCAGGTTAGCAGAACTTTCGCTCTTTCATTTCTTCATACACAGAAAAATGATCATATCAACCCCAGCTGCTCGACTAGCTTCATATAGGCCATTGGCTGTCTCTTCCACACACCAAGATGCACCCGTGGTGTTGTCTAATCCACACAGAAAAGAGTCACGAGTCCTTCCTCCAAGTTGTCTTCGATATCAAACTTCTAAATCTGCACTTTTTCTTCCCCTTCTTCTCCCGATCATGGTTCGGCTCTGAAGACCCCTTGATAACTGCTAACACATTCCTAATAGTGCCGATTGTCTGATTCTCTGAATAAGAGAAGTGCAATAAAGTAGGACCCCTTCCAACATGATAATCTGATATGTCCAGTGCGCCATGCCATGAAGGTGGTGCAACAGGGCCTCCCGAAGATTGAAGAATGTGGAGGGCATCAAGGGCCGATATTGGAAGGCTAAGAATGGAAGGAACTTCAGAAGAGGTATGGAGTCTCTCAGAATGAAGGATACTTGGCCACCCAGGCGTAAGAGGATCACCAAGCTCTCGGAAAACTGTGCCTCTTTGCACACCGTAAGGTGGTAGAAAAGCAGAATCAGGATAAAACCCTTTCTTCCCTCCTCCTGCTTAATCAAAGGGATCGCTATAGATTATATCTGCAGCTGCCCCAGCAACTGAGTGCACAGTAAAAGGGTGCCAGCAATGTCTCTATGCATTGTCCTTTCCCGCAATTCACATTAGCACAAGATAAAGCATGTCTACATAAGCGCGTTTTCTGCTCCAACTTTCAAAAGAACGAAGCTTGAAATCTCAGAAGGTACTTGAAAGTTGGGGAATTACGTGCATCATCATCATCATCGTCGCATGAAGAAAATCCTGGTTACAACTGAAAAAGTTTCATCAGCAGCCCCCAGCTTGCAGCGAGATTCACCCCCTCATACTTCTTTAACCGAAAATTATCACGTTTCAGTATTTTCATCCTTGTGCTGAACAGTGAAAATCGCAGCCTGCTCTGTGCTGTTTGACATCCGTGCCGCTTCAGATTCACTGCGCTTTAGAAACCTTAATATCGTTGGTAACAAACGATCAGAAATATTATGAGACCGAGTGATCAGATCGACGCTGATTCCAGAGACAAAATACACAGTATCTCGGCATCCTTCAATCTCCATGTGTCTATGAAACTCTTTCAAAGCTTCATTTTCCTCTGCGCTGGTACATCTCTTCAACAGAGTCCGCGAATATGTCGTGGGCGACCCAACTCCAGCCTGCCGTACGCGAGCTTTTTCTTTTTTCCCTTTTGCCAGACGTCTCTTTTGTGAAGGCCCCAAAAATGGAAGGTTTCTTTCTTCAGCACTGTCGAAGAGCCCCCTTCCTTCGAACTTCAATATTTCCGTGTATCTTCTTTCTCTCAACGCCCTTTTTCCTCCTTGACACATGTTCTCTTCCCTTCTGAAATTGCCAAAAACAACCCTCTCCACCGTCATGCATGCCAAAATCCTCCATGGGAAGCCAAAAGATTTTCTAATATTGAGTACGATGACTGACGGAAAAATTCTACGATAGAGAACCCGAGGTATGGTATCCAGAATACACAGCAGATGAGATGACAAAAAGTGATGAGAAGAAACTCATAGCCACTGCTGCATCAGCTTTGGAACAGAAGTGCCGCGGATCGCGACCACATCCACCCCCTCTGAACCTGTACATCCTCCGGATGTACCACCATCGATCTCGGTATCTGCAAGTCTTCAAGAATCCAAATGTGAGTGAAATCAAGTGCATGGGTTTAAACAAATGTGCCTATGCACGGCCATGTAATGAGCCCTACATATGCATACTCTAAGTGCATAAAAACAACATGGTGCAAATAGGGGAGGTATTAGGAATTCGGTGTTGAGGATGTACACTCAAATTGAACTCACATTTTCATCATGGATATACAATTCAATACAAGTGCAATCACTCGTGCAACTATGGGTTTTAAACAAAATATCACTCGTGCTCTTTACATTTCATTTATGCATGCGTTAGGTGCATGAAGAAAAAACAAAATGGTGCGAAAATCAAAGTTTCATGGTATCTAAGCAAGGAAGCTCACATCACTCTCAACTCCACTCTCCTAAAGATGCAATCACTCTTCCTTACTGAGAACTATTCTCTCTTATCATTCAAAACTTGCCTTTTTATTTTTCACTGATATTTACCTATCTAATTGTGCAGATGGACGTGCTTCTACGGAATTTCAAAGACGTGTTTCTATATATTTTTACATGCATATTTGGCATGCAATGCATCTCAAAAATGGTGCAAAGAAAAGACCAGGGTTAAAGCACGATAGCTAATGAAAAAGACTTTCACGGCTTTGTTCTTGAGTCATCATCTCCATTGGCTTCGCTTGATCATTCCTGCACTCATAGAAACTAAAAAAATCATGAGAAACATCACATCAAAATGACATTATATACATATGCAGTCCATGAAAGAACTTCAAAAACCATTTGCAATAAAACATAAGCATGTAGCTCAAATGTGGTTGCCTCTATACAATCTCTCAAAACTCTAGATCTTCGATCAACTCCATATCAACACCTGTTTATATAAACTCAGAAAACACATTAGTAGCATCATATTCAAAAAGATTATTTTGAAAAATTTTCATTTTCTTGAGAGCTAGATGCATTTTCTTGCTCTATTTATTTATGCAATTATTTGTTTATTTATTTATTTATTTATTTATTTATTTTTATATTTACTTTTATCCATC
The DNA here is from genome assembly GCA_020310875.1 of Ceratopteris richardii. Classification (NCBI taxonomy): domain Eukaryota; kingdom Viridiplantae; phylum Streptophyta; class Polypodiopsida; order Polypodiales; family Pteridaceae; genus Ceratopteris; species Ceratopteris richardii. The sequence goes on along the minus strand of CM035420.1, from coordinate 54,574,435 downwards.
TCAAAAAATCAAAACATAATTATTAAGTATTTACATACTTATATTTACAAAAGTCACTTTTTAAATTTCTTGTGAATTCAAGAAATTCCCTTTCAATACTTTTTCACAGATAAATGCTCTCCAAAGAAGGTATGTTTAAAAACAAGCCATCTTTGAATTGCACCAATTAGCGTTGCATTCATAAATACAGTAAATATGTATACAAGCCACCTTTTTTGCTTGTCTACCTCTTGGCAGCTTGTTTGGTCTTTGTAACTCTCAGAGAATTTGGATATCCATATTTCAATTATCTGAGCATAAGTATCTTTATTTATGATTCTTTCAAATTCATCATGTGCAGAGTCATGAATACATGTATATGAAGTTTGAAATTTGCATATGTTTGATTCATAATTGAAATTTTCTTGTAAGCATGTATTTTCTTTTATTTCATGCTTGAGATCATTTATAGGAGTTTTATCCCTTTCAATATCTTCTATCATGTCTTCATCACCGTTAAAATGAGGTTTTTGAATAGAATCATTTGAATCCCACTTCAAATGGAAGTGTTCATCATACTCAGACATCAAGACACAGTCATCTTTATTCCCCATGGCAAAATCATTCCTTTCTGACTGAGTTTCGGAAATTATGAAGTCTGCTTCTTTCTCCAATCTTTCCAGGAACTCTTCATCATTGTCTTTTTCCAGATTTATTTGCCCATTTTCATGAAGAGACTCGATATCATTGAATCCAAGAAAGTCTTCATCTTCAATATCACTAGAGACTTTCTTATCAAGATCAAACTCATCATAATTTTTACACCTTATAGGACAGTGCATGTAGATTGACGGGAACTCAACTTCTTTATTCAAGATCCCATCATAGAATTCTTCATATCTCTCAATCATTTCTTGCTCATTCTCTTCAGAGGATGTACTTAGTCCACCTTCTTCAAGCATTGATTCTTCAATCACTGATTCTTGCTCAAGAATCTCATCATGTATGAGAATCTCAACATACGCATCCAAATCAACTTGAGCTTCATCGTTGCAATTGTTTGACTCAATAGTTTTACATTGGATATCCTTCAATGCTATACACGCATCTGATTTATCATATGTCACAATAAACATTTCATCTGCCACTTTATACTCAATTTCTTCAACGTGTGGACTCAACTCAACATGATTATTTTTGACATACATATCAGTGTTTAGAGAAATGATCAATGATATTTTCTCATCCTCCTCATATTCATTCATATTTCTCTCTTCATGGAATGTGGCATCATTTACATACATATCATTATTTTGATCTCCATCCAACTTATCTTCTTTTTTATGTGTAGGATCTTTGTCCAATGTGACATCGCTCAAAAGAATATCAATATCTTGATCTTGATCTAGACTATCGGTGGGATTAGGATCATGCTTATCACCATCGCCATACACATCACTATCTAGAGGACTTATCATTTGTACATCCTCTAGATTAGCATCATACTCATCTTTGTCATCACACATTTCAACCTCTAGAGGACTCATTATTTGCATGTCCTCCTTTATATAAGTAAGTTCGTTTTCTTGCATCTCTGTATGCATGTATAATGCGGATTCTTGCATATCCATTTTCTTACCCATCGGATCTTCTATTGACAGGTCCTTAGATTCAACATCATGTTCCATGGGAGTTCCTTCATGTAATTCAGTCATTAGATCAGAAGTTCTATCCGAATCTTGTGTTAGAAAAGGATCATCACCATCAAGTGACATCCAATCATACTCCAAATCTTGCCCGATATCATCATGTAAGGATGCATCTCGAGCTCGATCTTCAGGCATATTTATTAGGTTCTCTATTTGTATCTCATCTTTTATCTCCATTTGGTCACCTATGAGCCTTCTAGATATCTCTATCTCTTTGTTTGCATCTTGATATGTTTCTTGATTTGTTTGGTTATCTTTTATTCGATGTGAGGAATTTATCGGAGTAGAGGAAGCTTCATCTTGATTTCTTATTGGGTTTTGTTGGTTTTTGTTTTGTTTTATGTTTGTTGTTTGTTTGGTTTGATGTTGGTTTAGTTTGGTTTGATTTTGATTTAGTTTGGTTTGATTTTGATTAGCTTCTACTTGCTCTTTTGATCCTCCCATCTTCGGGCTTTGTCCACTCATGGCACCTAAAGATATAATCATTGTAAAGAAGTCTAGGGGCTCTTGGCACCTTGTAACCTTTGAGGTTACATCAATCATACTTTTAGAAATTTCTTCATATTTCCCATCATCACTATGGATATCAAGCCCATGCATATCTACTTCATGCCCAAATGGGGTCTCTACAACCTCATGGACTTGAACATTATCCACGATTGGTAAAATGCTTGGAACATGGTTATAATTTTCCTCTGTTTGAAGATCTGTTCTCCAATCATTTAGAAATTTCTCTATTGTTTGTTGTTTCTTTACGTATCTCATCACAGCTTCATGGACAAGCGTCCAATCCTCTGTGAGCCCTGAGTCGGAGTCTATATCTTGTAGAAGTGGAATTAACTCCTCTCTGGCTTTAACGTCGATTGTTCGAAGAAACAACGACACCCTTTCATGACTTATGCACCTCTTATCGTGCTCAGAAAGATCATCATATTGTCGCTCAAACTCTTCTTTGATCTCGAGAATCGGCTGGTCTTTGGGTATATGAACCCACCTCAGGAAAGATCTACGAGTTACTTTATCAAGGTCTTCTAGCATAAACTGCCTAAGAAGTGTCGCTTTGTATCGAGACCATGTCGTTTGATTTATTTGCATTATTTGGTCTCGCACGTCGTAATCCGACACATAGATAAAGTTTTCACATAGTTCTTTTTCCGTCATCGGACTTAATCCGACACCTAGATATTTGGCCTCGAGTTCATATTCTTTGCAGAACTTTGAGACATTCTTCCCATTGAAAAAGCCACACCGATTGACTAGGCGTTCATGAAGTGATTGGATGGCTTTTTGACGCCTATCCTCTTCTTGAAATCGTATGAATTGAGCGAGGATCTCTTCCATTTTGATTATGCTAATCTTTGTGGCTCTATAACTCACTCACCCCCTCCTTTCACGTCGGGTTCACCAGGTATGTGGTCGGGGTTCATGGAAAGGAGGGTGGAGTAATGCGAGGATCTTTCTATTGATAGAACTTTTAGTTCAATTAGGGAGTACACTCCAATACATGTTTGAATCAACTAATATTATAAGCGAGAGTATAGTACCATTGATCCATTTTTCCGGCTATTGAAGTGCTTTCTGTATATTGCAATGAGTTATGTTTTATTTTTGGGACGTAAAGACAGTAAAGAATTTATTCTGAGAGTCATGAGACTTTTTCTATTCTTATTAGAGTTACATATTTTCCCTCACGTTATTTCTCTTTGTCAATCTCTCCATGTATTAAGGTAATATTGAGCTCAGTCCATAACAGTCTTTAAATCCTAATGTTAAGGTGGGAAGCCGGATTCTGAAGCAAACTTAGTTTATATAAAAACGAAAAACAAAAAATGTAGCACCTGTGAGATTTGGGTTTGATCTCATCATATCAAGGTTCACAAGATGAATCTCAACATTTGCACCACTTCTATAACTGATTTATTTGTTATGGCGGAGATTGAAAGTGAATCTAGTATACCTGATGATACTTCAAGTAATGTGATTCAATCAAATAGAAGTCTTTTCTAAGTATGCGTTGGCATTTAAAGCTAAGTTACGTTTGGTCGGTCTAAGTGCAGAAGGATAAATCAAAATCCTCAAACTGAGTTTAATACAAAAGAACAATCGAAGGGAAGTTTGTATGTTGCATGGCGCAACCGAAAGAAATAAAAGGAGTTTCTAAAAAAAAATAGGGAGTTCATAGCAGTCCAACAACCCTTCACTTCACAAATTTTTCAGAGTAATATTTCAATGCACATTACTTGATATGCTCTTGTTTGACATTCGATGCTCAGAATCAGCCTGCAGTTATTAAATGACCATAGAATCATCCGCGTCCCCTTCAATCTAAAATAAAAACACAATAGTGCAAAACACAGATGATGAAGTTGCCATGACATCAATGCAAGTATGTTAGCGTTGGCCTATTAGGACACGTCCACACATCAAGTATATATTTTCTTTTTCTTCCAAACTTTCATCGTTCATTCCACACTAAATATATGACTCAAAGTACGGCTTGAAAGTAGTCATACATAGTTGTGTGAATGTTAAATTGCAATTAAATCTCTGTACTGATGCCTGCATGCTCTAGTCTGTTTACCTTTTTCTCGATACAATATCAATTGGTACTCATAAACAAGGAAAGAGAAAGTCATAACACCATACTGGAATGCGCCACACACACCTGTTAAGTCGATGATACTAGTGCATCAAATCATACACACGAAATAGGCACCAACCTCCAGGTTAGCAGAACTTTCGCTCTTTCATTTCTTCATACACAGAAAAATGATCATATCAACCCCAGCTGCTCGACTAGCTTCATATAGGCCATTGGCTGTCTCTTCCACACACCAAGATGCACCCGTGGTGTTGTCTAATCCACACAGAAAAGAGTCACGAGTCCTTCCTCCAAGTTGTCTTCGATATCAAACTTCTAAATCTGCACTTTTTCTTCCCCTTCTTCTCCCGATCATGGTTCGGCTCTGAAGACCCCTTGATAACTGCTAACACATTCCTAATAGTGCCGATTGTCTGATTCTCTGAATAAGAGAAGTGCAATAAAGTAGGACCCCTTCCAACATGATAATCTGATATGTCCAGTGCGCCATGCCATGAAGGTGGTGCAACAGGGCCTCCCGAAGATTGAAGAATGTGGAGGGCATCAAGGGCCGATATTGGAAGGCTAAGAATGGAAGGAACTTCAGAAGAGGTATGGAGTCTCTCAGAATGAAGGATACTTGGCCACCCAGGCGTAAGAGGATCACCAAGCTCTCGGAAAACTGTGCCTCTTTGCACACCGTAAGGTGGTAAAAAAGCAGAATCAGGATAAAACCCTTTCTTCCCTCCTCCTGCTTAATCAAAGGGATCGCTATAGATTATATCTGCAGCTGCCCCAGCAACTGAGTGCACAGTAAAAGGGTGCCAGCAATGTCTCTATGCATTGTCCTTTCCCGCAATTCACATTAGCACAAGATAAAGCATGTCTACATAAGCGCGTTTTCTGCTCCAACTTTCAAAAGAACGAAGCTTGAAATCTCAGAAGGTACTTGAAAGTTGGGGAATTACGTGCATCATCATCATCATCGTCGCATGAAGAAAATCCTGGTTACAACTGAAAAAGTTTCATCAGCAGCCCCCAGCTTGCAGCGAGATTCACCCCCTCATACTTCTTTAACCGAAAATTATCACGTTTCAGTATTTTCATCCTTGTGCTGAACAGTGAAAATCGCAGCCTGCTCTGTGCTGTTTGACATCCGTGCCGCTTCAGATTCACTGCGCTTTAGAAACCTTAATATCGTTGGTAACAAACGATCAGAAATATTATGAGACCGAGTGATCAGATCGACGCTGATTCCAGAGACAAAATACACAGTATCTCGGCATCCTTCAATCTCCATGTGTCTATGAAACTCTTTCAAAGCTTCATTTTCCTCTGCGCTGGTACATCTCTTCAACAGAGTCCGCGAATATGTCGTGGGCGACCCAACTCCAGCCTGCCGTACGCGAGCTTTTTCTTTTTTCCCTTTTGCCAGACGTCTCTTTTGTGAAGGCCCCAAAAATGGAAGGTTTCTTTCTTCAGCACTGTCGAAGAGCCCCCTTCCTTCGAACTTCAATATTTCCGTGTATCTTCTTTCTCTCAACGCCCTTTTTCCTCCTTGACACATGTTCTCTTCCCTTCTGAAATTGCCAAAAACAACCCTCTCCACCGTCATGCATGCCAAAATCCTCCATGGGAAGCCAAAAGATTTTCTAATATTGAGTACGATGACTGACGGAAAAATTCTACGATAGAGAACCCGAGGTATGGTATCCAGAATACACAGCAGATGAGATGACAAAAAGTGATGAGAAGAAACTCATAGCCACTGCTGCATCAGCTTTGGAACAGAAGTGCCGCGGATCGCGACCACAGCGTATGCATGCATGTTCTTTGCATGCCCAAAAAAATAATGCAACAATCGTGCATAAGCTTGATGCATGACGTTTCCTTGTACTAAGAATGTATATCATGCAATTTTCATGCATGTATATCCTTTCCTTTGTCCTAAAGCACTATGATATAAAAACATATCCTTGTGGTGCAATAAAAATCTTACTCAATGGAAAGGAAATCTGGAATTAAGCTACCAAAATACATTCTTTGATGCAGAATGATCCTTTTTTAAATCAAGTCTTTCCTTAATGCAAATTAATGCTTGGAATGAGAAGTGGATTGGTTTATTATTCTAATCTAGACTTAGTCGATTGAAATCTTGGCTATTTCAATGTGCATCTAGGATTAAGTGTAGAATAATGAAAAGGAGATAAATCAAGCATTAAGGCGAAGTAGAAACTGGAAAATACTTAGCTTTGATCATAGCTTCATCCATCCTCTGATCCTTGCAAGACGTTTTCACCATCCTTCGATTAGTTTCCCCTCTTAGATTGAGAGAACATAGATGCAACAGTTATGAGAAGAGTAGAAAGAACTCCTTCTTTTCCTCTTAGTCTAAGCTTTAGTCCTCCCTGAATGTGGGTAATTGTGGCTTGCTCTCGTGAATCGAAGAACAGTTTCTCCTCCAGGAATGGATGGACTTCAGAGCTCCACTTTAACTTGCTTAGTTCTTCTTGAAATCAAATGATGAGACACAATTCGACTCTGGATCTATATGTCAAAGATTGAATCCCATGAGCTTCGTAGTAGAGGGTATCTTTTTATTTGTTGCTAAAGCTTTTGCAACCCGAGTAATCATTAAAATGAGAGTAACCGCTCAAAGGATTGAATCACAAGCGTCTGCAGGTGAGATGGACAGACAAAGTGCTTGTTACGTACATGTAACGGGTTTGAATCCCCCCACATGAGCTGGTAAAGACCTTACTCCAAGATCTTTTGGCTTACAGGTTGAAGATTTAGGAGATGACGGGTTTAAAACCCGAGCGCGATCGACTGAAGATAGCGCTCCTTTTTGGTGGCCTCCTACTACGGGCGAAGCAGAGTTCTTTATTTACTCCTTGGAACTTCCTCATGCACGAGATTGGTTAACTTGGATAGAGTAAATAGTCTAGGACGAAGCCATCCTTGGTTCAAAACCCCTGCGCCACCAGAACAGCTAGCCGTTTGTCATTTCTTGCTTTTGGTGGAGAGCTTCAATAGATGCCATGCTTTGACGATATTAAATAGCACCATATGACGCAAACAGACTTTGGGCTTGTGGTTAAGGAGAATTCGTCATGCCCATCAGGTCACAGGTTTGAATCTGGTCTCTTGAATCCGGTCTCTGATCATCTGCGAAAAACTTTTACTCTAAATTTTTGTAGTCTTCACAGCTAACTACACCAGCACAAGCCATTCGGGAGGATACTAATTAGATCTCATAGGTACCAATGATGCCATTCAACATGCACTCAGGAGGGCTCATGAGCCATTTGATAAGTCAATATGAGCCCATGCTCTTGAGGAATTAGAAGGTTCAAGTCTACTCAAATCTATGAAAAAGGAGGTTAGTATTTTTTATTTAATAAAGATGGATGGGAAATTCAGGTCAGAACAATTACAGATAATTGATGAGGCTTCCACAACAAGTTTAGTGGCAAAGGCTGCTATCATGTAGAAAGATAAAATTGTAGTGGAAGCACCCGTCACAGATTATAAGAGCCCTCAACTAATAGTCTCTATCAAAGGTCATGATTTTCTTGAAGTTTATTGTGGATGGTGATGTGGCATTAACTTGATGCCTGAACATACCATGAAAAATATTGGAGTACAGCCTTCAAGACCTTCCAACTTCACTATAACACTAGCAGACCAAATCATAGTAAGGCCTATGGGAGTGGTTCCTGGAGTCCCAGTCGAGATACAAGGTACCATCTTTAACTTGGACTTTATTGTTCTATGGCTGCCACAAGTAGAAGGAAGTTTCCCCTTGTTAATTGGGAGACCTTGGCTAAGGCATGCTAGTGTACTACATGATTGGGGTAAGGACACAATGTTGGTAAAGCAAGAGGGGAAAGAGTTGTAGTAGATATTTTTAGAAGAAGCACCAGAAAATCAAAGACATACCAGCATGATGGAGACAATTGGTATTTGTATGGAAGATGTATTGTTGGATAACCTAGAGGAAGACGTGTATGAAGAAGCAAATTTATATCAAGAAGAAAACATGTTGGCTTGGATCCATACAGAAGACCCATCTTCTTGCTATGGAATTTTCAAGACTCAAGTAAAGAGGAAGTCTACGAAGAAAAAGAGGACATCATTCAGATTACTGATTCCAGTGAAATAGTCTCAGTCAAAGGACAGAGAAGAGAGAAGAAAAGAAAAGCCCTTAAGTGCAGTAGTGATGAACCTATTTCAAATCCTATATCAATGGACACTTTGTTATGGATACTAGTATGGATATCATCTGTTATGTCAATTTTTTTTTGGTAGTAAGTGCAAGGCTTTACAAAGATGAAAAAGCAGTACATGCAGGTTGGAGATTATGGAGGGGTTACTCTTGGTCATCATATAATGGCTCACATCGTATCATCGACACAACTTAAGCTCCTGAATCACCTAGAACTTGCAAAATCAATCTAGGTTGAACATAGCCTTCTCATTCTCTATTTTTGCTTAAATTTTGGTAGTTTTATCCATTTCATGCTTGTTCCTTGAGTTTTTATGAAACTTAAAAGCCATTTCATACCCCTTCGCATAAGCAAATTTTGAGGAATTTTTGGAGATTTTTTAAAGCATTTTTAGAATTTTCTTTTAGGATTTTTCCCAACATTTTTCATCTTTTTCAATGTCATTTTCTCGATAGAATGGAGGAAGAAAGGAAGTTATCTTTTGTTTTGAGGGAGATTAGATGGCCTAGAATATTACGGAATTTTTGAGAATTTTCTTTTGATTTTTTTGATTGTTTTTTTTTTTTTTGGGTTTTATTTGTAGTTTTTATCTAATAAAAAAAAAAGAGGGGCTCCATGGATAATTTTCCCAAACAAAACAAGCCTCCCCCCTCTCTCTCTCTCTCTCTCACTCTCTCTCCCCTTTTCCCCCTTCTCCCCCCCTCCCCCCCTCCCCCTCTCCCCCCTCCCTCCCCCCTCTTCCCCCTCGCATCCTCCACCGCCCCCTGCCCCACTCCCCCCCCCCCCCCCCCCCCCCCCCCCCCCCCCCCCCCCCCCCCCCCCCACACACACACACACACACACACACACTGCCCCGCCCTTCAGACACCATAGGATTTTCGTATTGAAGAAAATCAAAATCAAAAGTAACTAGACGATCCATAGGGTGACGAATAGGTCATTAAGTTTCTCTATAATTCTCGTTAAAATGTAGATTTCCTGCCAAATCCTGACCATTATCATTGTTAGGACTCGAAACAAAGCAATACTGAGGATCGCAAGGGTACTATGGCCCTTCACTGAAGAACTTCTTTTTTTTTTAATTCATTCAAACAAGGGAGACTAGGCCCCGGCAGAGATTCCTTTAATTAAAAAACATTGCTTGGAAGAACAATCAGGGAATGCCCCCTCCCAACTTCACTGCGAATACCCTTGCAGTTCTCTTGATTTCCAAATCGTATTATTGCTTCGTTCCGCTTGACAGAACAAAACATTACCATTGTCCCAAGATGCCAGGTCGATTGGTTGGGTCCCTCGCCTCTTGAGGCGGGGGCGAGGGTTCAACCCCCCTGCGCTGCGGGACACTGTTAACTGCCTTCGGGCGTTGTATCTGGCCTTCGGGCGTTGTATCTGGCCTTCGGGCGTTAATCCGTTGGGCCTTCGGGCCGTCTACCTTGTCTGCCCCTGTTCTTGTGGGATAAGGGGGGTCCCATGGGTACTATGCCCTTCCTTGTACAGTTGTTCATTTCAAAGTTAAAGTCAGGGGGAGTAGGCCTCGGCCGAACCTCCATTTAAAAAAAAAAAAAAAAAAAAAAAACATTACCATTAATTTTATGCACAGCTGCACTATACTGCTTGTTGATGGAAGAACAATCAGGGACTGCCCCCTGCCGATTTGTCTGCAAATAGCCTTGCAGTTCTCTTGATTTCCAGATCGCATTATTGCTTACTTCCGCTTCGACAGACCAGGCTAAGCTCCTTCTACAATTCATATTTTTCAAGCAATTATTCGCTTCAACCTGACGTGAAAGCCCATTTCGAAGCGCATTCTGCAGCGCTATGCCTTCCTGGCGGGGGAGGCCACCACACCTTGATTCCTTCAGCAGAGAACTGTCAGCAGAGAAAGGCACAGATATGGACGGCAAAGAGAAGTAAGCCCGCTCAGATCTCGATCCTGGAGTCTGGACTCTTATGCCATGTGAGAGAGCCCGCCCCCAGCAGTCATGACTTGTAAGACGTGACGACGGTGGAGCTTTCGAGATCTGAGCTCCGCCCAGCAGAGCTGGAGAACCGAAGGTTTCTGTCTCAAAGGCCTAAACCCGCAACAGAGCTTCACGAGATTCAACTTCTGCAATTTGGACTCTCTCTTTACAGCCTTGCGAGACGCTACTTGAGCATCAGAACTTTAGGAGCGAGGAGGCGCGCCGCGTGTTAAGTAATCGAAAGCTGACATTTCAGCCGTCCTCTCTCGTTGCATATACCGTGATTTCGAATAACGTCTAAGCCACCAGTGCACACTTGCCATTCCTTGTTTGACAAATAAACTATTCGTCTGTACGCTGAAGAGGATGAAAGAGCTTCTAGAATACGGTAAATCCAGTACTGCAAAACTTAGAAGTGTCTTATTTTCACGCGTATCACATTGATTATCTATATCAGCGAGCTCCGGATACTTTAATAATCTAACCCTGCAACTCTTGCTGTGGAAAACTGTAGGCCTGACCTTTTTTCTTTCTTACCAGGTTGCACGCTACCGATGCATTGAACGATCTTAAAACTGAAGCTACATATATATATATTCATTTCCCAGCTCATTACACGGGTCTTGGCTATGTCAGGATATCACATTTACGGGTTCAGCCGTTCAATACATGAGCAGAAGCCCGCGGCGTCGGCCACGCTCAGAAAGACTTGAAGAAATCAAAGCACTTGACCTCGACCGTCACAGAAATTCTTTCCCCTCGCGTACAATAGCTTTTGTCAAATTAACCAGAAAACATTTGCGCGTCTGATTCTTCGCACTGAATGTCCTACGTGACCAAGGCCTATAATCTGTGTGATCGTGTTCAAGGTCATAGTCATTAACGAAGAAGGCCCAACGAGAAGCTGAGAAGCTCAAATAAACATCGATGCATCGAAAGTACGATGTAATCATCTGCCAATGCTGCCCAGATACAAAGCGCGGCCGTGGGAGTGCTCTAAGGGGCATGCTCCGTTCCAGAGGTATCACAAGCTTTGTCCATAACGCCAAGGGCTCTGAAGGAATGCATCACATCGACGACATTAAGAATTCGATGGTTTACATTTTTTTTCTAAGTCGAAATTTTTCAAGATCCAGATGTTGTTTGGAAAAGCTTGTAGAAATCATGAAAATACAAGGCCAGTTCGGTAGATGTAATAATGCTCAACCATTTCTACCAGTTTTTTGTTATGATGATCCCAATCAAGAAAGAGATTCATCATACAACTTATCAGAGGTCCCATGCACCACCGATGAGGAAAGAAAGTGTTGGAGTGAAGCACTTCAGCTTCTCTTCGGTTGTACCAACGAGCTGGAATACTGCACCCAACAGATGTAAGTCCATTTTTTCAATGCAACGATCATTGAGAAACTCTTGCAGTGCTACTTATTCTGTTATCTTGCAGCGCGTCAAAAGTTTACAGAACAACTTGCATTAGATTTTATTTACATTCGCACTTACTATTAACTAACTCGTTACAGGTCTCTGTACGAGATACTAAAAAAGATTGTGGCAGATGTAGAACGTCTTATTGAGGAGGTTCTTTCACGTGATAGTAAAGAGAACTTGTATGCAAAAGAAATATATCAACTTCATAAGGCATTGAATCTGGAAGAGTTGAAATCCGTAGATGTTTCTGTCGTTGGAATTCATAGCCCCGAGAACAATGATTTTGTGGATCGGATGATACACACATTTTCTAGTCATTTTGAAGCTTGGTGTAAATGTAATGTGATAAATGAAGCCAGCCGGACAAATTCCCTTAAAGATCTCATTCAAAGTGTGTTCCCAGAGCTCGCTCTAAAGCATACAGACGACATAAGGCGTTTGGTAGTCTTTCATAACCTTGGAAATAGCATAGAGCAGATTAAGGAGTTGCTTCAATTAATGAGAAAGAAACTTACAAAAAGCAGTGTGGTGATTGTTATGAGTCAGTTCAGACACATACTATGTGAAGCAGTGAAAGTGGAGTATCTAATAGATTTGTTCTCGCTAAGAAAGAAGAACAGAGGTGAGCTTTCAATACTCTTCGGCAATGGAGACCAGAAATATAAAGCATTCGTCAATTTGTTGCAAGAATCATTTTGTGTGCGTGGATTGGATGTGCGTATGAGATTTGACGAATCACTGTGTAAGTATACAAGCTGTCCGAATGTAACAGTGATCAGTTCTGGCACTTCATCAAGTTCCAACATTTCAGACAATCGTGTGGTTCTAGAACTTTCACAGGGGCCACAGTTTGAGGATAAAAGTATGTCAAACATCCGCATCAACTTTGAAGCTTTTAAGCAATCAACAGGCCAGTAAGTACTCATGAACATTTCTATCATTGCTCAATTTTTCTGATAATGCTCATTTATATCTGATGGGGAGTTCTAGCCCATGATGTAAAGAGCGGTTATCTCACAGGTGGTATATAATTGCAGGTTAAAAAAAGGGGAATTTGAAAAGATGGTGAACGAAGTGGTGCAGGCCATGGATGAAGAATATGACAAGCTCATGCCTGTCACAGATTTCGCTGTGGGTCTTATGGAATGGTCTAATAAAATTTGTTCACGCATATCCATTTGTATGTCAAGGAGCAATATTTCATTGCAATGCTTTGGATTAGTGGGGATCGGAGGTGTTGGTAAAACAACCTTAGCCGAATCAATTTATAACATAATGCTAAGGGAATTTGAAGTTTCGATTTTTCTCTCAAAAATAAGAGAAAATGCATCTAAACATACTCTAGGCTTGGTAGATATGCAGAAGAAGATTTTGGACATGGTTCTGAGGTGCTATAACAAGGGGCAAATAAATGATTTAGAGACTGGAAAAAGTCTTTTATCTCATAATCTAGAGGGTATCAATGCACTAATTATCTTGGATGATGTGGATGATATCTCACAGCTACATGCCTTATACTATCCACTTTGTTCCTCCCTGGGACCTAAAAGCATAATTATAATTACTACTCGTGATCATCAAGTTCTAGAATTTGCTCAAGCAAGGGAGATATTCGAAATGAAAGGACTCAACAGAACAAATTCAGAAAGATTGCTTTGTTGGCATGCCTACTGGGAGCCAGGGCGACCTAAATTTCTCAAGGGAGACCCTCCATGGGATATTGATGCATGTATAGGGCTTCCGCTTTTGTTGAAACAGATAGGTGATCTTTATCATAATGATGAGAACTCCTGGGATCAGGAGTTGTGTCGTCTTCGAAAAAGTGGGGATATCTTTAATGTGTCTCGAATTAGCTTCGAGGGCTTAAAGGCCAATGAAAAGGATGCTTTTTTAGATGTATGTTGTTTCCTTTTAGGAGAGGAAGAAGAGATTGCTTATTTGGTTCTAGAAAGTTGCCATGGAATGGGTTGGAAGTACCTGAACACTCTAAGGGCCAGATGTTTGATCACTGTTGATGGTGAGGACAGGAGGATAGGAATGCATCAGCATCTGCGTGATATGGGTAGACATATTGTTCGACAAGGAAAAAGAAACCGTGCATGGGATGAAGAGATTGCCAAGGACATTCTTAAGGTGATACATGGTTTGTTAGAATAATAAATGTTTTTGCGAATAATGTTATAGTCTGGTTACTTATATAACTTTGATGGAACGATGTAAAAGGATAAGTGGGCCCGTTCTGCATTGCATGGCCTGTCAATGGACATTGATAAGTGTTTTCTAAAAGAGGACACCGAGCGTATATCGCTTCCTCAGTTGAAGATTCTTCTGCTGAAAGGTGACGCTGGAGATAGGTAAGCGTATCAAGTATTTGAGTGACACAGCCTTTCTATAATGTGTTGGCTTGCCTGTGGAATCATAGAACGTTGTCTGTACTTTTCAGGACATTTCCTGAAAAAGTGTCTTGCGAAAATTTGAGGTACTTGCGATTTGTCCTAGATTTTTTATTCTCGTTAGCGAGCTGCAATGCCATGGATTTCATTCAGAGAGTTCACTCATGCTCTAGTTTTTCTGCTTGTGTTAGGTGGTTACAGTGGAGGTGTTGCCCATTTCCACAGTTACCTGACAGACTCTGCTCCCAAGAACTTCGAGTCCTCGATCTAAGTTTCAGTAACATAAAAGATGTGCCTGAATCCCTCCCAAATCTTCTGGTGCTTGATCTAACAGGGACCAAGATAACTGAGTTGCCTGATCATTTCCGAAGTCCAAGTCTTCGTGTGCTTCGTCTATCAAGGACTGAAATAAGCAAAGTTCCGGTAAGACATTTATGGAAATCATATTGAATATAATGAAAAAATCTTGAACAAACGCACACAGATGCATCCAGATGGGACTCTCGAACCACATTGCACAGACTTGTTCCTCTTGTTCTGAAATAAAATTTAGAAGTGTTGACGATGATGAGTATGGTGATGATGATGAGTGTATACAGGTCCTACAAAACTTGGAAACATTGGAACTACATTCTTGCAAGAAGTTTCGTGGGGAGTTCCTTTATCTTCCTTCCCTGCGACATTCGGGTTTGTCGAATTGCAATGATCTGACTTTTCTGGATGTTTGCAATGGAGGGATGACGGATTTGAGATATTTGGATCTTAGAAGTTCTGGATTGAGTACACTCCACAAGAAAATGATGAGTACGTAACTTCATCTCCTTTTTAAAGTAGAACTGAAATTTATAAAAGGGGTTTATTCTTCCTAATCTTGTAAATGCCACGATACATTCGACTGAGTGCTTCATCTCAAATTCTCGTTTTCCTTGAAGAGCTGGAATTCAAATTCATTGAATGTCCTTATCGAGAGGTTACGTGGGCATAAAGCAGTTTTTGAGGACCCCTTGTGCACTACATGTGCACCTTTCATAGAGTTCTTGTAGTGCACCTTTCATAGAGTTCTCTGCACCCCGTAGCCACATGTGCACCACATGTGTACCCCTTGCCAATGTGTGCGTTGAGATAGGCTCAACACACTCTTTCTTAAATTGAGCTTTGCCATCATAGAATTTTCTTTCTATTTCTTATTGCTTATGCTGCCCCTTGATGAAATAAGAGTGATGATACACTGTTTGAAGAGGTGGTTGTGGGTGGCATGGTAGATGGACAGAATGAGGCAAATGACCCAAGATATAATCCTAGATAGGATAGGGGAAATTAAATAAAAAAACTGTATACCACAAATAAGAATAAGATGAAAGCGATTGTGAACTTTGTAGGCCATCGAAGAAAAGGGATATCTACACCCATTTCTAAAGTCCTTCACTAAGAACAAATATTTTTACATTCCATACATGTATCGAATATTGCATTACGGTTTGTATTTGTTGACGCAAGCGAAGAAGAACGTAGAAGTCCATGTTTTCAGAAAAGTTAATGGAGCTGCGCAAATATACAATACCACGAAGAAAGAGTACATAAGAATGGCCTATGTGATAAAAGTATTTGGCCACTACTTACTGGTGAAAAATGTTATCTTCTTTGTCGTTCATCAACGCTTTCAATACTGGGTGCAGAATCCTCGAAACACAAGAAGAATTACTTACTGGTTCCTATGTCTAACGAGCATAAGTTTGTCTTCTTGACAGACCATTAATAGTTACTATATTTGGTGCATAATGCATGTGACGAGTTTACAAATTTTGTTCTTATCAAAACTTACTTTAGAATCAAAATTTACTATAGAATCCACGTGCAGCAGGGCTGCCAGCTGGGCGGCTCGCCCCTAGGGGCCGATGCCAGGGTTCAACCACCTGCCCCCCTGCCCCGGTTGACAGCTGGATACGGTATGGGCCAGAAGCCATGTTTAAAAACTTATTATAAAGCCCTTGAGCATGTTCCCGTTGTGCTGCCTTTGGGTTTGTCTGTAGAGTCACCCTTTTTTCGGTTTGTCTGTGGAGTCACCCTTGTTTTGTTTTGTGGGATATGGGGTACTATGGGTACTATGCCCACTTTCAGTTGTACAATTGTTCTTTCCATTAATTCAATTCAATCAAGCAAAGGAGAGTAGGCTTCTGCCGAACTTTCTCTTTTAAGGGAACTTGAAAGTCTCCTTCAAAATCTCTTTCTTGAGCACATTTTATATCTTGATCTTTCAGGGATAGCTCTATAAAAAAATTTGTTTAAGAAAATTTTGTATCTGCTAACAGAACTCTCGTCCTTGGAAAAATTTGTTAAGAAAACTTTGAAGTCACCTCACTCTGTCAAGCGCTTAACCTGCTTTATGAATCTCAGTCCACAGTGGCCTCTCTCTCTCTCTCTCTCTCTCTCTCTATATATATATATATATATATATATATATATATATATATATATATATATATATATATATATATATATATATATATATATATATATATATATATATATATATATATATACATACATACCGAATATTATCTGCCGCTACTTCTCAAGCTCTGACAAGATCTGCATCCCCTCATACATCTACTGATTCGGCAAGCAATGCGTGTAGAAGGGTGGACAACAGATGCAGGGAAATGAGAAAGGGAGCAGACAGTATTTTTGCACTTCTCTGGTTATGTGCTCAAAAAACAAAAATTCGAGTGAAGGGCCTTTACACACACTTTTGTCTTTCCTAAGGTGTTCAAACATGACAAATGTGCACAGACCACAACAAGAGAGGCTCTTGCACACTCTTTGAAGACTCCAATACTTCTGCATAAACTCCAACAATGTGAATAATGGTGAGGACCCCTTGTGCACTAGCACCTTTCATAGAGTTCTCTGCACTCCATAGCCACATGTGCACCACATGTGTACATCTTGCCAATGTGTGCGTTTAGATAGGCTCAACGCACTCTTTCTCAAATTGAGCTTTGCCATCATAGAATTTTCTTTGTATTTCCTATTGCTTATGCTGCCACTTGATGAAATAAGAATGATGATACACTGTTTGAAGATGTGCTTGTGGGTGGCATGGTAGATGTAGAGAGTGAAGCAAATGACCCAAGATATAGTCCTAGATAGGATATGGGAAATTAAATAAAAAAACTGTATATCCACAAATAAGAATAAGATCAAAGTGATTGTGAACTTTGCAGGCCATGGAAGAAAAAGGACGTCCACACCCATTTCTAAAGTCCTTCACTAAGAACAAATATTTTTACATTTCACACATGTATCCAATATTGCATTACGGTTTGTATTTGTAGACGCAAGCAAAAAAAGAACATAGAAGTCCATGTTTTCAGAAAAAGTTAATGGAGCTGCGCAAAGATACAATACCACGAAGAAAGAGTATATAAGAATGGCCTATGTGATAAAAGGATTTGGCCACTACCTATTGGTGGAAAGTTTTATCTTCTTCACATCATTTCCTATAGTGGGTGCAGAATCCATGAAACACAAGAACAATTAGATACTGGTTCCTATGTCTGATGAGCAGAAGTTTATCTTCTTGATAGACCATCAATACTTACTATACTAGGTGCATAATGCATGAGACGAGTTACACATTCGATGCTACATTGTTAGCTCCAATTTCGATAAGTCTTTAATAGCCGATGTGGATGCTACATTGGCAAGGGTTTAGGGTATGGGTCAGAAGCCATTTTTGAAAACTAATTGTAAAGCCTTCGAGCATCTTCCCCGTTTACAGCTGGATAGGGTATGGGTCAGAAGCAATGTTTGAAAACTAATTATAAAGCCTTTGAGCGTCTTCCCATTGTGCTGCCTTTTGGCTTGTCCCTCGGACCACCCTTGCTTTGTGGAATATGGGAGTCCCATGGGTACTATGCCCATCTTTACTTCTACATTTGTTCTTTCCATTAATTCAAGCAAGCAAGGGAGATTAGGGTTCCCCCAAACTTTCTCTTTAAAAGACTTCATTTAAGGAACTTGAAAGTCTCCTTCAAAATCTCTTTGTTGAGCTTTATTTTATATCTCCAGCACATTTTATATGTTTGATCTTTCAGGGATAACTTTATAAAAGAATTTGTCTCAGAAACTATTTTATCTGCCAACAGAACTCTCGTCCTTGGAACAGTTTCTTAAGGAAGCTTTGAAAAAGAATTTGTCTAAGAAGTTTTTTTATCTGCCAGCAGAACTCTCGTGCTTAGAACAGTTTGTTAAGGAAATTTTGAAGTCACCTTTACTATTGTATCCTCCGACAGAACTCTTGTCCTTGGAAGTTCTCGACCTTCGAAATTGTACGTCTCTGGAGACTCTTTCCTTCCTCCCGACAACCCTTCACAAATTGTGGCTGAACGGTTGCAGCAGCCTTGAGACTGTAGATGTGAGGATCGTTCAAGCTTTTTAAACTGTAATGTCTCTTTTGTTAAGCATTTGCATTGACATATGAAGCTGGAAAACTTGTTTTTTGATGCTGTGCAGACCTCGCTACCAACCTTACAGGAACTCCATGTAAACCAATGCAGAAAATTGAAGACACTTCCAAGAGCACTCGGCACCTCCATCAAACACTTGGATTTGGCAGGATGTGCCGGCCTAGAGCCATTTCTTGCAAGCAATCAGGCATCATTTTTTGGAGGTGAAACCTGCGCCTACATATCCAGAACTGGTTATCCTTTTTTTCGTATTATTGCTTTTGTTCCTATGGACGCGTCGTTCTCTTTTTGTTTTAATATTTTCTAATTGAATTGGAGCAATGAAAGGTTAAAACTGTAATCATATTAGTTCCTCTGTTTTTCTTGTTGGAATCAGCATAGTGTGAACGTCCCCAGACATTAACGGGTGTCAATAAATCTATAAATGTAATTCGACCCCTCGTAAGAAACTGTTTACTCGTGTCTTAGTATGCTCGCCTAGTGGTTGGGCCTCTCGTCTCTTGAGGAGGGGGCCAGGGTTCAACCCCTGGCAACAACATGTAAGGGACACGTGTATCTTAAAAAGATGTTGCATGTGGCTGAAGTGCCACTGTTTGTCCATTCCCGCGGTAGTTGTGACTGTTGTTTAACCCAGTCTTGTAAACCCCTGTTTTTGTGGGATAAGAGGGGTCCCATGGATACTATGCCCTTCGTTGTACAGTTCTCCATGGTGCAAGCATTGCCATCAATGCATCGAAGATTTGGTTCACCTTTTCTTCGATTGCCCTAAGTCCCGTGTTATTTGGCATCATGTGACGCAGGTTTTAAGACTCACTAACCATATCAATTGGCAACAGACGCTATTGGGTGAGGCGGTGGGCTGCTCAATGCTATCAGGGGTGAGACTCTTTGGAAGATTTGGAGAGAGTGATGTGCTATCAATTTTGGCCAAAGCCCAAAGAAATATTGGTCGATTGAGAAATCCTTGTTTCTTCTAGGTAAAAGAATCTCTAGAGATAAGAGATCTCCATCTTTTAGGCACCACTGTATTTATCTCCACGAAGATAACAAGGTAAAACCTAAATGGGTCCCGCATGAGGGTCATGATAGTTTTATCTGCCTCATTTGTAATGCCCTCTAGCTTATTGAACATGTCCATTGCATTGTGGGATTTGGGGGGTCCCATGGGCAGTAGTCCCATTCACTTGTAACTTTTCTCCTTTATTTTAATTAAAGTCCACAAGAATAGGCCAAGGCCAAACTTCCTTTTATTTAAAAAAAAAAACTTCGAACTCCTAGTCAGCATGAGCATGAACAGGTTGTAGAGATTATTCACAAACATCAATCAAAATACCAATAAACTTTAACTTACATAATCCAGTTCATTCTCATTTCACTATCATGGCGTTCTTAGTTTCTTTTTATTCTCCAATGGATTAGTAGGCTCCCAAGAACCAATAGAAGACTAGATTTTGACCGCCATATAAATAAAATATTTAGCAAATTCTATGTGGAAAATCTGGCACGGAAGATGCACAATCAACTTTGGTATGTTTGCCAAACAATGATCCATAGAGAATACCCTAGAGTCCTTAGGTAGGGGAAAATGAAGCAATAAGAACACTCCACCCTTCAAACCCTGGAGAGTGTTTGTTTTTGAGAATAAGAAGATTAAAATTAGATGGATCCCATGTGGAAAGACACACAGTACACGACAGAGAAGGAATTATGCACGTAGATCAAGAAGCCATTGTTTTATTCAGTGGATGATAACATGTCTATATACACACGCGGGTTATGGTTAGGTAGTTACACCCAAATTCCTAGGATTACTGTTGAAGATCGGGTGAATTATTTTCAGGATGAAGCTTGCATATTTATGTATTTATTTATTCCGTAACAAACCCCCCGTGAATTGGAAGGTTCATCATCAGGTATTCAAACCTGTGTTTGTACAACATTCCCAATGCTTGGCTTTGGGAAGAGATTTGGTTAGGAAATCAGCCCATTCATACTAGTGTACAAACATGGATAAGTTCAGTGCGACCATCATGAACAAGTTCACGTATGAATTGCAGCTTTAAGGCAATATGCTTGGTCTTTTCAGAATGTTTGAGGTTTTTCACCAACAGGATAGGAGATAAATTGTCACAGTGGAGTTTTAGTGGTTGAGTGGCAAATAACATGGTTTCCTCAAGGATTCTATTTAGCCATATGCCTTCTTTAAGAGCTAGAGTCATGGAAACATACTCTGCTTCAGTAGAGGAGAGAGATACAAGATCTTGTTTCTTACCTTGCCATGAAATAGCTGCACCTGCAAGCATAAACACAAAACGTGAGGTTGATTGCTGAGTAGAAGGATCTCCCCAATTGGCATCCAAGTAGCCAAGGAGTTAGAGAGAGGAAGGTATAGAGGCAGCATGGTAAGTTAATGCAAAGTGCTGAATGAGCTTGAGGTAACATGGGAGGCGTTTCAGATACAAAACATGTCGGGATGTGGGGTTCTGTAGGAACCAGGAGAGATAGTTATGAGCAAAGCAGACACCACCAAGGACATTTGCAAATGGAAGTGCAGGAGTAGTATTGGAACTCGTGGAACCAATTTTGGTGATTTCTAGGGGGTGCAAAAGGAGGGTATATATGCCCTTCCAATCTTTCAAGTTATAGCATGCTAACGAGGTAGAATATAAGAGGACTGTGAAAAGGAAATGGTACTAGTAGAGAGGTCTTGTACCACTTGGATGCCAAGACAGTATTCAAGTGCACTAAGGTCGGTCATAGAAAAAGTAGAACTGAGCTCCGGTTTAGCAGAATTGAGGGTGGGCAGCTCATTGCAGAGTAACAAGATGTCATCGACGTAGATGGCCCCTAGGGGATACGTGGAAGAAGTGTGCCTCCTGTACACATTAGGTTCAGCTTGAAATGGAGCATAGTGGCATCGTGAAAGCGACAATACCACTATCAGGGAGATTGCCTGAGCACATAAATGGCTTTGTTCAATTTGCATGCATAGTCAGGATGTGTGGAGGACACATAGTATATGTAGCAAGACCACAAATCTAAGAGAGTACATGTGCACCAATACAAGTCTACCCATATATACCTTTAGGCCAAGAAGTTGCATGTTGTTATGTTTGTCCAAATGTCTACCCAAGTGTTCCTCATGTGGACTACAAGAAACTAACAATTATGACACCACATGCTAAAGAGATGACTCTCCTCCCAACCTTATGCTTGTATATATAGCTACTTGAATCAACGAGGACCACAAATGTAACTAGAGTCCACAAGTGTATGTGCTAAATATTGTTTGTATGCATAAGTTGCTAAATATAATGTATGTTCAACCACCACAATTCTTTCTTTGCATGTTGACATCTTGAAGATAGTTGTAGCATTCAACTTTACATCATGGACATATATGATGCACCATGATTGAAAAGGGATTATCAAATGTTAAGCAAGGTGTCAAGATATTTCTTGTTAGACCTACAAAAGAGAAAAAATAATCTTTATAAGGGAAAGGGTCTTCTTGGCCAGGATTAACCTGAGAAGTGTGGCCGTGATTAAGCTGACAAGTAAAAGACATGTTTTTATGGGTGTAGCTCGAATTATGAGACCCTTTCTCATGTCATGGTCCAGTTGTATTGTCTCTTTTACAATTGGACTTCCTTGTTTCCTTGCTCTACAAGGGTGGCTACGACTTTGGAGTTCGTTCTCTGGCGCCTCTTTCAGAGAAACTCCATCGTTATTGCACGAGTTGGGACAATTTATTGTAATATGGCCACGGTTTCCAGAATACAGACATAACTTTTTATCCCTCCTTCTCTATTTCTCTTGTGGTGTTAGAGGTTGGAACCTAGCTACATCTATCCACATAGGTTCGGGCATAGACTCATCTCTAGGAGTGGCTTGGAAGGGTTTCCATTGGTGAGGTCTTTGATGCATAAGTACAGGCAAGGCAGTTACCTTGATGTAGCTTCTGGAGTTTTGTTTATGCTACTCGACTTGTGTCTGCATCTCCAAATGTGGTAGTGCGTTCTCGAAGAAACCCCTCATAGTCATGAAGTACTACCATATCCTTCTCCAAGATTGGGGCAAACCATGATAATGCTTGACCATAGAGCAAGGTTCCAATAAAACCAACCTTGGATTCATCATCATGGTGTCTATCAGGTTGCATATGGATGTACAATTTGACTTCTTGTAGGAATCCTTGGAACTTTGTGTCATCACCATTGAAATTTTTTGGCATGAAAATTTTGGATTCCTTCATGAAAGATGAACTAGGATGTTGGTTCAGTTGAATACTTCCTTGATTTGCTTGAAGATTCCCAAATCCTTCTTGTAGTTCTTGGATGAGCATGCCTACATGCACCAGATGTTCCATCTCGACTTGTGTCTGTCTATGAGTTAGGTCCTTGATTTGTTGTTGAAGACTTTAAGGTGCTGCCACAATCTGTTCACAAGCATTCTCCATAATGGCTAGTCTTGCCAAAATGTCAGGGAGCACTAGATTGTGCTCTCTAACTATAGTACATAAGATTTCAAAAATATATTTCTGATTTATAAAACACTGATGTAGGGAAAATAGTACAAGTTCTATTTCTCTCTAGGTGATCAAATTCAATCTCTCGAAGCTTTCTTCTTGTTCTTCCAACCTCTCTACAACCAAGTTTATATGTTCTCCTATTGAGGTGGCCAAGTTCATCTCTCTACACATGAACTCAGGCTCTCCATGTGGGAACCTCTCCATCTCCATCTATGCTTTT
>CM035420.1:54523435-54525935 GCA_020310875.1 Ceratopteris richardii | reverse complement strand
GACATAATCAATTAGCTTAACAAGCTTTCATTTGCAAGTGGAATGAGAGGAAATGACAAACTACACTCTGAGAAATCAATTTAGCAAACTTAGGATCATCCCCGATATTTTAGGAACTATGCAGAGAAATACCAGAGATCACTTCGAGCGCGATTTCTCCCAGATGGTTGATCCAATAACCTTGAAACTTTGTAGGTGTATAGTAGACTTTGAGCTGAATCCAATGCACTTTGAAGCATCCAATTTAGTTCAGTAGATCTTGAGATATGCCTCTTGGAAGTTGACAGAGTTGGAGGTAGTTACTCAGAGAAAAACAGAGACTATGAATATATGTATATTGATTAAATCTAATGATTGTACATTCCCATTGGCATGTAATGTGATGCTCAATGGTACTCAGAGATGTAGGCTATGGTGTAGCTCACACACACTCAATGATTGACTCAGAATTGCCTCGGGAGGAGTGAAGTAGCCCGCGCCTTTTTCTTGTACCTTTTATAAGAGTTGAATGAGATTTTTGAATTTCAAATCCAAGTTAATCTCCTTGAATCATGTACCTAAAAAGTGAATGAGATATTCTCTCAATCATCCATCTACTTTTCCACGACTTCCTCAAGTAGGTGAGTTTACAAGAGTGATTAAAGTCATATAGACTTTTACATGAGATAAATGGTAATAACCAATTAAGCATTGGTTCCTATGGTTCAAGTTTCATGTAAATACATCCTTCAAGGGTTCAAGCTTTAGCCTTCCAAGGTTCCAATTGTCCAAGCCAATGTGTGTAGGCTTGTTTTGCACCAACAGCTCCCCCTCAAGCCAAACACTTTGGCTCAAGTCTTCATCTTTAGTCTTCAATTATTTCCTGCAATCCAATCATGGATTTAAACCTGCATAGCTTGCTTCCATCCAGAGCTTTAGTAAGCAAGTCTGCACATTGTATATTAGTAGACACATATGATAATTGAATTTCTTTGCTAAGTAACTTCTCCCTCACATAGTGGTAGTGAACCTCTATGTGTTTTGTCCTAGCATGATAAATTGGATTAGCTGCTAGGTGAAGAGAACTTGTGTTATCACCAAATATGATTGGTGGCCTTGTGTATAGGCCCAATTCTAAATATAATAGCTTCAACCATATGGCTTCTTGAGTGGCATTGGCTAGCCCTCTGTACTCTGCCTCAGTAGATGATAGAGCTACTGTGGGTTGTTTCTTGGATGACCAAGAAATTGGTTTATCACCTGCAAAGCATATGTAACCAGATGTACTCCTCCTGTCATCCTTGCAACCTGCCCAATCTGCATCTGAGTATACTTTAATATCAATGTCTGATGAATATGGAAAGTACAAACCATGATTTTGTGTTCCCTTTAGGTACTTTACTATCTTCTTGGCTGCCTCCAAATGTGGTACTCTTGGTTTATGCATAAATTGGCTAAGTACACTAACACCATATGATATATCAATCCTGGTTAAGGTAGCATAATTAAGACTACCTACCAAACTTTGGTAACCTGTAATATCCTTGAGTTCTTCTCCTTCATGTGCACTGAGTTTGTGGTTGACCTCCATAGGAATGTTTGAGACTTTAGCTTCTTGCAAATTAAACTTCTTGACCATGTCCTGAATGTACTTCTTCTGAGTAATAAAGATACCTGAATTTGTGTAGATCAATTCAAGTCCTAGGAAGTACTTCAATAATCCAAGATCATTGATCTTGAATTCCTTCATCATCTGTCCTTTGATGTGTCTTATTCCCTGAACATCATTTCCTGTAATAATGATGTCATCAACATAGACACACAAGTATATTACCTCTGAATTGTTCCTCTTTATAAACAATGAAGTATCTGCTTTACTCATCACAAATCCTTGATCTAGGAGATAGGTTGTCAACCTGTAATTCCATGCTCTTGGTGCCTGCTTCAATCCATACAGAGCCTTCTTCAATTTACAAACATGATTTACCTTATTGGGATCTTCATAACCAGGTGGTTGTGACATGTAGACTTCTTCAGATATCCATCCATTCAAGAATGCATTCTTCACATCCAATTGGTACATGTTCCAATTCTTGGATGCAGCTACACTCACCATAATTTTGATAGTTGGCATCTTGGCCACAGGAGAAAATGTCTCCTCATAATCAATGCCTTGGGTTTGTGCAAAACCCTTGGCTACCAACCTAGCTTTATACCTGTTTATTGTACCATCTGAGTTTCTCTTGAGTTTGTAGATCCATCTGGATCCTATCACCTTCATGGAGTCCTTCTTGGGTACCAAGTCCCAAGTATCACTCTCCTTGAGAGCCTCCATTTCTTCATCCATTGCTTCCTTCCATTCTGGTTTAGTAATTGCTTCTTCAAATGTACCTGGTTCTTCATTCAAGATATCCTTTGCAAGATATACAGAGTGCTTGGTTACAAGTGAAGTATCATACCCATACCTAATAGGTTTCTTCTTTTCTCTTTGAGATCTCCTCATAGCTTGAGTTGAGGATTC
>CM035420.1:54496237-54498435 GCA_020310875.1 Ceratopteris richardii | reverse complement strand
TGGCAGATAGCCTTGGATCTATTGATGAGGATATTGAAGATCATAGGTTGATAGCTCAATTACTTGCAGGATTAAGAGGTGATGAAAGGTGGAAGCCTTTTGTACTTTCAACAGAACTCTCATTAAACCATTATGTGCCAGAATTGAATCAATTACTTGGATTGATGCTTACATTTGAGCAAGACTTAAAGTCAGATGGAGACAAAGGTCAAAGTTCTGCAATGTATGTGAAGAACAAAAAGAAAGGAGATAAAGGCAAAGCAAAGGATGAAGAAGAGTCAACAACTCAAGCAAATTATGCAAGAGGAAGAGGTTTTGGCAGAGGCAAAGGTCGAGGTAATGGAAGAGGTAGAGGTAATCAGAACAATAACAAGAAGACATGTTGGATTTGTGGATTGAGCAATCATCTAGCATATGATTGTTGGCACAATCAACAAGGAGCAAGCCAAAATCAGAACAACAATGGCAGAGGAAGAGGTGGAAGGTTTCAGAATCAATTTCAAAGAGGAAGACATAATTCAAGAGGAAGTTTTGGTAGAGGTGGTGGAAGAAATTGGAATCAGAACCAATCATACAACACTACATATTACAATTATGCAAATGATACCCAGAATGACAACCATACAACATTGATGATGAATTCAATTAGTTCATCAGAGAAGGAGGATCTCAAGGTGTTCTATATTGACTCTGGTTGTTCAAATCATTTATCAGGTAATATAGAATTATTGTCAGAATTGGAAGAAGGAAATTCAAGTCATACAGTACAAACAGGTGACAATACAAAACATAATGTGCATTCAATTGGAAAAGTGAAGTGCAGGAGTGGAGCTGATTTATTAACAAATGTTTTGTATGTTCCAACAATACCAAAGAATTTGATTAGTGTTGGACAAATAGTGGAAAAAGGTTTTCAAGTCAGATTTACAAATGAAGGGGTATTTGTTGAAGATCCAGAGGATGCATACAAACCCATTGTTTGTGGTAAGAAGGAAGGTAGACTTTTTACTCTCAAAGTGCAAGGAAATGTTGGTCAAGCCCTAATTACACATGGTGATGAAGTAATTACAGAGTTAGATCTTTGGCATAAAAGATTGGGACATTTCAATGAAAGAGGAATCAAAACTATGGTGGAGAATCAATCTGTATTGGGACTACCAAATGTAAAGAATCAACATATGATATACAAGTGTGAAGCTTGTCAGATGGGAAAAGCTCATAGACAACCATTTCAGAAGAAAGGTTTCAAGCATGATGGTTTGCTTGAACTCATACATACAGATGTATGGGGACCAACAAAAGAAGGTTCAATAAATGGATCTAGGTATTATGTTTTGTTTATTGATGATGCTACAAGGTGGATAACCCTTTATGTTCTAAAGGAAAGATCAGAAGTCTTTGGAGCCTTCAAACATTTTCATGCTTATGCAGAAAGAGTTACAGGTCACAAACTCAAGAGGCTAAGGTCTGATGGAGGGGGAGAATACTTCTCCCAAGAATTTAATGACTATCTTTGGAATGCAGGTATCAAGAGAGAGATAACTTGCAGGTATACACCTCAACATAATGGGGTGGCAGAAAGGAGGAATAGAACATTGGTTGAATTTGCAAGAGCAATGTTAAAGGAAAAGAATTGCCCTAATTATCTTTGGGCTGAGGCTGTAAATACAGCCACATACCTTGTGAATAGGTTACCATGTGGAGCTTTGAATGGTATGACCCCTTATGAAGCTTGGTGGGGTAAGAAACCAACACTTGATCATTGTAAAGTGTTTGGGTCAATTGCCTATGCTTATGTACCATCACAACTCAGACATAAGCTTGAACCAAAGGCAGAAAAATATGTGTTTATTGGGTATGATGAAAAACAAATGGGTTATAGACTATGGAGTCCTTTAACTAAACATTTTATTGTTTCCAGAGATGTGACTTTTGATGAACAGAAGAGTTGGTATGCAGATAAAGAATGTGATCTTGAAACATTTGAAGAAGAGATAAGAAGGAGTGCAAGAGGTAAATCACATATGCAGATAGATGGAGATGAAGAACATATGCAAGCAAGCACATCAAGAGTTGGATCATATAGAAGGAATGAAGATGGACCAATATTTGATGAAGAAGTACATCCAGATAGACATGAAGAGTGTGAACCAAGAAGGTCAACCAGAATAAGGAATCAACCTACAAGGTATTCATAT